>JAFVLP010000037.1:0-244573 GCA_023758145.1 Alternaria sp. BMP 2799 | reverse complement strand
GATAAGGGGTGGGGGGTTAGTTTGGGTGTGGATGGTGGTGGTGGTGGTGGTGGTGATGGGGGTTTGGGGGTTTGGCGTGGATGATGCGCATCGAGGGTGCTGATGGATTGGGGTATGGAGACTTACAGTCTTGCGTAGGGAACTGCTGGCCTTTTTGCCGCAGGCGCATACGTGGCTCTGTCATGGTGTTGTGTCTTTCGCGCTCTTTGTCGTTGTCCGACTGCCTCGTTCTCCTCTCTCAGCGCTCTTCTCGATCTTTGCTTCGTCGCTGCTATCCGTAACAATCGCGTGTAATCTCTGCGCGCAAAGCCTGTATAATGTACTCCCGCAGTGCCGTAATAGTCGTTCTTCGATGGTTGAGGTGAAGTCGCGATCCTCCGTCGCGCTTGTTCCAGCGACAATAGCTAGCGCGCTGCGCGAGCTGCAATGACGATCCCACATGCGGCGGCCGGGAGTGCGCACAGACCCTTTGTCCGCGGGCGCAACCAACGTACGCGACTACAGTAAAAGCGACAATCTGGCCTGAAGCGCGCGCTTTCACTAGGCAGCAACCTTTTACCTACACTCTCTGACTACGAGCGCATCTACGCTGAGATATACGCGAAGACACTGCGGGCGACGAACGCACACCATCCGACACCTATTCAAAACCACCACGACAAACACTCCGCCTTGACATTTACATCTACATCCATCACGATGGTCAGTCCCCCCTCTACCCATCCTCCCCCCATTCTCCTCCCATCTCTCCCTCCCTTCCTCCCCAACCATCCCCCCAATCCCCACAACTAACCCTATCCAGACAGCCCTCTTCAACTTCCAATCCCTACTCCTCGTAATCCTCCTCACAATCTGCACTTCCACATACGCACACGCGACTTTCCCGGGCCCCCTCGACCGAAACAAGGAGAAGTATTGGATATCGCCGGTTTGGAAAGCTGCGCGTGTGGGTGAGCGGCTGAGTCCGTATGTTAGTTTGGCTTGTGTTGTTATGGCTGTAAGTGGGATTTTGTGATGAATGAGGGAGGAAGCATTATAGCCCGATTTATGCTTTAGGTACTATGGGTGGGATGGGATGGTATGAGGATGGGATGGGAGGGGATGGGGATGGGAGAATGAGAAGCTGACGATGTATAGGTACTGCAGTTTATGAGTTGAGCCGGTTGTGCTGTGGGAGGATACATCGTAGCGAAGGCGAACAGAGATGTCCGCGGAGGACACATTTACAAAGCGAGGCGTTAGGGAACAGCATCAGGAACCGGGCAATGAACAAACGTACCGATCAGACTACCAGTCACGTATGCCGTCGAAGTCAACTTTCACAAGGACCGACAAGCCACGGCAGGCAAGAAGCGACTAAGGCATTATCACAAACCCATTCAAATCAAACAAGTTCAACAAGATTTTCATAAGATTAAAAAGGTTATATACAATAAGGCAGCAAACAAATCGCGCAAGCAAGCTTTCACACTCCTTGCCATCATTTTAGCCAAATGCCAGTGTACCAGCACAACCCCCAAAGCATCCATCTAATCCACCCACTCCATCCCATAAAAAAGATAGAACAACAACCAACAACCACCACCAACCAGAGACACCACCCAATTTCGTACATATAGCAAAAGGTGATGATACACGACGTTTCCAGCGCCTAAACTAAAGAGCAGCCACCTTCCCTTCCTTGATGGAAAAGACAACGACTCGCTCGACTCGTGAGATGAGAGTTTCTGACACATTTTGAGGGCATTTCCGTAAGAACAGCAGTAGTAGTAATAGCAGCAGCAGTGACAAGCAGGTAAGAGAACAAGTGAAACAAACATCAAAAAGCAGAACATGTTGGAATGTCCTGAGCCAGCCGGACCGACTCCGTCCATTGCTGGTAACCCGTGTATAAGTGAAGAATGGGAGAAAAGCCGCCAGTGTTGAGTAGAAAGAAAAGGTGACCATAGCTCCATGACAAGTGACATCGTAAGGGGAAGAAGGGGATGAGAAACAGCAAACAGCGTGAGCCGGACCTAACTCGCTCTCACTGCTCAGTGCTTCCGGCTTCCCTCTCCCTTTTCGAAGCATCCATGGAGTGCTGGTCGTGAGCCCCTGCGTTCTTGCACACCCTCAACGTCACTCGCATCCTCGACCATGACGTCGTCGCCGCCGATCGAAAGATCAGGTTGGCTGTGTGCATCGTCAGCGTCTTCATCATCGTCGTCGTCGTGATCGCTGACAAGCCCAGGGTTGGACTCAACCGTGTGAGGGCTGAGATCTACCGGTGAGCTTGGCATGTGATGATCGCCTTCAGACTTGGTGGGAGACGGAAACGACAACGGCAGGCGCGCATGGCTGGAATTGCTGCCCTTCTTGCTGCCTGGTCGTGCTGATGGGGCTTTGCTTGCGGGTCCGCTGGCAGGGAGGCGCGCTAGATGCGGCGGTACTGCTGACACGGGCGTCGGGGCAGGGCTGTCGTCATCCGAGGCATCCATGGCGTCCAGGTCGACCTTTGCGCGGGCAGTCTCGACAAGCTCCTTGAAGTCGCCTTGGGCGCCGCTGTTGGCGAATCGGGCAGCAAGGTAGGGCGTCGATGATGACTTGGCAAAGTTAGCCGGGGTGGTAACCTTGGAATCGTCACGTGGTAAGGCGTTCTGATCACGGTGTACCTCCCGGGCTTGTGGGACGGGTGCAGATTGTGATGCTAGTGGGTGGACGATGCCGGGAGTGGCAACAACAGGGAATGACACGGCTGGAGGCGCAACTGGAGCGCTCGCAGGTTCGGCAGCGGCAGCGGCAGCGGCAACAGGAGTACCAACATTGTCAACATCCACAGGAACACCACATGCGATGGCTGCAGCGTCGTGGCTCTTGAAGACCTGCGTGTGCTTGATCCGGCAGTGATTGAGGAAACCCTGAGTGTTGGAGAAGTTGCTGTGGCCACACGGGGCGCAGTACAGGCGCACCCACTGACCGTCCGTCGATCGCTTGTGCAACAACGGGTCGACCTTGGGCGCTGGTGCTGGAGTTTCACCAAGGGGCGTGAGCTTCAACATTCCAGTCGAAGTTCGCGACGTGCGGCCTCTGTGAGACCCATAGTCAGCAAAGCTGCCGCGCGTCGTCCTGCCTTCACCAGTGCCAAAGTACCCTTGAGCTTGCTGAGCGAATGCGCGTTCGGATACGGGGTCAAACTTGGCATCCGAGATCAACCATTTTGCGTAGTGGCGAGTGTACGGGCCGTCGGTGACTCCCCAAGGAGCAGCATACTGCGGTTCTGTCATGCCAGAGCTGGGTTGCAACGAAGCACCAACTCCGAGACTGACATCCTCACTGAGGCCTTCGGTACCAGGGAACGGGATGAGCGAACAACGCCTCAGCTGCTCGAGAGAAACCTGGCACTTGGCGAGCTCCTGCTCAATCAAACGAAGTTCGTTGTGCTTGAGCAGAATCTCGTAGTTGATTTGCGCCTCGATGGCTTGTTGCACAGGGGTCAGTCCGGAGTCCATGGTGGTCGATGGCGTGTTGATAGAGTCAGGTTTGGCAGTCGCTTGCTGAGGTTTCGCGATCTTGCTCTTGCTTGCGCCCTCTTTCCTCGGGTGGGCCTTGGGGCGGGCCTCCACTTCAGTAGAAGCAGGCTTGGGTGCGTCCGCAAGACGTCCATTGTCGGTCGCAGCTTTCGCGTTTGCATTCGCATTTGCGTTGACCGTCGACGGTCTCACCTCACCGTGCGCGCCCTTCCACTTCTTGGCTACTGGCTCAGGACTGTCAGTCCGTTTCCGCTTGATCTTATTCATGTTGTTCATGAAGTGTGGCATGTCGACCGGCAGCGGTCTTGACTTGTGGAGCGTCGACTTCTCCATGATCTTGTCGCCAGGCGACTCGTTACACCATGGGAGGCGGAACATGGACTGCATTGTGAAAGAAGTGGAAGCCTAAAACCAACAGAGCTCATCTGTAGTTGTGAGGGTCGTGCGCATCGAAGTCGAGTGCTAGTGAGGCTGCAGGATGACGTTGCAGCAGGCGCAACAACAGTAATGCGCGACTTATATCTTCGGGAAAATCGAAGGGCAAGTCGTGCAGGAGAGAATATTAAAACGGGTAGGGGGTATCAAGTGCGGGCGAAGGAGTGCAGGAAGAGAAGCAACAAGCAGTTAAGCCGTTGAGGTGGTGGTGACGTGGAGGGCAAGAGGCGCGATGATCGGCCACTCAAGGTTGATAAGGAAGAGACAGCCGCACCAGCACGAAATTCCGGGCAAGAATTCGTGAATACAGGAGAGAGGGGCGTATTACAGGCGTGCAGGGCTACAAAAGGCCGTGGAGAGGCGGTGGTGGGGGGGAAGGTGAGGGGATGGTGTGCCAGACGGCGATGATGTTGTGATGAAGGGCAGCGACGACGAAGTTCGGGGGGAGCAGTCATTCAGCGCATTTCCACACGTACGGGCTGGCCTAAGCCGCGCTAGCCGGGGGGCCCCGGTCAGCCCACCTCCTTGCCGGAATTGGCGATGTTGCCCTTGCGTCTCAGACAAAAGTGTCGACAAAGCAATTCACATGAAATAGCAGACATAGCCGGTGATTCCCTTCATACTGTATCGCGACACCACCGCTCACTGGACGACGTCGCTGCCAGCTGCGCGCCCAAGGTTTGCTTTTCGCGCAATTTACATCATTATGGGGCCTTTCGCTAAGTCCTAGCCAAGGGGCGCATCCGCTAAGTCGCTGCCAGCAAACGTTTAACGACTCAAGTCGTCTCAGTGTCGTTATGTCATCCGCTGCCGGCTGTCCGCGGGGAGTCAACGTGGTGGGAGTAGGTGGCACCACGCGAGACAGAACAACAGCAACATGTTGCTGTCGCACTGCGCATACGCCAGGCAACAGCATCACTACCATCGGAAGCCTCGGATCAGAATACGATCCGGGTGGGCTCGTGGGTATTGTGGGTGTTACGCGTAGACTATTGAGTGCGATACCTAGGTAGTGTATCCAGGCCTCGATCACCATCCGGTGAAGTTTACACCTCACCCTCGCCGTGTGGAACAAGGTACTCTTCTTAGCCCAAGTCCATTATGCGTCCAAGCCTGGACGGCCGGCGCCATTTTGTGGCGTTGGGCTTGGCCTGCATGCGCGGCCTCCCTTAGTGCCGCCCTCCACACTGGCGACCACCAACCGGCCCACTCAGACGCCGCGAGCCTGCACCCCCCAGCTGAAACATTCTCAACACCACGATGGCGATCGGCTGGTCAAATCAAGCTCACGATTGAAGACGTCATGTGATGCGTTGGAGATGTGCAGTTGGGCAGATTTGGGTGGCGAGTGAAAAGACGAGAATGTTCTTCAAAGAATGCTGCACGTCACAGGGACTGTTCAGAGGCAAACTCCCACCGCGATATGACTCTTATTGGAAACGGTGATGGGGATTGCGTGGAGGGCTAAACCTTGGAAGCTTATCGCGGTCCCGGGCGGTCTTCCGTCTCCGGTTTCGCCCGTGCTTTTCGATGCAACTTGCGTCGGCACGTGGGTGCCCCGATGCACGCTCCGGATCAAACACCGCGGAAATGCTCCCAAGCATCGAGAACACCAAATACTCATGTTGGAAAGAAGGAATACTGCCTATCGCAATTCTGATTCTGCGCATCACGCGCTGGTGCTCAGGGCTTGTGGCATTGTATCTTGAAGATAAGTTCTCGCGCCCGGTGATGTCAACACCGGCGCATCTGCGGCGCTCGCTTCATCTCTGTCGTCGTCGCAATCGCCATCGCAGTTACCATCGTGATTACGGACTTGGATCCCACGCTTCGTCGCAACCAAGAAGAGAACGCGCTTTTGACTCAGAATGGGGCCGGGTCCAGCATCGGGCTGGTCACTGGAATGATAGCTTATGTAGTGTACGGGATATTCTCGATAGCTCTGAGGTTGTCCGCTGCAGTGTTCGGCGTGTCACCGCTTGATCCCATTTCTCAACGTATCCTACTCCGTCGGTAGTTTCTTGATGGCACAATTATCCTGCATCATCACCGCAGCTTCGCTGGGGCATGATTTGATCTGAAGCCTACATTGCTTTGAAATGCTATCAGCTTTTGTCTCGTATGTCATTGTAGACGGCAGCGCATCTGTTCATGTTTTTCCATGTATAATGGGCCTCGATGCTGCATCCATCCCAGCTGCGACCCATCGTTGTGTCTTTTGAAAGGATGTCTCTCTTTGGTATCTTTGAGTCCAGGAGACGACAACGAATTTTTCTCCGAGTTGTGTGCAGGCCAGCTATACATGTGTTCTTCCATGTGGCAGATCAAAGCGATGTCCATGTGTTCTTGAAGCTTTGAATTACTCCCGGCCTGATCTTTATGCTCATTCCAGTCTGTATCCCCTATACCAAGACAACTTCGACCAACTCTGGTTCCTCCACATCGTGGCAGTAGGCAAAGCACATGCCCACAAAACGGAACGTGGCAGGGCCAGCAGGGCTCGCTTGATGATAAGGGCGAATTATCAACCCACTGACCGGAGGCATGTGGACTCCGTCTTCATCTTTGTGACTAAGTGCTTCAGCGGTACGAAACACAAAGTCCCCAGACTGTATTTCTGCGAAAGCGATGCCGAACGCTGCACATCCTTCGTGTTCGTAGCGGAACGGATAGAGGCTCTGCAGTACTCGCCTCGCTTCGGACAGAAACTTGTCTTGGTCTAAGTGGTACATCCTCTCTGTAGACTCTTCAGAAGGCAGCCCGAGAGCCCTCTGTAAAGCTATATAGGTCTCGTGTTCGTATGACGCTTGCGCGTTGTGGTAAAATGGGTTGGAAGTTAAGTATGTCTTTGCGTCGAGGCCTGGTCGTGGCAATACTCTCCTCACCTGCGTGAGAATGAGCATCACTAACCACGCCACAACGTATCTAGAAATTGTGAAGGAGTGTCCAGCACATTGACGATCGAGCATAGCGTGTAGAAAGGCTAGCACGTCCAGACTGCAGGTCCTCGGTTGGACCTCGCAAATGCGACGGATAGAACCACGGAGATGAAGTGCTCGAATCCCATACACTTGGTTATCCTTGGTTTCATCTTCCGTCCCCAGCTTTGTCCATCTTAAAAATCGAAAATCGGGGGGATGGTCGCGGACATTCGGTCCAAATTGAGGATTGTGCGTGGCCAATCTGAGCGAGTCCGCAGCTTCGTTCAACTTCCTCCTTGCATTCCAACTCGGTACCCAGGAAGGCCAATCTTCATCCTGCTGGGAGAGTGTTCCGAATTCGATCGCGTGTGTGAGAACCTCGTAAAGATAGCCAGACTCTATCGCAGCGGCGGCAAGATTGGTGTAGAGGTGCGAGAAGTGATTGCTGTAATTCACAGGGCACAACCGCATCAACTTAGGGTCTTCTTCAGCGGGCTGTACTGTGTTCAGTAAAAGGCCATACAACGCATACAGGCGATCCCGTTCGTCCACACATTCAGCTGTATGATATAACTCCAGAAGTTGAAGTGCTTTCATCATCTGATTTTCTGGGAGCTCTCCCCCAAACAAAGCATACTCCTTCGTCTGGATCCTGGAATGCTCCAAGGTTATAATAGTATCGAGGACCTGTCTTGCCACAGTAGCAAGATTACAATCACCATGCTTGCTCTGCACATGCAGCAGAGCTAGGTAATGTACGTGCGCACCCCGGTAAAATCTATGCCATGTAACTTCATGGAACCCGTAATGAACGATCACCTCACGGGCAAGAACCACCTCTTGCACGATCCATCGTCTTGTGAACCAAGCTCGATTGAAGAACCGTTTCAACAACCGAGAGGTTGAAGTCGTTTCGTCAAGAGCATGTAGCCATGTTTTTCTCTCCTCGATCTGTGTGCAGCTTGCGTTATACGGGTCGTCAGAGCTGGCGCTGAACATTGGCCATACAGAATCAACCTCTTCGTCCGTCGCTGAGCCCAGCCAGATCCGCACCGAGTGAGCTAAGGGATAAATTCTATCCATGGTACGCACTTGCTGGCTCTTCTCTTGAGTATCGGCTTGATTGATACAGACTATAGCACTGATCAGAATAGTTCTTTGCAGCATACGTCGGTACGTACTAGCATCTATCCACAAATAATGTGGTATTGTAGGCTCCCGGAGGTATCGCAACATCTCATCTACCGCAACCGTGATGCGGAGGCTTCGGCCGTCGCATGTGAAGGTTGTAAATTGCTCTTGTGGTCCCCAACAGTAGGAAACGCAGTCGTAGGCTGGCGGGCTTGTCTCATCATCTGCGATCTTCTGCACCGCAAGGCTACCGATGAGGGGTTCAGCAAATGCACCTGGCTCCAGACGAAGAACACGGATCTCTTGGCTAGCGCTTATTGGATCATACTGGTAATCTGCTTCATAGCCCTCCATTATGATCTTCAGATCTGGCGTGGATGTACGACGGGCGGGGTCTGGGTCCAAGGCAGTCGAGATGTCAGGTGTGCGGGGCGCGCAACATCAGCTATGTGGCACGCTGCAGAGATCGTCCAAGTTACCAACAGAGCGCGAGGCGAGAAAGAAGAGCGCAAAGGTCGTTGGCATCACCCAGTCGTTTGTATACTTAGGTAGATTCCCATGCGAAGTCGCGTTCACCCCGCACCCGCGCGCTCAAGATGCAATGCGGCGCAGTCGACACATGACCGTTGACCAGGATACGATATTCAGTCATTGGGCGTATACGCGAGTGTAGTACAAAGACTGCTTGATATCAAGCAATATGTTGGCGAGAACATTGTAAGTCCTGGCATCACAAGAGCGCGACAGCAGGCGACGTAGCCATCGGAAGGTGCCATGACATCATCGACGTCAACACACGCGAACCTTGGAACGCGGTATCTCCCTCGCGCCCGCTGTATTTGCCTTGTCGCCCACGTATAGAGATGGACTTCGCGTAGTGTACGATGTCGCGTATGAAAGATGTGATGGAAGCCTCCATGATTAGGCAGGACCGTGACTAGGCGCCCGTAGCCGATGGCCCCTTCCCCATGACGCTGCATCCAACTCACCCCGCAATCATCACATATATCAACACCGCACAACACAATGGCCATCACCAACGTCGCCCTCATCGGCGGCACAGGCACTCTCGGCGCACCAGTCCTCAACGCGCTCAAAACCTCCGAGTTTGACATCTTCGTTCTCAACCGCCAAACATCCAAATCCGTCTACCCCAAAACAAAAGTCATCACAATCCCCGATGACCTGAACGTTGATGGAGTCGCCAAAGTACTACGAGAAAACAAGATAGACGCCCTCGTCATCACCATCGCAGGAAGCCATGTCGAGTCGCAGAAGAAGCTCATCGATGCCGCATTCAAGGGCGGCGTGAAACGCGTGATGCCCGCTGAGTTCGGCAGTTGCGACTCTGCCGATGACAAGACGAATGAGATTCTGCCGCTGATGAAGGGCAAGAAAGACGTTCGGGACTACCTCCTGACATTGGAGAACAAGGAGCGAGAAGACGGCATGGGGAAGCTTACCTGGACGAGCCTCGTCACCGGCCACTTCTTCGACTGGGGCATGACCTGCGGTCTACTGAAGTTCGACGTAAAAGGTCGCAAAGCATACATCCTCGACGGCGGCAACATCAAGTTCTCCGCCTCAAACCTTGACTTCATCGGCAAAGCGGTCATCAAGATCCTGGAGAAGCCAGATGAGACTGCGAACAAGCTGCTTTACGTCCACAGCCACCATGTCACGCAACTCGAGGTTCTCGCTGCACTGGAGAAAGCTACAGGCGACAAGTTCGAGCGCATCGATCAGAATAGCAAGGAAGAGCTGGATGTTTCTCGGCCGAAGATGCTGAGTGGAGATGGTGAGGCGAGGGAAGAGGTCGTCGCAGTGTGGGGAGTGGTCGCTGCGGACTGGAAAGAGAAGGAAGGCTTTGCGAATGATCTGCTAGGGCTGCAAGAGGAAGATCTCGATGAAGTCGTACGAAAGGTTGTGGCGGAGTTGTGAACGCGGGTCCGTTGTAGAATAGAGCCGCATATCTCAACGCAGGCAAGCCAACGATTGTTACGGACGTAATAGTAGTCTACCACTCACGCTAGTTGCGAAACTGCTATCTAGTACTAGTGATACCCGTCTAGTAACAATATGCGGGGGAATAAACTCCCACAAAATCACGTTCCCACGCAACGATGAATCACCATGATGGTTTTACCCAAAGTTAATCGCTGAAAGAGTTCAGATCTAAGAGCAAAGCCCAGAAGACCGCGATGGTTCATGATTAGTCGTCATTGCGCGGTGTACCAAGATCTACGTCTTCTTGTTAGTCCCAATGCGGTGCATGATTAGCGCAGCCCTTAGTAACCACTCGGTCGTGATTACTATTCCAAATCACGTGCAACCTACCTAGGTAAACCTACATCGTCGGCATGAATGTATCTGGATATTATATAAGCTTCGTAGTATACCGCATTTCCAGACGACCAGCACAATCTATCCTCCCATACCAATCCTCCCAAGTCAATCCCAACTCTAGACCCTCCTACCCACCCGTCAACCACAGCAATGCCTCTCTGGATAATCTACCACCCACCCGACACCTTCACCTCCCTCGCCGACAAAACCGCCCTCGCAAACGAAATCACAAAACTCTACACCATCGTCGGCCTCCCTAAATTCTACGTAAACGTCCTCTTCCAGCCCATCCAACCAGAATCTTTCTTCATCGGCGGTGTACCCCGTCCCTCCCCAAACACCGAGGCCAACAAGCCCGGCCGCGATAGCTCAGTGCCCATGATACGGATTAAGATGGAGCATCTTGCTAGGCAATTGTACTTACATCCCTACCTAGTGGATATTGCACGTGAACGTCTGTGCTGATTAGAAACAGTACATCAATCGAGCACAAACACCGCTTCATGGATGCTGTGGATAAGGCGCTGAAGCCGTTTATCGCGGATAAAGGATACGATTGGGAGTATAGTTGTGAAGATGTGGATAGGGATTTGTGGAAGGTGAATGGAATGGTGCCGCCGATGCCGGGGACGGAGGCGGAGAAGGAGTGGGCGGAGAAGAATGTTGCTGTGCCTTTCGAGGCTGCGAAGGGGGGGTTGGCGGGGAAGTTGTGAAGGTTTTTTGTTGGGTGGATAGGATGTGATGAGAGCCTAGAGCCTACGTTAACGTTACGGCACTAATTTTGCATGTTTTTATCTTAATGTAGTCTGCGGACGTATTTAGCTTTTTGTTCTTGTATAAGGTTATAAGACTAGTTTGGTGATGCTACAGTCGTTCAAGTATATGTCGAGCGGGAAAGGAATTTGTTTGCTGTTGTGATGGGAATTGGAATAGAGTAGTTGAGGCAACGAGGAAAGAGGAGTGAAACTGTGTTGGATTAGATGCGGGAGTTCAAGCTGGAGCTTGGTAGACGGAAGGAAAGAGGTGGCAGAACGTGCTCGGGTTGAACGGTACGAACTGCAAAGAAACGGGTGTTTTATCTTTTCCCTGGTATTGTGCTTCGGGCATGATGGCGCAGTGCGAGTGAGCATTTCATGATGTTGAAGTCGCGGACCGAAACGCTCACTGCGTTGCGCAACTCACTAAAGGCTGTACAAATCTTATTGTCATTATGCATTGAAGAGCAGCATAGGTGCGACATGGCAATATGATGATTCTGGACTCGAATGTTGATGTTGGCCGCGCCTTCCTTCAACAGGTCGCTCTCACCTCGCACGCCAACGAAAAGCGCGTTTGCTCTCACCGCAGCGTATCCACCGCTACCGACACAATGCCTTACCTTCACTTTGTTTGCAGAGCCTTCACTCCCCAGCACCACCCACACCAGCTTCCAGCATGAAGCTCCACATTCTCACCATCGCAGTGCTCGCGACACTGGCTTCGACACACGTCCTCCCTCCCAACTCCAGTCCCCTCACGAACCTCACCTACGATGTCTCCCTCAAAGACACACCCATACACCATGTCGCCGAGACATTTGATCCCTCCACCGTCCACACCACCGCCGACCCCCCACCCCCCAACGCGAAATACGACAAAGCCGTCTCCACAGGCCAAACCCTCGACTCCGCCATGAAATCCAAAGACAACATCGCGCGATGGCTCTTCAAGGACTTCCCCCAGTACGCCGAAACCTGCCAGTCCCCCTTCACCGGCGACGGGCGTGCCGACCTCGCGAAATGGGGTTTCGATGACAGTGACGCTCTGAGCGAGAAGATCAAGAACGAGTGCGACTTTGATGCGTATCATAAGATTAAAGCAGCGTTTGACGAGATCGGAATGGATACGAAGGCGGCGAAGGACGGGGGGCCGAATCGGTGTTTCAAGGTTAATCATCGGGATGGCCCGGCGATTAAGAGGGATGAGAAGGGGGAGTTGCCGAATGAGGCGAAGCAGTATTATGATGTGTGCGGGAGGGAATACAGAGTATGCTTTCCACCCCTTCCCATTGACCCACACTCCTAACACACCTAGGCCACAGGCGCATCCTACGAATTCGCCGCCAACCCCTCCGGCCTCCTCGCCCTCATGAACATCATGTCCATGACGTACTCCGCAAAAACATACACCTGGTTCCGCACGCCCCTGCCCAGCGAACTCCCGGACATAGGCACCACGCAGGATATCGGGTGGGCCATGTGGAACCGCGTCGGCGCGACTAGTCCCGCTGGATTGAAGGGATTGAAGTATCTGCTTGTGACGCAGGTAATGAATGCGGGGAGTAGGGAGATATTTCGGCATGCGTTGGGGTTGTTGGACCCACCGGAGAGCGAGTATAAGGTTTGGCCGGGGCATGAGTTTGTGATGGATGGGAAGGGGAAGGGGGGGAAGGGGGGGTTGGCTATACTGGGTATGTTCAAACAAACTGCTCTGTTCACGAGATGAGAATGAGGATGATGATGGAGGAATGCGGGCTGACAAGATGATAGGTTCACCAGTTGGGCGATGGGCGGGCTATCTCTTGCTCCAGCACAAGGACCAACTTGGCGGAAACAGGTACATCGAGAAGGTGAGGCTGTTCAAACCGCCGGGGGCGAGTCTGCCGTACCTTCTCTTCTACGTCGCGAAGGATCCGTGGGTCGGAGAAGTTAAGCCGGTGGCTGCGAAGATGGTGAGCGGGATGAACGTCACAGATGCGTTGGAAATGGACGATGATGCCAAGAGTGTTGTGAGGAGAGAGGATGAAAAGAACCTCATCAGACAGCATGTCGTCGTTGTCCGAACATAGGGTGTTGGAACGAAGAGGAGTTCGGTGTGTGTAAGATGGCTTTCGAAAGCATCTGAGAAGAGGAAGTTGTACTATGTGTCAAAAGCTCTTTAGACGCACTTGTCGACTAGATACAAGAAAGACTGCCACACGAACTTAAACAACGAAAATCTGAGAGTTAGTGATGTTGGACTGGTGGCTGCGAAGAAGGTGGATAACATGCACGAGACGAGCGTTACTAGGTGGCATCCTATTAGCATGTAGTGGACGTGACGTCCACTATGTCTTCTCTACCTACCCTTCGCCTCCCCCACCCACCCTAATCAATGTAGATGACAAGAATCTAGTAAGGTAGCATGCTTTTTACTTGCGACCATATGATGTTACGACGAAGAGAAGTTTAGTTAGTGGGAGATGGCCTTCGAAAAGACCCAAGACAAGAAAGTTGTACTACATGTCAAAAGCTCTCCAGACATACCTGCACCTCCAATACGAAGATCGAAGCAGACATACGTCTTCAAATCCACCACCTCCACCCATCTACACAAAATCAAAAACATCCCCCTTATCCCCCACCATCCTCCCCACCCTCTTCCCCCCCACAACCCTCTCCAACTCCATCCTCTCCCACCTCGAAAAACACACCTTAACACTCGCTTCCGCCCTGCTTATCTCCGCTCTCTCAATGCTCTTCCCCACGAACCCCACAACCTCGTCGTAAAACACCGGGTTCTCGGGTACCCCGTAAAACACCACTCTTTTCACGCCGCGGATGTTGTAGCGATGAAAATGGTGGGCGCGGCCGGTGTAGAGAAGGAGGGAATGCTTGCCATTCATGAAATGGGACCGCGCCTTGCGGATGTCGGTTGCGTCGGTGTATTCGCTAATAGATGCGTATGCGACGTCGGAATCCACAAGTGAGTTCCTGACGCGGACGAAATCGAGATAACTGGGTATAAACACCAATACCCCCAGTCCTCCATCTAGGCTTTTAGGTAACCGGGTAATACCCGGCAAGACGGAGTTCGTGAAGAATTTAAACCGCGCATCAGGGTCCGTGAGGTGAGACGGGGAGTCGAACCGCGTGAACGTCTGTTTTATACCCCAGGAGAGTGACTCGATAAGTCCGGCCGTGTGGTCCGGTACGTATTTCAGGCGGCCGGCGTAGTTGCGCATGTGTTTGTTGAATAGGGTGTTTATCTTCGGCGTCAAAAACGCACTCAGCACAATCGTCTGGCGGATGTAAGGCGCATGGCCATCTAAATACCAGCTCTTCACGCGCGAAAAGTCGCAGCCATGCGCATCTTTCGGCTGGAGATTTAGGTGCTCGAACACGTATTCTGCGTGCTCCCAATTTTGCATTAGGGCGGCGTCGGCTTGTTCCATAATCACCATTTCGATGGACGACAGGAAATCCGAGTCGCCTTGTTTCTTTTTGGGGTCGCCGGTTTCGATGGCGCGCCGCAGACCGAGGGTCGAGGCGAAGATGATGTCTGAGTTGTAGAATGTGGAGTAGAATTTCAGCGTCTTCCGCGTGAGTTTTACGCCGATGCGGAATTCGTTGTCGTCGTTTCCTTCAAACAGTTCGCGGAAGTCGGCGGGGCGGTCCGGTGAGAACTTGTCTTCGGGAGCGGAGAAGGAGTCTAGGAAGCGTTTTTTGTTTTCTTGTTGCTCGAAGGCGTGGAGGGAGGTTAGGGAGTCTAGGACGCGGACGCAGGCTTGTTTTGTTTCGAGCAAGAAGAGGATTTTGGGGCGCGTGAAACCTTGGTCGCGGTATTCGATGTCGGGGTCGGAGGAGTCTTTGGATGTGGATAGTTTGGCGTTGTTTTTGAGGATGCGGTCGCGGGTTGTGAGGATGTGGTTGAGGGCGTGCAGACAGGTTATGTCGCGGAGACGGCTGGCGTTTTGGACTGTTTGCGCGCCGAAGAGTAGGTCTTGGTAGCCGAAGATTGTGGGTGCGATGGCTTGTTCCAGCTCATCAAAAGCGCCGACCTTGTTCTGTGCGTTGTCCACCAGCCGCGCTTTCAATTGGACGTCGCGCACACTTCTTAGCTTCCTGTTCGGCTTGACCTCGTCGCTGGGAACCTGGAGTATGCCTACTCCCTTCCCAGATGCTCGATCCAGCTTCTGTGATGTCCATTGATTGGCAGCTATCCGCTTGAGTCGTATGGCTAGTTCGGTCTCGTCGGGGTTCGCAAAGTGCTTCTGGTAGGCCTGCTCGAGCTCCTGCTCTTCCTGGTCGTCATCGTCCACGTCTTCGTCGTTCTCAACCTCTGCCTGCTCGTCCTCCGCCTCGTCGCCTTCCAGGGTGGTAGATTCAGCGTCGTCGTCTACTTCAACCTCCTGCTCAGGCTCGTCGTGCTCCAGCTTCCGCCTCTTCTTGCGATGCTCTTCCGAGCCGGTATTGCGCGACGAGAAAGACTGCAGCAGAGTCGCATAGGCGTTCGAGATGGGTTGCGCTTCTTCTTCCTCTTCGTCCGAGACATCGTCTTCTGATACGTCGGATTCGCTCTCGTCGGATGGAGTGGGTTCGCGCATGGGTATGTTTCTGGTACCGTTAGGATTGGACGTATGCGCCCGCGACCAATATCCGTACTCACGAATCTTCGACCTCGTCTCGTGTTCTCGCTGCGGCAAATACGCCTCTGCTTCCACCTCTTCCACGACCTCGCATGCCGCCTCTGCCTCTTCCCATTCCGCTGCCTCTGCCGCCTCTACTGCCGCCCCTTCCTCCTCCACGAAAGCCGCCTCCTCCACGAGCGCCACCTCGTCCTCTCATTGGCGCCATGTCGGTTGCGCGGTGTATGCGCCGATGTGAAGGGAGCTTGATGCAAGGTGCGGGTCTTTTCGCAATGAGTAGTGCAGGTGGATAGAAGTTGCGACCCCGCTTGCGCAGCGAGAAGTGAAGTATATGAATGTGGGAGGTAGTATCGTCCTGTTGAGATACTTCGTAGGTTAACTCCGCGCCGCGAAAAAGTTCAGATGGTCCGTGCAAGCGAACGCACCCTGCCCAGATTTCGTGAAGAATATCGCTGCGTGCCCCACCAACCACATTTGACGTCTCCGAGCGCCTCACCACACGCCCACCACCACGCCCACCCGCAAAACCCCATCACCATCACAACCGCCACCATGGCCGAGAACGACTCCTTCCTGCATCTGGCGCGCCCGCTCGGCCCCGCGTCCATGGGCACGCAGCCGTCGACTGCCCCGCTGAACGTCGCCATCCAGCCCCAGGTATGCGACAAGCCACGGTCGAGGCTGCCTGCTCTTCTCTCTGACACCATCTGCTAGGCCGTCTTCTCCATCCTCGACCACTCCCTCCGCCGCCCCGCCGAGCAAGAGCGCGTCATCGGCACCCTCCTCGGCACCCGCAGCGAAGACGGCACCGAGATCGAGATCCGCAACTGCTATGCCGTCCCCCACACCGAGACGCAAGAGCAGGTCGAGGTCGACATGGACTACCAGAAGCAGATGCTCGCCCTGCACCTGCGCGCCAACCCCCGCGAGGTCCTCGTCGGCTGGTACGCCACCAGCAGCGACCTCAACACCTTCTCCGCCCTCATCCAGAACTTCTACAGCCAGCAAGGCGACGGCACATGGCCCCACCCCGCCGTCCACCTGACTGTCTCCACCGTCCCCGGCCAGGAGATCGAGTCCAAGACGTACATCTCCGCCCCCATTGGCGTCACCGCCGAGCGCGCCGCCGACTCGTGCCTCTTCATCCCCGTGCCCCACGAGATCAAGTACGGCGAGGCCGAGCGGTCGGGCCTGGAGCTCATCTCGTCCGCCAAGGACCGCGAGGACCGGTCGCAGGACGTCATGACCGACCTCGACTCGCTGGAGACGGCCATCACACACGTCCTGGACATGCTCGAGCGCGTCTCCAACTACGTCAACAACGTGCTGGACGAGGAGGCCGAGCCATCCTCCGCGCTGGGCCAGTTCCTGATGAACGCACTCAGCCTGGCACCCAAGGTCGAGCCCGCCGACATTGAGCGCGACTTGTACGTCAGAATCATCCATACTTCCAGACATATGCTAACAAATTCCAGCAACGCACACATCCAAGACGTCCTCGTCGTATCATACCTCGCCAACACCATCCGCACACAAATCGACCTCTCGAACCGTCTCGCGACCGCTGCGCTTACCATGGGCGGCGGCGACCCTCTCGCTGGTGACGGCAAGAAGGACGGCGACAACAGGGGCAAGGGCGGCGACCGACGAGGTGGCGGCAAGGGTAGGCAACAAAGGGAACAGGAGGCATGAATGGGATGAAAAGGCACACTGCATGGAGTTTGGCGTTCTAGTGATATGCCACTGCTGACGCAGTACGCGCAACATCGCGCGACATGACGCTCTGGGACTAGCGTTATCAGGAAAAAGTCGGGTTCGAGGTCAGACAATGGTCGCGAGGGCTATGATGAGAGACAATGTGATCAGGGGGGTGATTTACTCGTGAGCGAGCGAGCGAGCGAGTTAGAGTCTGTCCGAGAAGCGCTGTATAACTACTACATTATCCCCGCGGTAGCATTGACGGCATTTCGGCCACATGCATGAAAAATCATGAAATGAATAAGATCGAACAGCTGGGGTTGTATATGTGATTTCATTACCCCTAACTAAGATGCACCATGATAGAAGCACCATGATATAGAACATGCACCTCGGAGATGAACCCCAAGATAAAACGCAGAGGAGATGCACCTCAGAGTTAAACTCCAAGATATGACGCGAAAAACAATGCACCAGATGTGAATCTGATAGAGCGCGAAAGGACAATGCACCGTGATGAGAACCACGATAAAACGCGAAAAGGAAAGTGCACCGTGATGAAGACCACGATATAACGGAGTGCACCGTGATGAAAACCACGATAAAAAGGAATGCACCAGGTCGAAACCCGATATGAAGAAAACAATGCACCGTGATGAACACCACGATAGAAGGGAGTGCACCAGATATGAATCTGATAGAGCGCGAAATGAAAGTACACCGTGATAGAAACCACGATAGAAGGGAGTGCACCAGATCGAGACCCGATAAATCGCGGAAGGAAAGTGCACCAGGTCGAGACCTGATAGAACGTAGTGAAATCATACTCGCTGCTGTCCACAGCCATACGAGCCGCTTGCCAATTCGGCGTCTGCCATAGGCCAATTCCTTCATTTCATTTGTCTGTCTGAGGATTAACTTCAGTGGTTTGGGAAGGGCTTTGGGGGTTGGTACTTGCGTCGAGGTTCAATAGCCGCGATGTAAGGCGTTTGCAATTGTTTTGTCGATTTGGGTCAATCATTTTGGGTCAATCGATCTGGGTTCATGTCGATTTTGGTCATGTCGATTAGGTTCATGTCGATTTGGTTCATGTCGATTTGGCTCATGTCGATTTAGTCCACTCAATTTTGGTTCAACCAATTCGGTTCGAGGATCATGTTCGAGGACGAGCTCGCGTATGGCCGCCGCAACATGCCATGGATGCTGACGTTTTCGCGACGCCTCCGATTCCGCTTTGTCGTTTTGCGATTTCGATTGCGAGGCTTTCAATATGGACAATTCGTCGAGGTTGGTTCGCAATTCTGCCGCTTTGGATGCAAGGGCAGCGACGACGGCATCGTCTTGTTCATCTTGAACGACGTTAGCAGAGTGCTAAAAACAGCGGAGGCAGGACGGTGACTCACTTCCGATGCCTTTGCATCGCAGATACAATTCCACAGACCGATTGTCAACAATTCAGCGCCGGTGCGTCGGCAACGAGGCGGTCGAGCGCCTTGATTGTGCGCTCGTAGTCGTTTTTTGCAATTGCAATGTTGTCAAGGGGTCATGACGAGGGTGAGCGACGGCTCTAGCGACTTACGATTCAATGCGTGTCGGCGTAGTGGTCACATTGCGTTTCGTTGCTTCGTGGTGGTGGTGTTGTGGTGGTGAGTGAGTGATTAGGCAGCAGCGGAAGGCAGGCCCGACCACCCGCATTGACCAGTCACGCGCTAATGCGTCATCGCTGGTAACACCTGAGCACCTTCAGCAACACCTCAATCGCCGCAAGTACTCAGCATCTACCAGCATCGCGCATCGGATGGGTATCGAACTTGCCGACGACTATCCACGCTATCGCTCAGGACTTCTCTATATGCCATGTAAATCCTCAAACACAACGCGAAGCGATCCCCCGTCGTGGCGCAGTCGTGGCAGTGAACTCCAAACTCTTCAGCCTGATAAAAGCGAGGCTGGCGCTCTCCCTGGTTCAACAGCAGTATAGGGTAACACCTTCACATCGTTCCTGGTAGGATCTTGGTTCTGGACCAGGCTACGAGATGTGCACCTCACCGCCCATTGTGCAGTTGCCTCAGGCAGACTTAGATCTCGTGTCGTCGTGATGGCTTTCGGTCCTGTTGGCACCGCGTACTTTGCTGCGCCTGGTTCACAGGCCCACCTGGAGAAAGTTAAGGTATAAGGATGTCTTGCATCTCTAGTCAGATTGACCAACATGCTAGTATTCTGGTTACGTATCTTTCTTACAATGTCACTTCGCAACACTCTCGTCGCCGACGACACCGCTTCTGCTTCGTCACAGGGCGTCGCGAGCCGAGCGAGCAACCTCAATGCCGTTCCCGATGACATTCACCACCTCATTCTCTCGAACATCGTGGACACATCACCCACAGACCTACTGAATGTGGCACAATCTTCTGGAGTTTTGCACGATGCGGCGTTACCATACATATACCGCAACATCATCTTGAATGGAGAGTCGACGGCATACAAGGCACTCGTAGACAAGCTCTCCAAGGATGAGCACGATGACCTTACGAAGCACATTCGCACCATCACCGTCAAAGACGAGGTACCCTCTGCAGACCTGATTACGATACTCAACAAGACTTTGCAGCATAGGAATCTTCGATCACTCAAGTACGTTCCTTCAACCAATTCAAGATACTGAAACTGACTCTTGTAGTTGGGAGACTTCCACGCACATAACTCCGGCAGTATACGACATCATTCATGCGATTGAGCCGAAGCCCGAGATACGCGTTGTTGTCGTAGACCGGAAGACGGCAACGATTGTTGCACATCGCCAGATGGACATGAAGCTCCTGTCATCTCCGCTTCTTGTTAGCTTGACCTACGAGGTATATATGCAGGGCTTCGCCCCCGAGCACCCTTGCCGATCCGAGTGGCCTCGACTCTCCCAGGCACTGGCGGCTGGCGGGAACGTTAGATCTCTTCGGCTACAAGTTTTGCAAGACGGTCACAACCTTTTTACACCCGATGCGGAGCCAGCGAAGATACCGCGCCTTGATCTCACCACCGGTATGCGCCTCCCTCTACTGGAGGAGATGACTCTTCAGACCTTGAGATACCATGGCCAGACGGCGTATCTCTGGGATCTCGACTACTGTCGCATGTTTCGCGATGCTATCGACTGTTCCCGACTGCGTAAGCTCGACTTCGGCGGCGAACATCCCGCAAACTTCTTTTCTTGCTTCACCGGACTTTGCCCGAAGCTCAAAGTGCTGAGTTTTGGGATATGGGAGGGAGATACAACGCCTGCGAAGCGTTTCATCGAGTCGATTGATGCACTTAAACATCTCGATCTGTCACGAGCGCAAGCGGGTATAGACGATCTTTGGCCCGCTATTGAGCAGCACAAGGATACACTCGAGACACTGATCCTTAGGCCGACATTCGAAGCCTACTGCCACAAGGTTGTCATGCCCTTCAGCCGTTTGAAGGACATCGCGCGGACATTCCCTAGGCTCAAGCATCTAGGCTGGGACGCACCCTGCGAACGCAACGTAAGCCACGCTCACCCGGACCAAATCATAGTTGCGCTGACCGTGCCATTAGATCGATCCGCAACATCTCGTCGCCCTATTAGGGATGAATCTTACGAAGCTTGATCTCTGGCTGCACATCCCCCACGAAGCAAACGACTACAGCGAAAAGCTCGTACAAGATATCTGGGGCAACATCCCCCACCCCGAACTTAACAAAGAGAGTACTGTCGCATCTGCGACCGGTATTGCAGATCGTCTTTTGGGGTCGGGGCAAGGCGCTTTCCAGTGGCTTACTCTTCATCTCTCGCGAGAGGGGGCGTCGGATCGCTGCCAGCCGTATATGATGTACTCGAAGCTGCAACTCAGACTGAATGGGCGTTCTGAAAGGACGCGTGGAGACAAGTGGGATGTGCGCGGTAAGCTGGACTGGTCTTATGAACCCACTTTGGTGGAAGATCTGCTGTTCGAGGAGAGGTAGGGCAATGATGGTCAGGATGAGGGACAAGAGGGTTTTATTGCTTGGATCTGAACCCCCATGCATTATCTTTCTTTTCCCGTATTGTGCTCCTTCGTCATTTTTGGCGATTCTAGTCATGGTTGGCTCTCTGTTATCCACCCCATCCACTGGTACCGCGCCGACGCAGAGCGAGCGATGAGCCACTCACGATTCCCGTAATACATCACCATCCGATTTGCAAAGGTACTCAAATGAGAGAGGTCGCAATCATCAGATTCATGGTTGGCGCGTCTTACCTATGGACCATACGCGAACCATGGAACAGCTGTAGGTCTAGCGTGTTTGGTAGCGAACGTCGCAGTCGTCCATCTACTTGAAAAGTCTTACACTCAACATATTCTTCCGTCGCATCTATTATCCCATTTCACAACACTCGCTACGATGTACGAGTATGACCCAGAAGAACGGACCAACGAGCAAGAGATGGAAGTCGACGATCAGTCGCTCACACGAGAGCAGCATAAGGCCGCAAGACGCTTCGAGAAGTCTGAGAGAAGAGTCATAAGAAACCGCATAGCCCATCTCGACCAATTGCTCGCACGCGCGAGGGAGAATGCATACAAGGCTCATTACCGCGCGGCCGATCTGAGCAAAAAGGTCGAGGAAGAACGACCAGCCCTCATCGAGGCCTTGCTTCCATATGAAAGGCGCAAAGCGGCACGATCGAAGCAAAGAGTCAGAGAACAACACATAAAGATGCTTGACCGGTTCTTCCGACTGCCTAGAGAGATCCGCGACTTAATATACCACCACGCCTGGAGCGGCACGATAATCCCCTTCTACCAAGAGCTGACATGGAACTTCGCGGAGCACGCTACAATACCCTGGGGCCCGATCATTACGGCCGAGTATTCGTCTACTGGTACATACAAGGCTAACATCATGCGGCCAGAGGATCTTGTAACACCAGAGAACGGAGGCCCCTGCAAGGGACTCAGACACGCGCAAGAATATGCTTGGATATGGACGAACCGCCAGGTCTTCTCGGAGTCTACGGAGCAGTTTTATCGCTATACACAGTTCGTGCGGTCTCCGCGGGCTGAGAGGCAGTACTATCATATGTGCGCGCATATCGTCCCAAGGCGCAAATTGTACGAGTCAGCATACACTTTCCCGAATATCCTCCTCGCACGCCGCGTACTGCTCGATGTAGGATACGAAATATGCCTTGACGTCGCCAACCATGGTATATCGGCCTCGATCCTGGAACTGTTGGCTATGGCGAAAAAGGGTGAAGAGAGGAAGGCGCTGCAGGTGAGTTGGATACGGAACACGGCGGACACGAAACCTTTCCAGCTTAAGGATTTGGTTCCGGCTAGTACGTCTCACTCGATGGCTAGTAGGGCGTTCGAGGAGCTGGTGTTGAGGGATTTGGAGAGGGTGGGCTGGGAGATTGCGGTTGAGGAGCAGGAAACGTAACTTGCAGGTACATCGGAAAGGTGGAGCGGAACAGGGCATTTGGTGTTTGCGCAACATCAACAAGCCACAGAAGCAGATGCTTTCACGAAGGGGATATATCGCAGGTATGAGATACCGATCATTGTTAACGCCTATGCAGTGGGTATTGTTTCCCGCTTTGTGTGGGCGCAATCGACGGAGATTGCTAGGGGGGCAATGCGCTGTAGGCAGACGCATCCTTCGCTTGAAGTCGATGGTGACGGCGAAGACGCAGCAAAGGACGCGATAGTCGTAACGCACGTGGTTAGGTTCACGAGCTGGGATAAACGCAATATTAGTAGTAGTAGTCTGTATGTAAGAGTGTTGTTGCCAGGGCGCCCACTGTGATAGCTATATGTAGTATGACATTTCGACCTTATATTAGCCACTTCCCTTTCCTACTGACCTACGAAACCACGGAACTTTCTTCTCGGCTGAAGTCCTGGCGCGCATCGTTATTGATGATCCAGGAACAACCATGCTGTCCCACAACCCCTGCAGGATGATGACGTCGTCGCCTCTGACAAGGTCGTACTGTCCGCTGATCTTTAGCCTGAGGACCTCTGCTGATCCAGCACAGATCTCCTGGAGGAATTCTTCCATCCCCTGCATCAATTAGTCCAAGTACCTCTACGAAGCTTGGGATATTGCTTACCTTCCACGTGCTACACAAACGCCAGGGGCCTTCGAACTTACGACCGACGGGATCATGGAAGATAATGGGCGCACTCGTCTTTGGTGCACGTATCTTTGCTTTCTCTAATTTTTCCGCCGCTTTTTTCGCTTCCTGTAGGGCTCTCGCATGAGCGGCTTCTATAGACTTCCGCTCCTCTGCTGCCTTCTCTTCAGCCAAATTTCTTGTCCTTTGTGCAGCGTCTAACATGAGCTTTGCTTTCTCACTCGCTGCTTTCTTCTCCTCAGCTATCCTTGCATCTTTCATATCGGCTGCTTGTCGCTCTGCATAGCGTGCCGCATCCGCAGCAGCTTCCCTCTTGAGCTGCTCATCTTTCTGAATTAAAATCAATCTTTCAAGATTCGCCAGTCTGTCAACTTCATAGCTGCGACTACGCGGATTGCGTTCCTGTTGATTGCCATAACGCGCCGTCTCTTCGTCCTTATACCTAGAGGGTTTCTGCCGGCGAGCTCCCGCATTTATTGTCGAGCGGTCGGCCTTCCTCGCCGTTGATCGAGATTCACGCTTAGGGGGGGTTGACTCTTCAGGTGCAGCCTTGCGTTGTCGTGGTACATCGTCGCGTAGCGGACTTGGGGTTTCCCACTCGGAAGATGTTTTTGCATTTGCGCCGGTATCAGACGAGGACGACTCACATTCGCTTGCAGTATAGTGCATTATTCCTCGACGATGTAGAAGAGATCTCTCTCGACGTGGTGGAAGAGATCTTTCTCGATGTGGTGGAAGAGGTCTGTCTCGATCCGGTGGAGGAGAGCTATCTCGGCCTGGTGGAAGAGATCTCTCTATCATGGGCGGCGATCGGGTCGAGGGGGGCGAATTGCGGTACTCTTCTGTTGCTAGGCCAGGCTCTGGAGAACTGTAGAGCTCGGAATGGCTTACGGGGTCGACGGCGTCACTAACTGAGTCTGCGCGCTCGTGTACAGAAGAGCTTCCGGAGGCATTCCAGTTCCATGCCGCTTTTCGGGTAGGATAATCTAGCACATCCTTGGCTAACGCGCTAGACATCTGCTGCAGTTCTATTGCTTGTGTACAGTCGTGGAAGATCTGGAGGGCGAAGTCATCAGGCTCAAAGTCTGGGTTAGTGAGGAGTGTTGCGTCGTGTACTGCTAGGCTGCGCTCATCGGAAGGCCGCAACCTAGACACAATGAGCTCTCCCCCAGCACCTTGTGTCGCGTCCTCAAGTTCTGTCGCAGCGCTGGACTCCACAGTAGGCGTGAAAGATGGAACCTCGTCTTGCTGAACAGTCGTGTGATAGTGCAGACACTCCGTAGCGTCTTCCGCAAATTTGATGTTGCTCTCAACTTGCGTCTTTAGACTCTCGCTATAAGTACGTTAGCCATAATGCCATGTTTGCGATCTTTCGTAGTGTACCTTATAGACTCGGGGGCATTCCGCTCCAGCACAACGGCTAAGTTCATCGTGGAGACAAGGACGACGATAGTGGTTTTGAAAGAGTCGATCAGGCTCTTGACAAACATGACCTTAGGCCCGACTCTCATCCATCTGAAACGGAATCGTACCATCGATATGGTGAAAGCGCGTCTTGCAGGGTCGTGCTGAACCGGCTGTCCGATGAGCATCTTTAAATCCTCTATGAGTGTTTTGCATGCAGCGATCAAGACGACAGTAATTTCGCGAAGCTTTTCCGTCTTGATGTTTGGGGTGTCCACAATCATACTCAACTGTGTGAGATAGCTTGAGAGTCCGTTGATGTCTACAGCAATGATCCTAGCTTCGTACTCTGCGGATTTGATAACATTAGCGACGTCGAGGAGGGTTGTGGCTAGCTGCGCACTCGCGCCGGCTAGGGTGATGAGAGATGCTACCAGACCGATGACCTCTGCCATAACGAAAAGGCTCTTTGTCTTCCACCGAAATCAGCGTCGGTGTGAGCGGTAAACGATGTGAAGGTCGCGCCAGGCTGTGGGAATTGTGCGCAACATGTAACAGCTCTTCAGCCTAGACATAAAAGCCTCTTTTCGCGGTCCTGCTGCTTCGCCCCCAAGGCTGAGATATGTACGTTGACTCTATTGGGCGTGACAGGTCGCATGCAGCGCGCATGGAGGTGCCCCGCACCGGTAAGCATCTTCATGACAGAGTGTACTCAGCCGTGCTACACCACCTGCAGATCCTTAATCGAAGCGAGGCAGAAACCCAAGGCGGATTTTGTTATCGGTGACGGATGGGTCTGATGTGGAGGCGGAGTGGAGAGGCGGCCGAAATGTGGCGGCGTGCGGTGACGCGGAGCAGGCGAGCAACTCGCGACTTCCAAAATCCAGGTCACATCCATCCTATCGGGTCGTCTCGAAACGGAAGTGACATCAACAGCAGAACTTGCGACGAAGATGCACTGGGGTAAACACATGTAATGACCGATTGGCGCACCCTATCCACTCTCCACATCCGCAGCCTTCGTCTCAACCTTAATCTCCGGCCCCTCAATCTTCTTAACCTTCCTCCCCTCCCACCACGACATAATGCCCGCAAACATCGCAACCCCACACCCCAGCGCAATAAAAGTCCCCGTCGCCCAAGTCGGGCGATCCAACCGATTATAATGCCACATAAAAAAGCACAACACAGCCTGCAACAGCGTATTCAAAACCATCATATCAACCGTAAACGCCAATTTCCACATCCCCGTTGGCGGCGCCCTTTCCCCCGTAAAAGTCTGCGGCATCAACTCCTCCTCGCCCCTCCAGCCCTCGTTTTCAGTAAACCATGCCGGCGGCCGGAACCAAGCTTTATTCTGGTTCCAGAGCCGGCGCATGGCGTTTGAGTCGTGGAAGTGGACGGCGCGCAGCATCCAGTAGAAGTCGCGGAAGCGCCAGGGGGCGAGGCCGAAGCCCGTGACGCAGAAGAGGGCGTTGAGGATCTGGCTGTCGATTTCGAGCCAGATTTTGCGGGAGGAATAGTCGTCGTTGCAGCTGGGGTGGCACATGGCGGGCGCGGCGTTGAGGAGAAGGAAGAAGAGCATTGCGCCCCAGGCCTTGGATTGTTAGTGCAAGGAGGGGTTAATGGGGCGAGCGCGTACGTACGACGATGTTGAGACCGTAGATGGTGATTAGGAAGCCGGAGGGGGTGAGGAAGAAGACCCAGAAGGCTTTTAGACCGTGCTTGATGGTAGGGCCCCATCGCTCCTTGTCCGCAGACGCGTGCTTCTCCTTCAACGTCCGTCGACGGTGAAGTCCATGTCCATGAGGCCTGCGCGACTTCTTCCCAGTCTTCTCGTCTACCTCACCCGGTACAATCGCGTCTGTGGCTGGCTGGTCAAGGATCCTAGTCTGGGATTTGACCAAGGTGAGCTCTCCGTCTTCGTCTGGAACCGCTACTCGAGTGGCATGGCCATGCGCATCGAACGTGATGTTTGACCCTCCAGACTCTGGCTCTCGTAACTCTGTCAAGTTCGGTGCTTGAGCCATTGCCGTCGCCGTGGCCTGCCACATGCCCAGCTGCGGTGTCGTGTGCAGCAACGACAGCGACATCCCGCGCGCCCGGCCAATGATGCCCTTCTCTTCATTTTCGGCCATGGTTGGGTGAGTGTGTGCGACCGGTGTCGCGTGCGATACGGAGTCGTATGTGCAGGTCGATGATAATGATTAAGATGGCCCCTGTCGGTTCACATGTCATCGACCCTCCGCTTAATCCCGCGGCGGCGTTGAGCTAGAGGTCGTGACGCCTCTGTAGACGGCCCTCGGCCACACTGTGATAGGCTTTGTCCCTGCGGGCGATCATTGCGCGCGATGCGACGTGCTCGATTTCGGGTCCAGACTATTGAGACGTTCACGGCCGAGCACAATTTGTTCGTGCGAAGGTTTGCTGGGGGCGGTTGATCGCCTGGGCGGGCGTGGCAACGCGACGTGTTTGGCTCGGTTGGCCGTAGAAGATCCGCGGGCTGCAGATTGGGTACCGAACAAGTAAGAGGTGTAAGCGTGCGCTAGCGACAGTTGAGAAAGACTGATTACTCAAACCAACGTGGAAGCATGTTGATGCCCGTTAATCATCTCGCCATCTTCCATGTCCCTATACTTTGACAAGGACCCGATGTAGCAGCCGCGTGCAGCCGGTATCGCAATGCCTCTCAACTTCAGCTCCAAGCAGAAGCGCGGCGAGTACCATGACGGGAAAGCGCAAAGTACCGGGAGAGTCAACACCTTCGGCCAGGTCGCCATACAATTCCACAGGAACACGACGCATCTGAAATACTGGTTCGACAAGCTCCAGAAAGATTCCGCGGCATGCCGACCGCCGGGATGCGCAAAACCGCGGAGAGGCAGCACGACTCTGGTGGATGAGTTCATCAGCGACAAGACCAGCAGTATCAACGCACCACGACTGAACATCGCGATACATATCTGCGGGTCTCGCGGCGATGTGCAGCCTTTCATTCCGATTGCGAAGCTGTTACAAGCTGCGCCACATCACCACCGAGTGCGCATCTGCACGCATCCCGCCTTCAAGGACTTTGTGGAAAGCAGTGGAGTGGAGTTCTTTTCCATCGGAGGCGACCCCGAAGCACTCATGGCGTACATGGTGAAGAACCCAGGGCTGATTCCAAACATGCAGTCCATCAAAGCCGGGGACATTGGCAAGCGACGAAAAGAGATGGCCGAGATGATGGAAGGGACCTGGAGGAGTTGCATCGAGGCGGGGGATGGCATGGGCGAGAGAGTCTCAGCATTGGACGTAGACGCGCCTGAGGATTTGTTCATCGCAGATTGCATCATTGCGAACCCGCCGTCCATGGGCCATATCCACTGCGCTGAGAAGCTTGGCATTCCGCTGCACATGGTCTTCACCATGCCGTGGTCGCCAACAAAAGCTTTCCATCACCCGCTAGCGGCCATGGAGTATGGCGAAGTTGAGAGGTCCGTCGCGAACTACTTCAGCTTCGGCATCATGGAGTTGCTCACTTGGCAGGGTCTTGGAGATGTTATCAACAAGTTCAGAACGCAGACCCTGCACCTAGACGCTATTAGCCCGCTCTGGGGTCATCTCTTGCTTTCGAGACTTCGCGTCCCATACAGCTACCTGTGGTCACAGGCTTTGATCCCGCGGCCAGCTGACTGGGACTCACATATCAGCATTACCGGTTTCTCGTTCCTGGATGCTGGGTCGAATTACACGCCACCGGATGATCTGGCTGACTTTCTCGCCAAAGGTCCTCCTCCGGTGTACATTGGTTTTGGCAGCATAGTGGTGGATGACCCAGTGGCTCTCACCAAGCTCATCTTTGACGCTGTGAAGCTAGCGAAAGTCAGAGCGATAGTTTCCAAGGGCTGGGGCGGTGTGGGCGCTGGTGAGGTGCCGGATGATGTGTACCTAATTGGCAATTGTCCGCACGACTGGCTCTTCCAACGGGTCTCGTGTGTAGTCCATCACGGAGGTGCGGGTACGACGGCTGCTGGGATTGCCTTGGGAAGACCTACGGTTGTTGTGCCCTTCTTCGGTGACCAGCCCTTCTGGGGTCAGGTAAGCGTGTGTTCATACGTGATTGATCCATCTAACAATATGATAGATGATCGCAAAAGCTGGAGCTGGTCCAATGCCCGTCCCGTTCAAACAGATGACTGCCGAGAGCCTTGCGACAAGCATTACCTTTGCGCTCCAAGATTCGGTCAAGGTCGCTGTTCAGAAGATGGCCGAGAGCATTGCGGAGGAAGATGGCGCTGGCGATACCGTGCGCGACTTCCAGCAGAAACTTGGCATTGATGGAATGCGATGCCATATCTGCCCAGATCGCCTGGCTATCTGGCGTGACAAAGAGACTGGAGCACATCTGAGTGGCTTGGCAGCCTCCGTGCTTGTCCAAGAAAGACGGTTGGATCTGAAGCATCTACGTTTGCTGCAACATCGGCATTACTACACCCATGAAGGTGCTGAAGGGCCATTCGTCGGTGTCGTCGCTGCTTTTGGAGGACTCATGGCCTCTTTGGGTACCGATACAGGCGAGTTCTCGCAGCGGCTGAAGAAGAGACCTCGCGAGACGGACGCCGACGCAGAAGCCTTGAGAAGAGTGCCGACTGTTGATGAGCCAGACGTGGAGAAGGGTATAACATCTAAACACTTTCACCATTTGGCGTACAGGATGGCGGAGAAGTCATGCGATGACGACTACACGCACAATTTCGAGAAGCCGCAGAACCGCCCGGGCATCTCAGCTCTTCGCGAGAAGATTGCTGCGAGGAGAGCAAGAGGAGGCCGTGGATATCAGATCACAAGCGCTACCGCGCATTATGTTGGTGATCTTGCGGCTACAGGAGCCAAAGCCCCAGTCGCCTTCTTCTACAACATCGCGAACGGCTTCCGGAACTTACCCTCATACGCAATTCACAACGACCCCGCGCGTCAAAGAGACGAAATCACCGGGTTTGGTAGCGGCTGCAAGCTCGCCGGCAAAGAATTCGTGCTCGGCCTCAGCGACGCACTTGTAGGCATCGTTCGACACCCCTATCTCGGCGCGAAACAAGAAGGCGCCATCGGATTTGGCAAAGGAATTGGGCGAAGTCTTGGAGGGTTATACTGCCACTTGGGAGCCGGTAAGTTCGGGTTCCGAATATTCCGATATCCGCTTATCTAACACTGTCAGCGGTCTTTGGCCTGCCAGGATATTTCTTGAAAGGCGTCGAGAGGGGGCTCTTGGCTCGGCATCTCACTGCGCTGCAGGCGGAGATTTTCTTCATACAGCTGCGCCGATCTGCTGTCGCGTTTCGTGGTGCGAGCGATGTTGAGAAGGAAGCGGTGGTGAAGAAATGGGCGGAAGTGAAATCAAGCATAGACAGGCATTAGCGAGGAGGAGTTTTCGTAGGGCTGGTGGCCTCGTCTGCAAGGCACCCGACGAGGGATGCGGAGCGTTGTTGTTGGTTGCAAGGAATAGCCGGTGGCAGCCTAGGCCGCTACGCCCCGTTGGTTTTCGCTTCAGCGCGGTGAGCGCTAGCCAAGTAGCACCGCGCGACCACCGATATGGCTACGATTGCGACGGGCTACAAAAGCGATTGCCAGGCCGTTGCGAAACGTGACATCAATATACCCCTATCCTCTTCATTCTTGTTTGACTTTGAGATGTTTTACGCCCCGTGGTGATTGCTAGCAACGTAGCGACAAGCTCACGACTTTTACGCCCCGAAGTGTGCTCGAGGGACACAACATCATCCGGAGGCAGCGCACAATGGATTCAATAGACTTGAAGCGCGCAGCATGGCAGGTCGCGCTATCTGCAGCGGCTGCCGCCATTGCTTTTTTCGTGTTTAAGTTGGTGAAGATGCGCATGATCTTCTACAGGCTCAAAAAGCAGGGCATGGTACGCAGCCTTCCCCAAACAAACCACAACCCATGAGCTAACATTCCCCTCCTCAAAGCCAGTTCCGGCATGGAACTTCGCAGTCGGGAATCTTACAGTATTGCCAGACCTCCTCAAGCAATTCCCCGAAGGCTCGCAGCAATCCGATGCCTTTACCTTGCTCTCCAACTCCTTCCCCGACTCGGACAACTGCTTCTACGTCGATCTGTGGCCGTTTACCAGTCCGCTCATGATAGTCACGTCGCCCGAGATGGCGATTCAGGCATGTCAGGAATACGATCTCCCCAAGCCGCCCATTCTGATTCCGTTCTTTGCGCCGTTCGCGGGGGGCGCGAATCTTTTCGATATGAACGGCGCGGAGTGGAAGCGGTCAAGGGCGTTGTTTAACCCGGGGTTTAGTGATAGGGTTATGATGGAGAGTACGCCGCATATCATCGAGGAAGCTGAAGTGTATGTGAGGTTGCTGCGAGAGCATGCGAAGAAGGGGGATACGTTTTCTTTGGATCGATTGACGTGTGATTATATGATGGATCTCATCGGCGTTATTACTATGTAAGGCACCACAACAGATCGTCACGTGTGTCTCAAGTACTAACACAAGCAGCAACGCACGTCTCCACTCGATGACCAGCCACAACGCCCTCGCAGCAGCAATGCGCAGCTCCATAGAATGGAACTGCCGGGACCAGGAGATGAACCCGTTCAAGCGCTGGAACCCGTACCGTCCGTGGATCGAATGGCGAAACGGCAAGACGATGGATCGCTACATCAGCACGGAGCTCGACAAGCGATACGAAGATTGGCGTAGCAACAAGCCGTCCACCCGCGCCAAATCTGTCATGGACATCACAATAGCCGCGTACATGGGCGAGCGCAAAGGAGCGGCAAAACTCGACCCTGAGTTCAAGCGATGGGCGACAGTTCAGATTCGGTTGTTCCTGTTCGCTGGACACGATTCAACTGCTGCTACTATTGTATACAGTCTCTACATGCTATCCAAACACCCAGAAGCCCTGGCCAAAGCCCGTGCGGAGCTCGACGAAGTCTTTGGCGCAGGCAACGACACAGCCGCCGGTGTGCTCAAGAAGCATCCAGAGCAAATCAACAAGCTGCCTTACATGAACGCGGTAGTCAAGGAGACTCTGCGCCTCTTCCCACCCGCCTCAGGCATGCGAGGCGGTCTCCCAGGCGTCTTCCTGCGCGACAAAAACGGAAACAAATACCCCACCCAAGACATCAACATCTGGGTCGTCCACGGCGCGATTCAGCGGAACCCGCACTACTGGCCCGAACCTCACGCCTTTTTACCGGAGCGCTGGCTCGTCGAGCCTAGTCATGCTTTGTATCCGCCAAAGGGAGGATGGCGGCCTTTTGAATTTGGGCCGAGGAATTGCGTGGGCCAGACGCTGGCGATGCTGGATATCAAGATTACGCTGGCTATGACGGTGAGGGAGTTTGATGTGAAGGATATGTACGAGGAGTGGGATCGAAGGTATCCGTCAAAGGGGATTAAAGAGGTGTTTGGCGAGAGGGCGTATCAGGTGCCGCAGGGGGCTGCGCATCCGGTGGATGGGTTTCCTTGTAAGGTGAGTATGCGGGAGTAGTCGTAGTGTAGTGTATTAGCGCAGAGAAGTCATTCGATAATGTTGTATACGACGTCGCGTCATGCGCATCTTAATCATTTTGAATGCATTGAGCATGTGAGAGTTCTTTACTGATGTCCTACCATATGCAATAGGCGATGCTGGACGGCGTTCGATGTGTAGTGCTGTGTAGTACGCGTAGTGGCGGTGGTTGTTCCGCCAACGCCGTGTTTAGTGCGCGCGGCAATCTTTCCGATTTCCGAACGTGCACCCTGGGCGGGCTGCAACTTTGTATACTAGCAGCACCACCAGCACCAGCACCGCCAACTGCACCGCTACGCATTGATACGACTGATACGCTTTCCGACACGTATATATCCAATTCCCCTCTTGATTCCTTACGTAACGACCTCATTGGCCAGCTGCACACCTCGCACCGACCCTCACGCAACGCCGTCACCTCACCGCACATGCGATAGTCACAGTCACACGACCCCCCGATCGAGATGCTAGGCTTCCGTCCGCTATCCGTGGGCAAGCGGAAAGCCAAGTCGTACAACCAGGCGGCGACCCACGAGCGCGACGTCGAGGACGGCGAAGTAAACGAGAAAGGCTACCAAAGCGACGACTACGAGGCCTACATGTCCTCGGGCACAACGAGCCCATCCTCATCCCGCGAATCCTCGGGCGCATACGACCCGAACCCGAACAACATCGAATCGAGACCGCTGCGACGGTCCTCCAAATCGCACCGGAGAGCCCCTTCGAAAGCGACCGTCAGCGCATACAGCTATAGGAATCCGCGGGCATGCACACGATACTTTGGGCTGGCCGTGGCGAGTACGCTACTCTTCTTCATGTACTTCCTCTTCAGTAGCAGCTGGGCGTCGATACGAAATGCAGAGCTCGGCCTGAATAAGCCGCCGCCGCCGCCCAACGTCTGGGAGAGCTTCCCATTCCTGAAGCGGTACCACGGCGGCGTGCGGTCGCTGGTGAGCCGAGAGAAGAACGTGCCCGAATACCCCACCAAGCAGGACATCGACCCTGAGCTGCCCGCGGAGGAGCCTAAGGACGACATCGAAAAGCGACAGTCGCAGGGCGCACACATTGCCGAATCAATACCGTTCGACCCGTACCCAGACTACAGCGGCGTCAACTACGTGGACACATACGGGCCAGTCGAGACTTGCTATCTCGACGCGAACGATACCATCAAGGTGCCAGGACTGCGGGCATACAAGGGCGTACCCCAGGGTATGCCGGATAACGTCATTGGGAGCTACGAGACACTGGGTCTGAGGGACGATGTCTGTTTCGAGCGCTTCGGGCGGCTCGGTCCGTATGGCCTCGGCTACAGCAAGCGGCGCGGTGGAACGGGCGCCGGCTTGGAGGGCGACCGTGAAGGCATCGAAGACGTGTGGAAGGTGGACGCCGAGGTTGACTTCCGCGACGTCAGCTGGGCGGAGGCAATCGACCGCTGCCTGGAGAAGAACAAGGGCCGCTTCCAGAAGCAACCCAAGTCCCGGACATACTCATTTACCATGCAGAAACGCGATGCTGAAGACGCTCCTGCAAACGCCACCGTGCTACAACCAAAGGCGGCACACAATACGCTTCTCCCAAGGACCGCAGTCCTCGTCCGGACCTGGGACGACTACAACTACGACGACGAAGACATCATGTACCTGCGCGCACTCGTCTCCGAGTTGAGCCTCGCGTCCGGCGGCGAATACGAAGTCCACTTCTTGATCCAAGTCCACGACGACAACAAGCAGATCTGGGCCGACGAAGCGATCCACCAGGAAGTCCTCAAGAACGCGCTACCTGCTGAGTTCGCCGGCATGGGCACGCTCTGGTCGGAACGTCAGATGGGCTTGATCTACGGCGGTTTGGAGGAGTCCAACTACCGCGGGCTGCCTGTACACGGCGTCTATCGCTCCACCTTTATGCCAGTGACGAACTTTGCTCACCAGCACCCCGAGTTCGACTTCTTCTGGCACTGGGAGATGGACGTTCGGTATACTGGCCATCACTACCACCTATTCGAACAGGTCTCCAAGTGGACGAACGCCCAGCCGCGCAAAGGGCTGTGGGAGCGCGACGCCCGTTTCTACGTACCATCCGTCCACGGTACCTGGGAAGAGTTCAAGCAGATGGTGCACTGGCAGACCCAGCACGGCACAAACAACCAAGCAAACAAATGGTCATCGCATCTCCCACCCAACCCACACGTCCCACTCGCCGAAATGCAGAAGCCCGAGAAGCCGGTCTGGGGCCCAGAACTCCCGCAAGACTACCCCGATATCGAAATCGACGACAACGTAAAACCCAACACGACCATCACAGAAGACAAATACGAATGGGGCGTTGGCGAACCCGCAGACCTCATCGTCTTCAACCCCCTCTTCGACCCGGACCACACCAACTGGATCCTCGCCGACGACGTAACAGGCTACGACAAGAAAAACGGCCTCCCACCCCGCCGCACCGCAATCAACACCTCCGGCCGTCTCTCCCGCCGCCTCCTCGAAACAATGCACCGCGAACAGTCGCGCCACCGCCACACCATGTTCTCCGAAATGTGGCCCGCATCTTGCGCTCTGCACCACGGCCTCAAAGCCGTTTACGCCCCGCACCCTGTGTTCATCGATCGCAAATGGCCCACGCAGTACCTCGCCGCTATCTTCAACAACGGTCGTAATGGCGCCAGCGGCGGGGCGCGCATGTCTGTTTTTAGCGATGAGCGTCAACATAACTTTTTGGGTACGACTTGGTACTATCACGCTGGCTTTGCACCTAATCTGTGGAAACGCTGGATGGGGTATAAGGTTGATAATGATGGTGGCGAGGAATACGAGGTTGCGGGCGAGGGGAGAATGTGTTTGCCTGCTGTGTTGTTGCATCCGGTTAAGCAGGTTGATTTGGTGCAGGAGAAGGAGAGGGTTGAGGAGGAGGGGAAGATGGAGTGATGAACGCTAGCTTGTTGTTGAAGCATGGGTTGGGATAGCGTGGCGTTGGTATTCGAGCTTTACTGGCGTATGGAGTCGCGTTGGACATGTAGCGCTACTACTGTGAATAGCGTTTGATTCTTGCTGTATATGACTAGAGACGATCTCAATTGCCATTCATGTTGGATATGGATATATGAACAGATATGTAGAGGCTCTTCTTATGTAGCCTTGCTCACGTACATGTTTCGAAAACATATCTCGTGTCGCTCTTGAATCTGCTTTCCGTCATGTTGTTCCCATGCTCATGAGCTCCGCCGCGACCCCGAACCCTTGTGAGTCGGTGCTGGATAACTCCTCTCTCCTCCACGTCGCTCTTGAACCTTCTTCCCACCATCACCTCCCCACGTCTAATAACTCCTCGGCAGCCCCAAAACCTTCTCCCCAATATAATTCAACACCATCTCCCTACTCACCGGCGCAATCCTCGGCACAAAACACTCCCTCAAAAACCGCTCCACATCATACTCTGCCGCATACCCCATCCCCCCATGCGCCAGCACGGCTCTCTCACACGCCGCAAACGCCGCCTCACCCGCAAGATACTTTGCGCTATTCGCCGCAACCCCAATCGCGTCCTGCCTAATACCCGCATCCGTCTTACTCGCATCGTACAGCCGCGCCGCGTGGTACGTGACATGTTTCGCGGCTTCAAGCTGCATGTACGCGTCTGCGAGCGGGTGTGATATGCCTTGGTTCATGCCGATGGGGCGTTGGAATACGGTGCGTGAGCGCGCGTAGGCGGCGGCTTTTGTGAGGGCGGCATAGCCCAGACCGAGGGCTTCGCCCGCGAGGAGACATCGTTCTGCGTTCATGCCCCCGAGGATTATTTTGAAGCCTTCGCCTTCGCGGCCGACGAGGCACGAAGATGGGATCTTGTAGGCGTCGAAGAAGACTTCGTTTGCGTCGACGGCGCGCCCGCCCATTTTCTTGATGCGGCGCATGTCCAGGCCGGGCGCTGAGCGATCGAGCGGAATGCAAAACAGGCTCAGCGCCTTACTCGGTTTCTCGGCTTCTTCGCGTGGGGTCGTTCGGGCGAGCAAAATCATCCTCGACGCTACCTGCGCACATGTAATCCATATCTTCTGGCCTGTTATGCTATACCCTTTCCCATCCTCATCTTTCTTCGCGAACGTACTCAGTCTCAACGTATCCAACCCCGAATCCGGTTCCGTAACCCCAAAGCACGTCCGCCACTCCCCCGATATTATCCTCGGTATCGTTTCCTGTAACTGCTCCTCACTCCCATACCTAGCCAGCGGCTGCGTCGCATACGCATTCGCGTGAATCGCCTGCGCGCCCGCGATGCCAGCGCCAGACTCTGCTATCGTCTGCATCATCATCGTCGCTTCGGAGATCCCTAGACCGGAGCCCCCGTATGCTTCTGGTAATGCGATGCCGAGCCACCCGTCTTTGGCCAGCGCGGCGTGGAAGTCCGAGGGGTCGCTGCTGGTGTCGTCGCGGTCGCGCCAGTAGCTGTTGGGGAAGCGGGAGCAGAGCGCGAAGATGGCGTCGCGGATTTCGAGTTGTGTGGAAGTGAAGCCCGTTGTTTCCATGATGTGCGGGCGCGGGGTGCTGCTGAAGCGGCATCGTTGGGGGTGGATGCGAAGGCGTGAAGCGTTGTGTGAAGGGAGAGATGCGCGCAGGATGCGCGATGCTGCTGGGGATAGCATCGTGCTTTGTTGGTGGTTACATCGGTGCTGTTGTTGCGTTCACGGCTGTGGCATGACGTTGGTTGTTGACGCGCGAAGTAGCCGACTTGCGATGTTGCCGCAGTGGGGTCGAGAGTCGTAAAGCCGAGGTGAAGTGCTATAGCGGGCCTCGCGACACCCTGTCGGTCGCAGCGCGGTATAGTAGTTGTCGCGTCTAGAAGTATAGAAATAAATAGAAGAAAAATTCTTATATTATAAGCTTATATAAAAAGCTTTCTTAAATAGTAAAGCTTCTAAAAGATTATTTTAATCTATTCTAGTAATTCTTTACAAAGTAGAGTCTTTTAGCTAATAAATATAAAATAGAAGTATAAAAGCTAATTAGTTAAGTCTTCTATTATAGTTATAAAACTAGTAATATAATAATAGACTAAATAGCTATTAGACTTAAAAGTTAGTACGCTAGAGAAAGCTAGATCTAAATAGTATTTAGATAAGAATAATAACTATATATATATATATAATATAATTAACTATATTAAGTATCTATTTTAATAAAGATACTACTAATCTCTTTACTATATATAGTAACTTACTAAAACTTAACTTATTTAGTTTTCTATCTTAGAAAGACTATATACTATCTTTAAGTATATATTTTATCTACTAAAAGCTTATTAGAATAATAGTTTAAATAAGCTTTAAAAAAGATATAATTATTATATAATATAATAGAATAAGTAATAGATAAGTTTATTAGTAAACTAGTAATTCTATAGCTTATAAACTAGTTCTAAAAAAGTAAAACCTATTACTAGTATACTAAAAAATATATAACTAAAGGTTTTAGTACTCTAGAAGTAGATAGACTAAGACTTAGAGCTTTAGCGCTACTATCTCTAAAATAGTAAAAGCTTCTAAATTTTAACTAGCTATAAAGCTATTCTAATACTAAAGTACTTTTTAAAAGAATTTTAATACTAATTTCTAAAAGAATTATAATATAATTATATATACTTATTAGCTTATAACTAATAGAGTAATATATTCTAAAGCTTTATAGTTAGAATATATATACTAAAATTTCTTTTAGTAAAAGTATACTTCTTCTATTCTATAAGTTACTACTTTTAGAAATTTAAAGATATATTACTATACTAGTATATTTAATAATTTATAAGTCTTCTTAGTAATTATAAAAATAAAACTAATCTCTTACTAGTAATATTACTTTACTTACTAGAGCTCTACTAAGTTACTTTATTATTATTTAATTTCTTTTTTCTAAATTATATTACTATTACTATCTACTTCTATAAGTTTTCTTAAGATTATTATAAGAAATAGTATTATAGTAAATTTTATAATCTTTTTTATTATTTTTATAACTACTACTATTATATATACTATTAAAGTCTACTTTACTAATAATATAGTATCTACTAGAACTAACTCTATTATATAAAGAATTAGAGTAGAATTCTTTACTTTTACTAATAAATTACTAGTATCTATATTAGTTATCTACTATATTTCTTTATTCTTTATAACTATAATTATTAGTACTTAACTATTAAAATATATCTTAAGATTTTAATAGTAGAATTATAATTATATATACTCTCTTTTATAATACTTACTTTATCTTATATACTATTATATATAGTTATTAGAGTTATACTAATATTAGAGATTAAAGTTTATATATAACTCTAAGTAAGCTATATAGATATCTTATAGTATATTAAGAATACTAAGTCTATATATACTACTTTTCTAACTAGCTATCTTTTTATCTATTTTTTTATATAAATACTTTTATATCTATAATATAATAGATAAGCTTACTATATAATATCTAGTACTTTTATTTACTAATTACTAGTTTTAGTATTACTATTTCTATAGTATATACTTATATTATATTTACTATCTACTCTTATAAGTTTATATTAGATATTATAAATTACTTCTATCTACTTTTTTAGAGTATATCTTATCTTAGTATAAGAAATTAATACTTATAATACTTTATAGATTTACTTATATATAGTATATTTATTAATTCTTTTATTAACTCTACTATATTAAATATATAAATTCTACTAATTAGATCTAACTATATTAGAATATATAATACCTAGTAGAAACTAAGCGTAGAATAGCTTATACGTAATAAATTTAGTTTAAAAACTAAGTATAGTAATCTAAGAACTAAGTATACTAGCTTAAGAACTAAGTATACTAGTTTAAGAACTAAAGGTAGAGATTAAAAACTAAGTATACTAGTTTAAGAACTAAAGGTAAGAGTATAAAAATATAAAAAACTAAGAATCTATTTAGAGCTTAAGAACTAAGTAAAGCTATCTAAAAACTATACTAATCTTAGTATCTAATTCTAGATAAAATAGCTCTTACGTAGATAGGTAGTAGATATACTACTAAAAAGTAACTATTACTTTTACTTAATTTTTTTTTTCTCTTTTAGTACTACTATATTTTATATATTACTTTTTTACTAATACTACTCTTTTATTTTCTCTTATATATTTAGTTTTTTACTTTTCTATTTTTTACTTTAATCTTTTTCTAAGTTACTAACTTTAGTAACTATACCTTTTATCTAGCTATTTAAAAAGTATAGAATACTATATATTATAGATATATACTTACTTTATTAAAAGCGCTAATAGCTTTATAATTAAGTCTATTCTATTTAACTACTTTAGAAATTTAAAGTTATTTAGTAAAAGCTTTTTTTATATATAGATAAGTAGTAATAGCTCTATCTAGAGTACTATTACCTACCCGCGAGAACGTACTTAGGCCTACTAGCTCTAAGCGATTTTTGGTGGTACTAATAAGAGCTGATAAGAAACGAAGGGTGGAACTAAGAGCCTGGCTCCAAGCCGTTGCCGGCAGCTATCCGAAGTGATATCAGACATTCTGAAGAGGCCATTTTGTGCAGAATTGCCGTGCGATTCCAAATCTGCCCTCGGATCATCCGTAGCTAGTCGGGATGACGAGTTATGTAGGCGCAAAGTTGGGGGGTTGGTTTTGGTGTTCCTCACGTGACTGCAGCCGCACAGCTACTGCAGAAAGATTCTAGCTACACTATTTTAATTAGAATTGTGGCGCGAATCTAACGCCGCGCCTCGCTTAGCTCTAGCGCGTAAGATAAGCGAGATATTGCGTAAATAAAGCAGTAAGACAAGAGAACAGCGCTGCACTTAGTATTTGTAAGTAAGAGAAGAAATTGTAAATAGCTATATTATAGAGAAAAGTGTTGCAATTTTAATAGTGTACCTCGCTTAGTTATAGCTATTAGTATTAGATACGTAGACTTTAAGTTAAAGTCTATTATAAGTAGTCTATACTACTCTAGTTTTTAGTACTTACTTAGATTAAAGTCTATAAGATTCTTTAGATAATATCTAGGTTAAAGTTCTAAACTTTAATCTTCTTATAAGTGTTCTATAACTACTAATTTTTTTAACTTTATATAAAGTAGATACACTTTTATATAAGTAATAATATACTTATATATTCTACATAATTCTAACTATAGAGTAAGATACTTACTAGCCTATAGTTAGAGTGTACGTAGATACTAAGAACTATTTACTTCTTATCTAGATATAAAACCTTTACTATCTAACTCTAATATTAAACTTTACTATCTAGGCTAGATATAAAACCTTTCTACCTCTATATAATACGTACCTTTTGCATCTATACCTAACGTAAACCTATTGTATTTATTTAAGTAATAAAACTTTTATCTTAAATATTAATATATCTAAGTATAAACTTATTATAAAATTTATTACCTTAGTCTTCTATTCTACGCGCGTAATAAGCAGGCTAGAGTCTATAATAAAATATAATATATTATATATATATAATAGTAGCATATTATATAGAGAGTATATTAGAATAGATAGGTTTAGCTTATATTAGGTTGTTTTATATATAAAGATTCTTACAGAAGGTAGAAGACGCACTAGAATATAACTACTATATATATAGAAGAAAGTCTATATTACGTAAGTATAATATATATTCTAGAATAGAGTTATTATTTCTCTATTCTAGCTATTATATACTAAAGCTTATTAATTGTTTTCTACCTTACTATTAACAGCAAGTATACTATTAGTATTTAAACTAGCGTAGTTAACTTTAGTAGTATTATTAGTGTTAATAATAGTTTTATAGCTTTTAGTAACCTTATAAAGTATACTCTTACTTACCTTAATATAACTATAGAGTTAAGCTACTTCTACTTTAGCTACGTTAACCTTATCTAAGGCTCTAGCTATTTTTAGTCTTTCTATTATAATGTTACTCTATAGCGCTACTACTACCTTCTCTAAGTAGGCTATTTCTATTTAAGTATAATATAACTCTTTTTAATCTATATATAGCTTTTCTACTAGGCCTTTTACGCGCTTAAACTCTACTTTAATTTCTATAGAAATGTGCTTAAAGCTTAACGTTCTATAGTAGATACGCACTAACTTCTTACTATTCTAAACTAGAGTAGAAGTAGTAATATATTTTAATAACTATGTAGAGAGAGACAATTAGCGTAGAGTATAGATATAGATAATATTCTTAATAGATACGTCTTTTAATAGCGTAGTAGTACGCGTAGTATATTTATACTTAGCTAAGGTAAAACTATCTAGTAGTTTTCTCTTACTTTAGAGAGGCTCTACTATACCTATAGCTCTAGTTCTAGACGCTATATCTATTTAGTTATAGTAGACTAGAATATTAGTAAATATTACTAGCGCAGAGCTTTATTACTTATAAGATAATTATAGGTATATAATAATAGAAGAAGATGTAGTAGATATAATATAGAAAGAAACTAGAATAAGAGATATATTACTATAACTAAGTTTAGCTCTCTATATAATAGTATATAACGCTAACGTTAGAGATTATACTAAATATATTTAAACTTTATATAACGCAAAACTATTACATTTACTTATACTCTAAAAATAATATATCTTTACTTAAATACCTCTTCTCTACTATATCTCTAAGCTCTATAGTACCTACTAGGCGCTATCTAACCTAAATATACCTATAACTATTATTTAGATTATAAGACTAGAGTAGAAACTATAGACTTTCTAGGTTATTATAAATATAGTTCTATTTCTCTACATCTTTAAACGCAAACTATTCTAATAGTAGAAAGTATTTCTCTATTAGCATTATTATTATATTCTTAATTATATCTAATAGTAGTACTACGTGTTTATTACACGTAATAATAAGATTATACTACTCTAGAAATATTACCTTCTATAGGCTCTTAACCTAACTATTCTTAACTCTCTTTAGTAATAGCGTAAAAGCGCTAACTCTAAATAATATTTTAAAATAGCTCTACCTTTTTCTATATATTATAATCTTATTAAACTTTATCTACTCTTTTCTATATATCTACCTCTCTACGTTCTAACTATAGAGTACTTTTAGTAGATATATTTTTGCAAATATTATAACTCTCTATTCTAGTCTCTTTCTACTACTCTTATTCTAGTACTTTTTAATAACCTATTCTATTTCTAACCTATCTTTGTAAAGCTTAGTATATTTAATATAATATTAAATAGTTACGTATAACTTTACGCTCTCTATAAGCATTACTTTATTATATTTCTTCTTATATACTCTCTAAGATTATACGTTAAGGCTATAGATAGAAACTATATTATTATACGCTAGTAACGCAGTGTTATTACTCTATATTATAATCTATAGTAGCTCTAGTCTCTTAGTAGCTTACTACTACTAAACTCTTATTAGTACTAACTAGTTCTAGAACGCTTTTTTTAAGGTAACGCTGCGCCTAGCGCAAATTAAATTCTCTACTATAGCTAGGCCTATCTTCTTCTATCTTTCTACGTACTTTTAGTACGTAAGCTACTTTCTATTTATTCTAACTCTTACGTTAGAGTTATTTAGTAGCTTCTAGGTAGAAGTCTAGTACTTCTTCTAGTGCTTTAATTTCTTAACTTAGTGTCTCTTTATTACCTATTTTATGCTACTATCTAAGCTCTTTCTCTAGCGCTGTTATTTCTTTAGCTAGGTTATTATTTTATCTACTATATTCTTAGCTACCTCTAATATTATATTATCTATAAGAGTAGCACTATCTATATCTACTCTTACCTTACTCTCTCTAACTTTAGCTTTATTCTAGACTAATATTAAAGGTACTAGTATTACGCCTATAAAAGTAAGTGCGTTATACTTATTAGAAATCTATAACACTAGATTTTTCTACGCAATGCGCTTATATATCTATACTATAGTATAGAATAGTAACTAAGATATTAATAACTTCTAAGAAGCGCTACTATTGTAAAACTCTAACTAGTAAGTATTAGTATACTCTTTCTTTAGAAATATATTATTTACTATAGTAGTAGATTTATAGATACTATTATTCTAGCTATCTTAGCACTTACTAGATATAGTAATAGATAGAAGTGTAAGTATACTTACAGAAATAGAAAATTTATGTTATATACTAGCGCCTACTAGCCTACAACTCTCTTTTTATATCTAGTAATAATAGAATTATATTAATTATTAATCTATATATACTAATTTAGTATCTACGTTAGACTAGTACGCGCTATCTTGCGCTGCTAATTACTAGCACAGCTACTTAATCTAAGTTTTAGACTATAATACTAAAGTTACGCTATTCTTAAACGTATAACCTCTATAGTTATAAAGTCTAGAACTACCTATTTATACTTTAACTACTCTAGCTATACGTTTCTATAGCTATATTAGAGTTAGTAAAACTTTATCTCCTCTTTTTCTAAACACTAAGACACTATTAGATAGACTTCTATAACGCGTCTCTTTACTATTATAGCGTTTTTTTAGTTTACTCTAAATGTAACTCTATCTATAGTAACTAGCTTATCTATCTTATATTACTTTACTACTACTTATAGTAGTTACTACGTACACTAATCTATTTACTTATTTATCTTAAAATTAGTATTGTAATTAGGCTACTATTAATATTATATTAAATTCTAGAAATTTCTTTTAAAAGACTAATCTATTACTATAGAAGCTTAGTACTATTTTTGTTTATCTACCTACCTCTAGAACTTCTACTATTAATTAGCTATTATACTTATATTTATACTATACTTTCTCTTATTACGCCTCTTTCTCTACTATTACTATAGAATTACTAGAGATCTTCTACTATTATAAGAAATAGAATATTCTTGTCTATAAAACCTATAGAATTACTATTCTACTAGATAAGTTAGTAGTCTACCTTAGTATACACTAGAGTCTAGTAGTAGATAAATATTGCACTATTATTAACTATCTAGCTTCTATTATTCTGTCTTTACACTAATATTACTTTAATTTTATTCTTCTACCTATTCTAATTAAACCTATTAAGTTTATCTCTATAGTAGATAGGTTAATATATACTATAATAGAAGGTATCTCTTCTAGAATATACTAGTATATTACTATAGAAGACACTGCGTAGAAATACTTATAAACCTATATCTATACCTACTATTACGCCTCTACTAACGTAGACGCAGCTAAATTATATAGCTCTAGTATAATAGCTTTCTTTTTAAACTACACTATAGCTATATCTTACTAGCGTTTATTTAACTATATAGTGTCTAGTACTACTACTACGTTCTTCTTTAAGATTACCTAGCTATATTCTACTACTATAGCGCTTAGTAGCAACGCCTTTAAAGCTATACTAGCTAGCACTAAGAAGTATAAATTAGAAAAGTTTACTAGTATTTATAATATTCTTTCTAAAGAGAGTAACTAGCGTTATAATATAAGCCTATAGCTTATTTATATAAACTTTACTACCTATATAGGTAGTAAATCTAGCATAGAGCTTCTTAAGCTTATAGCGCTACCTCTTAAGAAGATAAAGCTCTTTAAGTAGTTTTTAGTAAACTATATCTTAAGTATAGTGTAAATATAGATAGCTACCTATAACTACTTCTTTTACTATATCTAGGCTATAGTTATATATAAGAGAGAATTCTATAGTTAGTCTACGCAGCTCTTATAGTTATATATATATAACTCTATTTTATACGCTAGCTCTTTTTAGGCTATTATTCTTTATATATAGCGCTTATAGTACTAACTACCTAGCTACTTTCTCTACTTCTAGCTTACTCTCTAATAGCTTATTACTTTCTAGGCTCTTAAGAGCTATATTACTTCTTTCTATACACTCTATCTACTTATTAACACTAGCTCTAACTAGATAACACTTACTATAATAGAAGTTCTTCTCTATAATCTATAGCTCTTGTTACTACGCTAAAAAAGTACTTTAGATAAAAAGAAACTCTTACTACTTACGCCTTTTACTATTCTAGGCGTTGCGCTAAATAGATATAAGTAGGCCTAGTCTTATACTACTAATCTATTAGCTCTAAAGAAATTTACGCGCTTAGCCTTTATTTACTAGCTATAGTTAGACTTTAAGTCTACTACTACTTCTTATAATAATAATATTAATAAAAAGAAGTTTACTAGTGTATTAACTATAGAAGAATTAGATGCGCTATAGAGCTACACTAATAATAAGGTAGAAGCTACGCTTTTAAAGTAGAGTTATTTATAGTTAATAGTTAATTATGCAACGCTAATATAGTAGATTATCTTAATAGTAAAGTATATAAGCTACCTCTAGTACGCTAACTACGTAGATAGATTTATAATATAGTCTAGTAACTAGCTTATCTACTATAAATTTACGTTAAGTATATTAAATTTCTAAAACATAATCTACTATCTCTAGGCTTAGATTAAGAAATAACTATGTAATCTTTGCTACGTTAATACGCTTAATAAACTTTTTCTTATTACGTATGCTACTCTTAGTAGTATAGAGTCTATATTATAACGTAATAACTTATAGTTAGTATTTAATAAGTCTAATAATAACTACTTTATCTAGCTTAGAGAATAGATTATACGTTATATATAGACGCTAGCCGCTAATAAGAAAGTAGTTACTAAATAGCGTTTCTCTCTTAACTTTACCTTCTATAACCTTAACTTTATTTATTATATTAGAGACTATATCTAGCGTCTAAATAAAGATATAGTAGCGTTAGTATACCTAACCTTAGGCGCGCCTACTTATAGTACTAAGTTAATAAGTTACTATATATAGAATACTATAGGTAGTAAAATACGTAACGTTTTCTTTCTTAATAGGTTAGTGTTGCTAGCGCTGTAGTACTATAAGAGTTTTAATTGCAATAAGACTCTAAAACCTATTTACTAATTTCTACTATAATCTATAGATAATATCTTTATCTATTATATATAAATAGTGTTACCTTTCTATAGATATCTATAGTATAATCTTCTAGCGTATTATTTACGTAATCTCTTTATAATAAGTTCTATGCTTTTTCTATTTTATACTAGTATAGTATAGAAAATAGCTAATTACCTTAGTAATAGACTCTACCTTATTACTAAGAAAGCGTTAGATGTTAGAATTAAGCTTTGCGCTATATAGTATATCTATATTACTATTAGATATAAGATTAACTATAAGAATATAGCTCTTTACGTTATATTAGTAGTAGAGGTCTAGAATATATTTTAGAAAGAGAAGACTAATGTATTAGAGAAGTAGGCTAGCTATAGAGTATAGATTAGAACGTCTATATATACGCAAGAAGTAGGTAGAATTTTTATAGTATAGTATAAATATAATCTAAAGGTAAGTATCTAGTACTATATATTTCTTAGATTTATGCCTATTAAGGTTTTAGTGTATAATAATAGTAGTAATAGCGCAAGCTAGTTTAATAACCTAGCTACTACTACGCCTAAGAAAACGTTATTAGGCTATTATACTAATCTCTACTATAGTGTTAAGTGTAAGTTTAACACTATCTACCTATCTAAACTTTTTATTTATACCTATAGCGTAGCTACGTAGTTTTATAGGTTGTAAGAGAAGATTCTACTTAAGATTGTCTAGAGTAAGTTAGCTACTATAGCCTACGTAGCTACTACTAGTAGTAGTAAAAGCTTAGTGTTTAAGCTCTCTATAAAGCTTCTAGAGTATAGTATAATATTACTTATAGTGCTGCTTATAGCGCTAAAAGCTAATCTAGTAAACTATCTTTATAGCCTTAGTATACGCCTAATTTTATAAAATACTAGTAATAATAAAGATAAGACTACTAACGTAGTTATTACTATACCTAAATAGGTTATAACCTTATTCTTACTAAAAGCCTTTCTTTAACGCTAATAGTCTGCCTAATATCTTTTACGTATTATTATTAACAAAGTCTACTATATATTATAGGTAAACTCTATCTTTTACCTTTATATCTAGGCTCTAGGCTATCTAACTACCTATAGTATACTATTAACTTTTCTTATAGCTACTCTATTTTCTAATAATAAAGATAAGGTTTAGCGTAAATTATGCCTTAACCTATTTTCTATTTACGTATTTTAAGAATTAACTAACTACTCTAATCTAGTCTATTATATATACTATACAAAGACGCCTCTTACTAGTAATAAGGCTATCTAAGAGTATATTACTATAAATATTACTATTAACAAAGGCCTATAAGGCATTATCTACGTAACTAATTACTCTAGCGTTATAGTAATAAGTACTAGGCTCTAGTGTTTAGGTATCTATAGTAGTATAACGTTATTAGAGTAGAAGAGTATAATATAATGCTTTCTTACTAGAGACAGCTACCTTCTTATTACTAATACTATCTATAGATATAGTATTTATAATCTATCTATAGTGTCTATCTATATTTATAGGCACCTAGATAATTCTTATAACGCTATCTAGTAGTTAGAATAGTATAGCTGCGCTAGCTAGGCTGCATTAGCTATTATTATACTAGCTTCTAGTTTTTACTTTTTTCTCTACTACGCATCTCTACGCAATTAGCGTTAGATAGCTATACTTATATTATCTATAGAATAGATAGTTATACGCTATTATTATAACGTTATTCTTAAGTATACTAATAGTATAGTTTAAGGTAGCTTAGTGTATAGCCTAGATAAGTAAAAATACAACGTCTACTTATAGTACCTATACCTAAATAATATTATATTTAATACAACGTTAGCTATTATAATATTACTATAGTTAAGAATAGTATTATTCTTCTCTCTTTACACTTCTACCTCTAAAGCAATATCTATTATATCTTTACTCTCTACTCTGCCTACATTAGTGTCTTATAAAATACTTTACTAGATATAAGCTACGCTTCTAACACTATCTTCTACTATTATTTAGACTAGTTTACTAACACCTCTCTAAAGTAGCTCTAGTGCACTATCTATATATAAGTAATAATAATAGCTAGATAATATAGTTACTAGCATAGTAGCCTCTACCTATATAGCTAGGTCTATCTACTACGTGCGCATTTCTACTACTATAGTCTACTAGTAGACTTATTATATAGCTTACTTTGTCTAGAGCTTACCTTAGAATTATATAGCTAGTAATTCTGCAGCGTTAAGTAACTATAGTAGAATTTAGTAATAAGTAAAAGAGTTTAAAAAAGATTAACTTAGTTAGACTAACTCTAGCAGGTATTGCTTCTATTACTAGATACCTTTCTAATATTATAGGTAATAGGCAAAAGTAGTTAACATAAGTTAGAACACTAAGATATAATAGTCTCTAAACTATAACTTTTGCTGTATCTATACAGACGTTATTACGCCTATATTTATCTTTCTCTAGACTTATAATAGACGTTTTACTAAAGTATAGTGTAAGCGTATAGAGGTAGTTAATCTCTATAGTAGGCTAGACGTGTATTTCTAGCCTAAATTCTAGATAAAATACTTTTTATACGTATAGAAAATAGACTAAGATTACTATATTTACTAACTATGCGTAGACTAGCTATACTTTATAGAAGAGTATTTTCTTAAGAGCTACGCTAATAAGTTATAGAACTCTATAGGTAATTTTAATTTAGATAAGTAAGCGCCTAATAACTCTACGCCTATTCTACGTCTATTCTATGTATATAGCTCTATAATCTAGATCTTACTATAAAAAAAAAGTATAAGATAGAAAAGTAGTAAGCGTAATACTATCTTATATTATTTTAGTTTACTTTAGTAAAGAAGAATTCTATCTATAGAAAAACGTCTAGATAGATATACTTATAGCTAACGCGCTGCAAGGTTATAACCTCTTATACTCTACTATTTAGATTAACTCTTTAGTAATTATTAGTTATATCTTTAATCTCTTATTACTATATTTATTACGTAAATTTTTTAATTAGGCGCTTTACTACTATAGCTATGTCTTATCTCTAGATAATCTATTATTTAGATTACTTCTTTATAGAGCTATAGCTATAACTACTTTATATACTATCTTCTTCTTACTAATTAGGTTGCGCCTCTTATAGGTAATACTTACAGCTTTAGCACTAACTATCTTACTTCTACCTCTTAGATTAACTCTTTATAGATAGATAGTTACTTACGTATCTTACTTATTTTATCTTTAGTCTATAGATTATCTACTTCTTAGAGCTAGATTTTATTACTATAAAGCTATATATTCTTTACCTAATACGCAGATCTATACGCGTCTTATTATCTAGTCTAATATTATTCTATTAATATAGTCTTTTCTTTCTAACTATAATAGAATCTTAAGGTAATAGAACCTTACTTTCTACTACTCTCTAAGTAGTAGACGCGCTTTCTATAGCTAAGGCGTTTACGTTATTTTTTACTTTAACTCTTACTATAAGCTAATAAGATAGCGCGTAGCGTGTAAGGCTGTTTAACGTCTTAATCTTGCCTTTTACCTTTACTTTAACCTTTTTTATTAGTGTCTTACTTACCTAGCTAGCGTAGCGTTGTATCTAAAGAATATTATTTACTTCTATTAGTCTATTCTTCTATCTTCTACTCTTCTTTAACTAATCTTATTATTAGTCTATTAGTTATCTTTGCTATTTACTCTATCTATCTAACTACTAGTTTTGTAGAAGCTTAAGGTAAGATTTACTTACTAATCTTATTAATAGCGCTACTATCTATGTCTAGTAATAATAACTCTACTACACTAACTAGTAGTTAACTGCAGAATAGGTCTCTAAAGCGTAGCTTCTCTACTACTATTATTATAAAGCAGTCTACTAGAAAGCGCTATAGCTAGCGTAATATTAAGTATAAGAACTAGCTAATAGAATCTAGCGTCTTTTCTTAACGCTAGCCTCTTAAACTATTATAGACTAGTAAAAAGCTTTCTAATACTATAAATATAGCGTAGAATAAGCTTAAGCTCTTTTTTAGTATTACTATAGCGTCTCTTATAGGCGCTATATACTATAATAACACTATCTAACGCTTACTTAATTATACTTTAAAGACTCTTACTAAGATAGATTTAACTTTAGCGTAGAACTTACTCTATTAGACTAAGGTAGTATCTTAAGTTAATATAATAGCTAATATTCTCTTTAACCTAGCTAAATCTTTTTACTATACTAACCTAAGAAAGTTAGATAAGCTAAACGTGCCTTAACGCCTTACCTATATTATTCTTAGCCTTACTAAGCTACTATTTAAGAATAACTAAGCGCTACTAGAATATATAAATATCTCTTCTAAGCTTTAGAATTAACGTTTATAGTAGGTTATTAAGATATTTAAGTAGAATTCTAATCTAATAAAAGTAAGCTTTAGCGCAGAAAACTCTACTCTACATCTATACTAGTTTGTTACTAATCTATCTAGTAGCTATAGTAAACTAAAAGACTATAATATTTACTATATTAATAATGCTAATAATAGCAACGTATCTAGTTAGAATAGTGTTATCTAGTTATTAGAGGTTAAGGCTAAATCTCTTACTATAGAGAATATTAACGCTCTAACTACTTATAATAAAGCGTTCTATTATTGCTAAGAGTATAAAAATTCTAACTCTACCTATTTTCTAGACTTATCTTATTTCTCTAACCTACTAGATAATAAATATAATCTCTTTATACTATAGATTAATAAGAATACTCTTTAAGTTATAGAGTTAGCCTATATTAAAGCTCTAAGTAATAAGCTATTTAAAGTTAATTAGGTAGATAGTAATCTTACTACTCTATTTATAACACTAGAGAATAAAAAGAAAACTATTCTATATATTCTAAAGAGTGCTTCTATTACTTTTCTAATAACTTCTAATATTCTTACTACTTAACTAGCTCTAAGTAACCTAGCTATAGATAGTAACTATTTCTTTACTCTAGAGAATAGCTACCTTAGTAAAGAGCTTAAGCTTAAGCAGGCTAAGGCAAAATATAATAAGTAGTATAAGTAGCTATAGTAAGCATTATATATTAACTTTAGCTAGATAGATAGGCGTAACTACGTTTTCTTTCTTAGTAAGTTAATCTAGCGTCTTAGCGCAACCTTATTATTCTATATCTAGAGTATTTAGTTAGAAGTTGCAGCGTATCTAGGCGTAGTTAGCACTAATAAAGCTACTAGTTTTAATGCTAGTAATCTTACTTAGCGCGCTAATAAGGCTACTCTTAACTAGGTAATAGATAACTTCTTATACTAACTATTTACTAAGCTAGTAACTAGTAGATACTAAAAGGCTCTAAGTATACTCTACGTTAAGCGTTAGTCTAAACTACGTCTTTCTAGCTAAAAGAGACTACATTTACTATAGACGTAGACTTCTACTACTATAAGCATCTTAGGCTAAAGCGCTATAGCTACTAGTATTTATTAAAAAGAATAGAAGTAGACGCTAGCTACACTACAGCAACAGCAGCACAATAAGTACTATAAGTATTATATCTATAGTATCTACCTTTGCAACCTTATAGGCCTAGGTAAAACTATCTTTTTTATTACCTTATATATAGCGTACCTAAACTTCTAGAAATACTATATTAATTAAGTAATACTTTAACTTTTATAAGTATAAACAGAAGCTAAGATCTAAGTAGCTATTAATAAATTAAATATAATTTGCAACCTAGAGCTCTTGTAACTCTACTTTATTCTTACTATACTTTATCTTATCTAATAGACTACTAGAGCTGTAGCTAACTTCTTAGAACTACTTAAAGTTTTTATCTATAGTACTTCTAAGCGCAACAAGACTATAAAACTAAAGCCTAATCTATAGCTATTTAGCACTACTAAGAACTATCTTATATATAGTAAAGATATACTTATAGAGAATAATAAATTAAGTATATACACTATTATTATATACTTCTATAATACTTAAACTACTTATTATAGACTCTACGCTATAGACCTCTTTTTTAAGATACACTAATTATTAAATAAAGTACGTAGTAAGTAGAGCTAAAGACTTCTAAATATAGATAGCTAGATACGTAAGTTAAAGGTGTCTAATATTCTATAAGACGTACTATCTACTAAGTAGCTAGACTCTATACGTAATATATTTAGTTAGGTTATTCTAGATAAAGTATATATTATTAAGTACACAATAACTATAGCCTATAGTACTATTAGTTAGCTTAACGCCTTATAGCATATTCTTATAATAGTAACGCCTATTCTATAGATAATTATAGATTTCTCTAGCCTACTCTTACTAATAGAATATTACGTAGACGCAGACGCTATAAGAGAGTATATTAGTAATAGTAGTAATATGCTATTAGATAACCTATATCTTAAGAATATAGTAGTAAACTATAAGCTACATTATTTAATAAAGGTTGCCTTTAACTAGTTTATTATAAATAATATCTTAGCTAGTAAGAATAGCTCTGTAGTAAAGTAGATTTAGACTAAACTTATAATCTACTATAACTTCTAGTTAAAAATAGAAATTAACTACTTTTATAATACGCATATACTTACTAACTCTATACCTAACGCTTATCTTGTGCAACTTACTTACGCAAAGAATAAGTTCTAGAAGAATATAGTAGCGCGCTTTATACTATTCTAGTTAGAGTAGCTTCTTATATATAATAAGAAGAAAAAGTATAGCTAGCCTAAGAAGCTATAAATTAATAGTGTAAGCACACGTATACTAAACCTATTATCTATATCTTATCTATTTAAGTATATACCTAGCCTATATAAGGTAGCTAGTAGTAAGAATAGCGCGCTTAGATACTTGTTTAGTCTCTATAAATAGAGAAAGTATACTAAGATTCTTTATATAATATTAAAAGAAGCGCAGAACGTAAGTAATACGTTATTTCTAGATACTAGCTAACCTCTTATTAAGAGTCTCTATAAGAAGAGTAATATTAACTATCTAAACATAGCTACTAAGGCAGCCTTTAATATAGCTAATATCTAGGCCTATTTATTAACGCGCATCTAAACTATACTAGGCACTATAGCTAACTAGGTTATTAGAGAGAGTAATAAGATGCTTATATTTGCCTATAATCTACTAGAGTAGATACTAATTATGTATATTCTCTACTACTATAGTATTTGTTTAGAAGTACTTCTAGCTACTAAATATAAAGCTAAACAATAGATATTACTTCTTAATTAGTTTAATAATAAGCTTTTCTATTAGAACGCTATTATTAATCTAATACGCGTAGAATAGAAGGTAGAGATCTTAATTCTTTTCTATAATATAAATTTAGAGCTTAATCTATAGAAGTACTATTACTATATACTTATCTTCTAACCTACGCTTTACTACTTAGTATAGCTCTAGGCTATAGACTATATTATCTACTTAGACTAAAAATAGGCCTATACTATTATTACGCTCTTTATAAAAGAAACCTAGAATAAAGAGATAGAGTATACTTTATTAACTAATACCTTTTCTATACTTACTACGCTTATATTATCTATTACGCAAAACACTAATAACTAGAGTAATAGTGTTAAGATAAGTAATACTACTCTAAACTACTTTATACTATATAAGAGCGTGCTATAGAATAATTATAATAAAGTAGCTTTTACTACTACTTATAAAAGCTAGCCTCTAGATCTAGATAAGGCGTTAAAACTACTATTTAGCTATACTACTAGTAGTTATATTAAGGTTATCTAAGGCAAGAGTAGTAGAGTTATAGACTCTAGCTAGCCTACTACTAAGGCTGTTATTACGCGCTATAGGCTTTCTTCTTCTTCTAATTCTAACCTAAAGATTCTGTATGCTATATATATATACACTAATAATAAGCTTACTACTCTAAAGTAGTAGAAGTAGAAGTAACGTAAAAAGAATACCTAAGCAAGAGAGCGTAAACGTAAAGATAGTAAGATAGAGAATTCTCTAGTTTTTACTTTCTACTAGCGCGTAGTAGCTAATAAAGAGCGTAGAAAGAACTAACCTTATCTCTACTCTCTATAGTTAGTAGTAGAGCGCGTTATAGACTATCTAAGTAAGTATATTATAAAGGCTATTAATAAGTAGAAGCGCTTATTCTAGTAGAATATAAAGAAACTACTAGGCAATATTAATATAGACGCCTTAATAACTATAGCCTTCTCTTTAACTTATAACGCTATTCTCTAGAGTAGTTATTCTATATAGTATAAGTTCTAGAACTTTATTTAATATATAGAGTTAGATAAGAATAATAATATATTTTTTATATAGAAGAACTAGAAGAGTTACTAACTTAACTAACTCTACTACAGCAAGATTATACGCCTATTAGACCTAACGCTAGCTACCTTTACTAAGTATACTACCTTAGATAACTTTAAGATAATAGAAGATAAAATTAAAGCTTTTATATAGAGTTAGAACTTTATAAAGAATATAAATAGTAAGAACACTAACTAAGAGTATAACGTAGAGCGTAAGCTAATTATAGAGAGTAGGTATATATAGTATAGTAATAACTAGTTCTTAGATATAGAGCGTCTTATTACTACTAGCCTAGAAAAGAATAAGATAGATACGTTATCTAATAAGAAGTCTATAGAATAGAGTTCTTTTATTAGCGTATTAGGCGTATAAGAGAAGTACTCTATATTTAGAAGTAGAATAATAAGTAAAAGTAGTTTATACTCTTAGTTATAGTAAATAGAGTTCTATATCTAAGTAGCTAGTATATGTAGTATTCTATCTTGTGTCTAGCAGCGTAGCGTAGCTAGCTAAGTATCTATCTTATAACTATTATAAAAGAGTTACTATACGCCTCTATTCTATAGTAATACTATAGAATACTTATATCTACCTACTTAATTACTTATAAGATTACTTTATATATCTTATAGTCTATATAAATAGGTATCTACTCTTTTAGTATAGTTATATAATATATATAAAGTCTCTAGTAGAACTAAAGTAGCAGCGCTTTTCTTACCTAGTTTTATTAAATTACGTAAATTTAATAAAGAATAGCTTACTTTGCGTTAGCGCTAGTTCTTTATTTTATATTCTTTCTTATCTTTTATCTCTTCTCTTTCTCTTTTCTTACTACGCTTATTACTATAGCTTTGCGTTTAGTTAAGTTATTTAGCCTAAATAAGCTTCTTATTAACTATAGCGCACACTACTATAAGTAAACTACTATTCTATTTAAGTATATGTATTAGGCTTACTATAGCTTTAGGTATTTAGCTAACCTCTTTCTAGGTAAGCCTAGTATAGTAGAAATTGTATAGTAAAATTACGCTATAGATACTTCTAGTGTAAGTAGAATACCTTTATTGTCTTAGTACTACTAATATAGAGTTAGTATTATACTATTTCTACTATTAAAGTAGGTATTAATTACTAGAAAGTTAGCTAGAGTAGTGCTATTATTACAGCAGGCCTTTTAGTAGCTATAGTAGAGGCCTATTAGAACTTTTTTACTAATTTTATTATTAGTAATAGTAACCTCTAGCTAGATTAGCACGCTAAATAGGTGTAAACTAGCCTTATAGAATTACACTAGTAGTATATCTCTAAAGGTAATATAGGTTTTACTAGCTCTATTAATCTAGATAAGCTTAACCTAGAACTTTTTATAGTTATCTAACGCTATATACCTAGAGAAGAACTGCTAGCTATAGAAGAGAACGCTAGTTAGGTTTTATATTTACGTGCTACTATACTACTACTCTATACTATAGAAGAGATTTGCCTAGTAATTTATATATACACTTTTGCAATTACTTACACTACTATTACTAGCTTTCTCTAATACGCACTTAATATTATTCTAGATATAGCGCTAGACTACCTAAGCGCTTATATTGTTAAAGTAATTGTCTATAAAGAACCTAAGATTTAACTATAGCTTTCTATTATACTTAACTACTAAACTAGATATAGAACTAAAGCTCTAAGAAAGTAATATATAGAGTATTAGGTAATTTAGAATAAAGGCAACATATTAGTAGTTAAAGAATATATATCTATTTATTAGTCTAAGGCTATAATAGTAAAGCCTAAGTTACGCTTTATCTTAGTATTTAAGTAGGTCTAAGCCTAGGTTACGCTATAGCGCTGTTACACAATAATATAGAATATCTAGTAGAATAGAATAGTAGCGCTAGGTTAGTTAGTAAAGTAGATAGCTTTATATATTTTCTATAGCAAATCTAGTAGGTAGTACTTCTACTAGTAGGTATAGAGGCTAAATAATAGCGTCTTACCTTTTCTTTAAGCTTTATATAGCCTATCTAACTATATACCTACTATCTATTCTATACTATATTTATATCTACTACTATACAAACTAGGTAGATTTAACTTAGTTATACTTAATATCTATAAAATGCAACTACGCTATAGAGTGCGTGCCTAGGCTTCTATATACTATACTATAGAGTAAATCTATATAATAGATTAAGCCTTAGTTCTTATTCTAATATAATTCTTCTATAGTCTAGGCACTAGGTAGATAGCTCTATAAATTAGATTCTTGCCTTATAAAGCTTACTTTCTCTCTTTTATAGTAATATAATCTATCTAAATAGAAGCTAATATTACTAAGTATAAATTTAGAGAGTGTATATAGCTTCTCTCTATAAGCCTATTCTAGGTTAAATTATTCTATAGATTAGATTGCACCTTAGTAGTGTTCTTATAGTATACCTATACTCTAGTAGTATTACTTGTTATATTAGATACAACACTATTATGCAAGTATAGCTCTTTAGTGTTTATAGAACTATAGTAGCTCTCTTATCTTTTATTAAAATAGTAATAACATACGTTACTATAACTTTACTATATCTTTTTCTTAGTATAAGTAAAGGTAAAGTTATTTATACTCTATAAAGGTAACTACGCTAGTAAATCTACTAGTAAAAAGAATATTTCTTCTCTTATCTCTCTTAATTAAACTTTTCTTTCTATTCTTATCTACGCCTTTAATAGTAGAACTCTCTAGATAGTATATAACATATACTCTCTCTCTTAATACGCACTATCTTTCTTACTATAACTTTATCTAATCCGCCTAATAGTCTTATTCTCTTAGTTTACTAAAGTAACTACCTCTAGCGCTGCTTCTAGATAACCTCTCTAGCTAGCTTTATTATCTCTAAGCGCTCTACTAAAAGTTAATTACGCCTCTCTATTACGCCTTCTAAGACTAGCGCAGCTTATTATCTAGCTAGAGACGTAAACTATCTAGATAGAGCTCTTATTAAGAAATTTCTAAATACTATTATATAGAATTCTAAGAAGACTAAGACTAGCCTATATAACTTTGTCTTTACTACCTATATATTACTAGCCTTATTACTACTATTTTAGGTACTATACTAATGTTACTGCGTAGTTCTTTAGAAGCGTTTTAGCTCTAAAGATTAGTCTAACTTACTCTAAGAACTAACTAGTAGTATTTTATTAATCTTTAGTAAGAAGAATATTAAGTAGAATAAGATATTTAAGAGGGTTACAGCGTCTATATTTACTACTTTTATAGACTACGCTAAGTTTATACGCTAGCTACTAGGTTTATATTAAATACGTTCTAATAGATTAATCTCTTACTAACTATTAGCCTAGAGAAGCTTCTTTAGAGGGGGTTATTTAGTGTTTTAGTAGTAGTATAATAAGTAGAGCTACGCCTAACTAGAGCGTAGATTCTATAGTTAACCTTAGTTAGATAGTAGATTGTCTATATAGTAGATAAAGCACAAAATTTAGATATATAACTTTTACTCTTAGATAACAAAGTAGTACTATAAAACTTATTACTATAGCTCTATTTTCTTACTTATAACTATACGCTAAGCTAAGCACTACTAGCGTACACTATAACTTACCTATCTCTCTTCTCTTTTGTTTATTTTTTCTCTTTTTCTTTCTACTATTCTCTTTTCTTATTAATATCTTTCTATTAGTTATCTAGAATAGCTCTACGCGCTCTAATAACTCTACTACGTTCTATATTCTACTCTCTAAGTCTAGCTCTACTTTCTACCTTAGACGCTAGTAAGCCTAAGTTCTAATATATATATAGTATTAGCTAGATTAATATATATATAGCTATTATAGAACTAACCTAAGTTTATACTAATAGAGGACTCTTCTTTTACTCTAATACTCTACGCCTTTAGTTATAGGCGTTAGATTACTATAACTCTAATAGTAATATTAAGAAGAACTTATTCTACTAACTCTTAGTTTATACGTTTATAACTTTTTACTCTTAGAGTAAAATAACTACTAACGCGTATTAATATAGATATAAACTCTCTAGCACTCTCTATTATATTATCTATACCTATTACTAGCTACTATAACCTTAGTTTATCTCTACTACTATCTAACTCTAATAATAACGTTACCTTTATTAAGACTATTATCTACTAGTAATCTAAGCTAAGGTCTATATATAAGAAGCTAGTCTCTATTATTCTGTTTATAGAGGCTATTATAAAGAAGCTAGAAGTTATAACTAAGAAGAAGAATAGTAATACGTAGATCTAGAGATAAGATTAGTCTACTATCTAGAGAACTTTATAGCGTATATATAGTCTACACTATTCTCTATTATATTTTCTATCTAGATCTAATAGAAACCTTTATATAGAGATAGAGATAGACTACTCTACTTTTCTTTCTATTAAAATATAATCTTTCTTTACTCTCTTCTTTAATATTTCTTACTCTCTCTTTTAATATCTCTTTACTCTTTCTCTTAATATTCTTTCTACGTACTCTTACCTAAGCGCTAAGCCTATTAGCGTATCTAGCGCTACGCTCTTAATATAAATCTACCTAGAGATTTTATTCTCTACTTTCTCTTTACTAGTACTTAGCGTAGTATTAGACTTATTATATTAGATACCTGCAAAGACACTATCTCTAGTAAGCTCTTATTTTCTACTACTATTATTTTACTTAGACTCTAAGTTGCCTACTAATACTCTAATAGAACTAGACTATATAGCTACCTTCTATACTTATATAAAGGTTACGTCTTAGCTATGTCTCTTCTATAATTTTAATAAGAGTAAAACGTTTATCTAAGTAGCCTACTACGCTATAGGTTTTAACTATTAGCTTAGTAACTTTTAAAATCTAATAACTTAGTAACACGCTAAGAATTACGCTAATTACCTAGCTATATAGTGTATAGTTTAGAAATAATAATATATAGTTATAAGTAAAGTAACCTACTATATTATTAATAGTATATAATCTTATTAGTAATAAGCCTAATATTATACTTATAACTCTTGTTAGAAGCTATAACTAGTAATACTACTATAGTCTCTAGTCTAGAGATACTCTAGCTAAGCGCGTTTCTCTTACTCTTTAAGGCTAAATACTTTATTCTAGTGTATCTAGAGAATATAGACTTCTAGTACTATCTTCTAGTCTATATTAACTATAGCTTACACTATACCTAGGTTACGTAGAAGGTAGTAGAGTAGGCTTATTAGTTAGGTAAGTTTATTCTTTCTCTCTATCTAGTTCTACCTACGCTCTAAAGCTACTCTATAGTACTATATATTTCTACTTCTACGCTTACGCTACTACTTATTAATCTAAGTAACGTTATTAAGGTTACGCTAATAATGTTCTTAGACTATTACTATAAGCCTTCTTATACCTACTACCTTACTATATAGAACTATAATACGCTCTAGAGCTATAGAGTAAGTAAGAAGATAGAGGCGCGTATAGTAGTAGAAGAAACTAAGAAGTAGAAAGAGGTAGAGCTAGTAGATCTATTCTATAATTTAGTTATATTAGCTAAGCTATATTTAAACTTATAATTTGTGCGTAGATAAAATAAGAGTTAACTCTAGTTAAAGATAGAAAGACGTTAGAACGTATCTTCTAGTAGAAATAGATATAGTTAGAATAGAACTTCTAGGTATCTAGAGATAGTAATCTATAAATCTCTCTACGTGCTATATTTCTATATCTTTATTACTAAGACTCTTATAAACGCTAGTAGACTACCTTAAATCTACTTTATACGCCTTATTATCTTACTCTTTTCTATTCTCTTTCTTCTTTTAGTTCTTATACTCTAGGCTAACACTAGCGCAATTTTCTAGTATAATAGATATAACTACGCTCTATATATCTAAAGTAAGTAGAGCTAGTTAAAATAAAGCTATACGCTTACTTTTTTATAAAAGTTTACTCTAGAACTACTTCTAAATAAGCTAGTTCTTTCTATTTTAGGTCTCTGTATAGAGACACGCTGCCTTAGCCTAGACTTAGAGTACGCTAACCTTTATACTAACTACGCTATTATATCTATTTCTATTCTCTTAGTGTTACGTAGTTTATATATACTTACTCTATTTATATTTAATTTAGAGACAGCTATCTAGAAGAAGTTAGGTACGCTAATAGCTACTCTTTACGTATACTACACTAGAATCTTAGCTAGTTATAATAATAACGTATATATTAACCTCTTTATTACCTTAGTTATGTAGAGTTACTAAAGGTATTTACTTAAGAGCTACGTCTACTATACTATCTAGTGTTTTAAGGTACTTTTGTAGCTACGTACTTACTAGATAGATACGCCTTACTTAGAATAACTACGTAACTTTTCTATAGAAGCTAGCTATTATTAGACTTTAGCAATACTTAGTAACCTCTATAAGAATTACGCAGAGTATAGTATTATAGAGTAATAGCTTATTAACGCAGCTTACCTAGATAGTATAGATAAATGTAAGCGTAGAGGCTATTAGAATCTATATTTACTAGTGCTAATAGCTATAGTAGATAGCTATCTCTATTATAAACTTATAGGTTAGTATAAAGCGTAAGGCGCCTTTATAACTAAAGTAGTAGTTTAGCTTTAATACTTCTATAACGCTATACACTAGCGTTTACACTACTATTCTATTCTTTATATTTACGTAGAACTATTATATATACTATTTTACCTAGACGCTATATTTAACCTCTTTTAGTAGGTCTACAAAATATTTAATAGTATTAACTATACTCTTTACTATAGTCTTACTAACCTACACGTAGCTATTATATTTATAGTATATCTAGAGAATAGCGCTAAGCTCTATAATACTATAGTAGATCTTATAGAGTACTTCTAGTTAGATAAGGCTATAGTTACTATAGTTATAGATACTAACGTGCTGCGCTATAATTAACTATATAAGCGCTTACTATAGATTATTAGCTATATAGATATAGAAAGTAATAAGAAATTTCTAAATAGTAATAATAGGTCTTTTAGCTAGAGATTTACCTTTAATAGTAATATAGAGTCTAAGGTAGATAGTATTAAGATAGAAGCCTCTAAGGCGTAGCTAGCTTATAGATATATATAGTAGTATAGTTAGTAGTAATAAGATAATATAGGCTAGGTAAAGCGTAGATAGCTATATAGAAGCGCCTAGAAAACTAAAGAAGTAAGGTTAAGGTTCTTAGTAGTAGAATTAGTACGTTCTAGTAAATAGAATCTACTCTCTTTATTATTTATAAAGAATATCTTATATAAGATACTTATTAGATTTTACTAAGGTATACTATGTCTACTTACCTATGCCTTAGCGTAGATACTTATTTACTTATTTTCTACACTACTCTAAATAACGCTTTTATCTAGCCTCTTTTATTATATAACTATATTATCTCTACTCTAGTTTCTTATTAAAGTGCTAGATCTTACTAGTAATAGAGAAGACCTATTTATTAATATTATTAATCTTACTATAGATAAGAAGAACGCGCATTATTCTGCGTACGCGCTTTAGACACGCTCTATAGTGTATTACGCGTTCTTAACGTATATTTAAAGTTATACTTAAGACTAGGTCTATCTTAGAGAACTTATAGCGTAGATAGATCTATAGATTATAGTTCTATTATCTATAACGTAGAATAATAACTAGTTATAATATAACGTATTTCTCTCTTCTACTAAGTAATTACGCGTTATAGAGCTAACCTAAGCGCTACGCTTATCTAGTTACGTAGAGAAATATACTACGTTAGTCTATAGCTAGTAACGTAACTATAGTAAATATGCACTTCTCTTTAGCTTAAAGTAGCTTTATATTCTTTTTTCTACTATAAATTTTACGCTATAGAAATAGAGTAAAAGTGCGTTTATTATAGGCACGCCTCTACTTAAGAATATAGTAGCGTAGATTAACCTACTATAGTAGCCTACGTTATATTATAGTGTAGTAACTATACTATTTCTATAGACCTTACGCTACTTTTTATAATAATAGAGTCTTTCTATATATATACTTATAGCTCTAGCTAATTATAATAGAACTTATTTCTTTAGTATAGAGTTTATATATTCTATGTAAGTAGCTCTAGCGCTATAGCTAGTTAAATAGAAGTAGCTAATTATAGATAGTGCTAGTATATATTCTATACGTAATTCTACTATAGGCAGCCTCTATAGCCTTATACGCATAATATAAAATCTATAAATTAATAACTTACTTTATCTAGAACTAGATTATAGTGTCTTCTTAGTATGTTCTCTAATATAGAACTTACTATAGTAACTATATAATATAGCTTATAGCCTTAACTTTATAGCTAATAAAGTCTAGAGAGCGCTAGAAACTTGCGTTTATATATATTACTTTAGTGCGTAGTTTATTTACGTAAGTAAGAGTAGCGTAGCTGCTAGTAGCTACTTCTTTTTAAAGAAGCGTAACTAGAATTCTCTCTTCTTTCTATAGGCCTATTTTTGCTAATACTAACTCTACACTCTTAGTTTATTAGTATATAAAAAACTAGTGTATATCTATAGGTAGCGTGTAAACAGGTTATGTTTTACATAGCTATATATTAGTTCTACTAACACTACTACTATAGCCTAGAGTTATATCTTACGTAGAAGTGTATATATTAATAATTATAAGTATAGTGTAATTCTACCTATACCTATAGAAAACCTATACTTTAAGATAGACTTAGTAATTTTCTCTATAGCTTTGTTTAATAGTCTTCTTCTACTACTATTTATTTTTTCTAGTAACTACTTTAAGAGGTAGAATATTTCTTAGATATTTACTTAGGTATAGGCTGTAGCTTAGGTTAATAATAGTTATTACCTCTTTTCTCTTCTACTAAGAAGACATGTACCTATAACGTATTATAGAAATATAAATAAAAGTAGCTAATATATCTAATAGAAGCTATCTCTAATATCTATATAGTCTATTCTCTACGTTCTTTATTCTTTTAAACTCTGCGTAATTATACATATAAAAATACTAAAGCTATAGTAAAGTCTATCTATGCGTTATAGAGAGGCGCGCTAGTCTCTTTAGTTATAGTTTTAAGTATTAGAATAAGTAGCGTAGTAAAGAAACGCTATTAAAAATATCTTATAGTTAATTCTATAACGCACTAGCGCCTACTACGCTTAGTAGAGTCTAGTGTAATGTTACTTATATAAACTCTCTATCTATATATATAACTAATCTAGATAGCTTTATACGTGTTTTTTATTCTTGTTTTTAAAATAGAAAGACTAAAAGAGTATATAGCCTAGATAGTAAGATTCTAAGTCTAAAGATAATAGCTTTATAGCTCTAGGTAAAAAGAAAAACAAAATAAATTAAAATACTAGTACACTAAACGCAATCTATTTATATATTATAGAATCTAGATATATTTCTAGTACTTTTGTTAGCGTCTACTTTATTTCTCTCTATAGCTTCTTTTCTTTAAGATTTAAAAGCTACTTCTTATATCTTATATTATAAGCTTTTCTAACTATCTAATCTATATCTATAATAGTTCTTTTTAAAATAGAATTGCTTTCTTTCTATAAGCTATAGCTATTCTTCTTCTTTCTACTCTACTAAGAAGACACTAAAATATAACCTATTCTAAAATTAAGTTTAAACACTAGTATATATTAAGTAGACGTTGTTATTACTATTAATATAACTAGCGCATAATTAGAGATATAGTTTAAGAGTACTACGTTTCTTATACGCTCTCTAAATACATTTAGTTTTTATAGTAACCTTTTTAAGTTAAATCTATATAGTCTTTACTATATATTAACTAGAACCTATTTTCTTTTAGACCTACTACGTATAGCTTAGGTTTTTAAGAGCGTAATAATTATAAAGATAAGAATAAGTATCTATAGCTATTAGAAAGCTACTATTCTTCTATATGTATAGCCTTTTATATAAATTATTTTATTTAACTATATAAATACGTTGTAATAGCTTTCTAGAAATTTATATACGCTACGTAGTCTTTTTATAATAAAAACTTAACCTATTTTAAACCTACACTAAGAGCGTATATTTTTAATCTAACTTATTATTTTTATTACTCTGTATTTTTAACCTACTACGCGTAGCTAGCTTTTATAAAAGAGTAAGAATAGTAAAGATATAAATAAGTTTATATTACTATTAGAAAGCTAGTGTTCTTCTATACGTATAACTCTTTGCGTAAATTATTTTATTTAACTATATAAACACGTTCTAATAGCCTTCTAGAAATTAGCACACGTAGTATAGTTTAGTAAGAAGATAAAAAGAAGTTATTATAGGCTTAAGCTTTTAAAGACGTTAGAAAATAAAATTATACTTAAATATACGCTTAATATCTTAATATTTTTAAATAAACTTACTAAACTACGCTTATTACTTAGCTAGTAATAAAAACTATCTATATTATTCTTATTACCTAAAGACTAACGCATGCGTTATAATAACTACTCTTTAGCTACTTCTTAGAGCTATATAAAATCTACGCTAGTCTTTAGAAATAAACTTATAAGATAGTAATACTATTTCTTCTAGAAGAATATAAATAGATAGGTATAGATCTTTAGAAAGAAAATCCGCCTTTATAATAAGAAGATAAAAGAAGTATAGTAAGTTAGTTTATAGCTACTTTGTACGTATTATAATATTCTAGTAGTGTTTATAATATCTTTTTTACTTTTATAAAAAAGTTACTTAGAACTAGCTAAGAGCGCTATAATAAGTATATAATAGAAGACATAGTTTAAGAATACTATATTATTTCTACGCTCTCTAAATTTATAGTAACTTATTATTAATCTTTTAGATTATATTCTATAATTCTTATACTCTTATTAGTAGAATAAGTCTACTATAGAGTATAAGAAGGTAGAAGTAGAGAATATAAATAAAGAGAGTATATAGTTTTTAGAAAGCTAGTTCTATAACGTATATATATTATTAGAGTTAAGGTAATTTTAACCTAAATCTATTACCTCTACTATTTTCTATTCTTTATAAAGAGTATATATTAGGTAGATAGAAGAGATAAAAGAGATAGTACTACCTTAACGCGTAAAGATATAGCTAGAAGAAGCTAGCACTACTATATATATATGTGTTTATAGTCTAGACCTTTTAGTACTCTTATATTATTATATTATAAGATAGTACTATAAATCTTTTTCTATAAGAGCTTCTATAGGCTACCTCTACTATTTCTAACTTAAAATAAGTAATAAGACACTTATAGTGTACTCTTTTCTAAAAGAAAAACTAAGCTTATTATATATTAGTTATTTTTCTAAAACTACCTTAAAGAGATTTATATAGATTAGGTAGGTAGCACTTAAAGTATATTAATAACTAGTAAATAGCTAAGCGTAGCTAGAAGCGTCTAGTTACAAAAGGTAGAATTAAGTAGAATAAGCTACCTTAACCTTCTCTTTATTCTTATCTACGCTAATAGTTCTATATTAAAATTAAAAGCTTTTTATTATATAACTAGCAAGTGTAATAGAGAAAATATATACTATAGTAATAATTAGATTTAATACTCTAGATAGCTAAAACGTTAACATACGTACCTATATAATACCTGCGCTATTATCTCTATAACTAGTAAAATTATTATATATATACTATATTATTATTAGATCTTTAGAGTAACTTATATAACTTTCTATCTTTAGTTTTAAGTATAGCGCGCGCTGCGTATAGTAAAGAGAATAGAATATAGAGCATAATAAACTAACTTATATAGCTAGTTACCTTTCTAGCGCTACCTTTTCTCTATAAGGTTTAAAACGTTCTCTTTTAGTGTAATAAAGCTAGTAAGACGTTTCTGTCTTAGCGTATAGAAGATATAGCCTTAAGAATACTACGTTTTTCTTACACTCTCTAAACTTATAGAGTTCTAGTAATAACCTTTTTAGAATAAACTTATCTAGCCTTTATAAGATAGTTTTAGAAATAAGTATATTACGTAGTATAATAAAGTAGAAGTAGTAGAGACAAAGAGTAAGATTATAAAAGTTTGTATAGGCTAGTTCTACTACGTATATATATTATTGTAGTTAAGGTAATTTTAATTTAATACTATCTAGTGTACTACGTCTACTTTTGTAATTATACTATTATTATTACTATAATATATAGGCAGTCTTTACCTTAATAGAAGCCTAGTAGTAAGCGTACGTATATAATCTCTCTACTACGCGTACTACTAGAGTAGATAGTATCTTATATAATTCTTTTTACCTTTTCTAAAGATAATAAGAGTTATATACTATAGATATAGACTAGAAAGAGATATTTAAGAGAATAATAGAGCTAGTAAAATCTAAAGTAATAAAACTATGTATCTATAGATCTTATTAGCTTAGACCTACTAATACCTATATTAAATAAGTTTTTTTCTAAACGTAGCCTAACCTATATAAAAGTTAGATAGTATATTATAGTAGAAAGCTAGATATATACTATCTATAGTCTACTTTTAGAAAGAACTATAAGGTACTATCTTAGAAGAGTACACGTCTACGTGTAGTAAAGAGAGTAGAATAGTAAAAGTAGAGAATAAAATGCTATAGTAGATAAAAAGCTACTACTATAGCGCATATATGCTTTTCTTACCTTATTATTTTAGTGCTCTTATAATATTATCTTATAATAGAGTACTATAAATCTCTCTCTATAAAAGCTTTTATATACTACCTTTTCTATTTTAGTTTTAAAACGCTTCTTAAAGCATCTATAGCGTTTTTCTTTCTAAAAACTAAAATAGCTATATTACTATATTTATTAACTTTCTAAAACTAAAACCTTTTTAGACTATAGTTAAGAAAAGAACCTAACTTATTAGGCGTATAATTTAGTTTACCTCTACATTCTATATATACTTCTATTATATTATAGTTTTAGCGCTCTTACGTTATTATCTTATAAGATAGCACTATTTATCTCTCTCTATAAGACTTTCTATATACTATCTTTACTATTCTAGTTTTAAAACGCTTTTTAAAGCGCCTAATAACGTACTTCTTTCTAAAAGTAGAAATAACCTACTATATATTTATTAATTTTCTAAAAATAAGGTTTTAAAAAAAACTTACCTTATTAGGCGTATAGTTTAGCTACGTCTCTTAAGTACGCTCTACTCTATATCTAACTTACTTTATAATTCTAACGTACAGCCTTTTTAGTACTACCTTATACTTTACTTATATCTAATTTAAAATACTATATACGTAGCGTAAGCTATAAAATAAGAGAGTATAGAAGGTAAATAATAGCCTTTTATTACTGTAGCTATCTAGCGCGCGTCTATCTCTATGCGTTTTAAGCTACCTCTTTTCTATAAGCTTCTAAACTTACTCTTTCTACGTTATAATATAAAGTTTTCTAGAAGATTTAATATATCTATAAATATATTTTTAAAGATATAATAGACTCTACTTATACGTCTTTTTAAAGTATTATATAAACTAAAAGTAGTATTTTATATCTCTATGCGTGCTATAACCTTATATTTATAATTATATTTAGAGTAATAAACTATAATAAAAATATTAAAATAGAAAAGTAATATAGAATAGAAGAAGAAGAACTATATATATATTATATAGACGCTGTAGCCTTAGAATAGAACTAAACTATATAGTAGCCTTAAGAAAGAATTTTAGAAAGATAGTAGAATAAGAGAAGAGTAATATAATACTAGTTCTATTAAAGAGGGAAGAAGCTCTATATATATACTACTAGAGCAACGCTTATATTCTAGCGTAAGTAAATTATATACTAGAATAGTAAGTAGCTATAACCTAGTAGAACTTTATAGTGTAAAGATAGAGGTTATATAATCTTATACCTTCTCTCTCTTATTATTTAAAATAGAAGCTAAAGAATTATATAGAGCGTATAAAACTAGAAATAATAAGCCTCTTACGCTATTATCTATAGATAGAGAGCAAACTAAACTATAGTTAGAAAAAGTCTTTTACTAATAAAGCTAAACCTTTAAGAAGTAAAGGTATCTTTTACGTAGGTAAGTAGATATAGCTAAACTTATAGTCTACTTTTAGAAAGAAACGCGCTATAGTATAGATAAGAACTAATAAATAGAGGATTATTATTAGTATTATACTCTAATATAAACCTACGCTACGTATTAGCTATAAGGCTTATTATTAGAGCTATAGCGTAGAATTAGCTACATTAATAGATATAGAAGAGCTAAAGTACTATTTTTATTATAATTAAGAGCGCTTTAAGAGAAGTAAGAGCTTACTAGTATAAATTCTCTTCTAGCGCTCTATATTACTTCTATATTTCTTTTTCTCTTTTCTTTAAAAAGCCTATAGAAAAGTAAAATACGTTAGACGCGTAGTACCTAAAGCATATTAACTACTAGTAAATAGCTTAGCGTAGCTAGAAGCGTCTAGTTACTAAAAGTAGAATTAAGTAGAATAGGCTACTTTAACCTTCTCTTTATTCTTATCTACGCTAATAGTCTTCTATTAAAATAGAAAGCTTCTTATTACATAACTAGTAAGTATAATAGAGAAAACGTATACTATAGAAATAATAGAATATACTACTTCTAGTAGCTATAATAATAATACACGTACCTATATAATATCTACGCTATTATACCTATAACTAGTAAACTTATTATATATATACTATAGCATTATATTATCTTTAGAGAAATCTATATAACTTCTTCTATTTAGTTTTAAGTCTAGCGCGCGTAGTAGATAGTAAAAAAGATAGAATATAAGTAATAAAGAAATAGATTATATAGCTAGTAGCCTCTAGTGCTACCTCTTCTCTATAAGGTTTAAGACGTTGCTTTCTAGTAGAATAAAGCTATAAGGCTTTCTTATTTTAACGTGTACTAGACCTAGACAACGCTTACACTTTCTCTAGTATACTCTTTAGCGTAGTATACTCTATTATATTAACTTATATCTTTTCTTACTATTTCTCTTAGTAACTCTTTTTTCTAAGAATTAAATTATTACTACTTCTACCTATAGTATAGCCTTTCTAAAATTTTAATCTTAGCTATATAATAGTTATTCTAAATATAGTATCTATATCTTATATAGGTTAGCTGTTCTTTCTTCTCTCTCTCTATAAATAAGACATCTAAATATAACCTATTCTAAAATTAAGTTTAAGCACTAGTATATATCTAGTAGACGTTATTATTAATATTATTATAACTAGCGTATAATTAGAGACATAATTTAAGTATACTATATTTCTTCTCTATACCTCTAACGTATTAAGTCTTTATAATAGTTATTTTAAGTTAGACTTATATAGTCTTTACTATATATTAACTAGAGCTTAATCTCTTTTAGACTTACTACGCGTTGCTATAATTTATAAGAGAGTAATACTAGTAGAGATAAGAATAAGTCTATATAGCTATTAGCAAGCTAGTGTTATTCTATACTTATAACTTATAGTGTATATTACTTTAGATAAACGCAAAACGTATATACTTCTTTACTATCTAATTTTAAGAACGCGCGCGCTGCGTAGCGTAGAGAGGTAGAATAAGCAAATATAAGAATAGAGCTAAATAGTTATTTTAGAGGCTAGTTCTATTATATATCTATATTATAGTAGTCTATATAGTTTTAGATTATATCTATTAGGTTAGCTACTTTACGTTTTTGTACCTAGCATTTATTAGGTAGATAGAAGTAACCTTAGAGACTATACTTATAAGGCAGAAAGATATAGCCTAATAAAGCTAGCTTTACTATATATATATAGTTTAGTAGGCTAGGTATTTTAGTATAAATCTATACTATATAGAGTTTAAGACTAGCGTGTACTATATAAGGTAAAGAGCGTAGAATAGCAAAGGTAGAGAATAAGATTCTATAGTTAATAAGAAGGCGCTACTACAACGTATATATACTATTATTATCTTACTATACTAGCGCTCTTATATTATTATCTTATAAGATAGTCTTATAAATCTTCCTCTATAAGAGCTTCTATAGGCTACTTTTACTAGTCTAATCTCTAAATAAATTAAAAAAATAAAATATAAAATACTTACTATGTGTTTCTTTCTAAAAGAAAATACAGCTTATTATATACTTACTAACTATCTAAAACTAGAGTTAACTAAAGAATATGTTCTATTTAAATAGCGTAATAGCACTTTCTAAATTCTCTCTATTAAACTAGAGTAAGTAAAATTAGTTTATATTCTTATTATTGCGTAAAGCCTAACTAGCTAGAAACTACAAGACCTACGCACACGCATAAGCTTATTAAAAATAGATTTTAGATAGATATATACTACTTTAGTAAAGAGGTAGAAGTAGTAATAATAAAGAAAAGAATTATATAGTAGTAGCCTCTAGCGCTACTACTATTACCTAATGCTTAAGACGTTACCTTTTAAGTAGAGAGGTAGTAAGTAAGATATTCTTATACTAGTACGTACTAGAATAGAATAACGCTAGTATATTATCTTATACTATACTCTAGGCAGCGCGCCTAGCCTTATAACTCTATAGCTTTTCTTATTATTTCTCTCTATATTTCTTTAGCTTATAAAATAAAAATATTATTACTTCTATCTATAGTGTATATTAGTATTATATTCTAACCTCTATATAATAGAGTCTTTTTAAAGTAGATATAACTTTATATATAAGCTACGTCTACTTTCTCTCTCTTTACTACTAAGATATCTATCTAGAACCTATTCTAAAAATATAGCTAGAATAAAGTAATATAGCTAGTAAACGCTGTTCTTAACACTAGCTTAGTCTACTTATTATATTTTACTTTCTTATAATATCTTTATAGTTGTATCTACTAGAATACTTAAGTTATTAACGTAGAGAGAGAATAAAGCACCTCTATATTATAAGAAGATATTTTAGAAAAGCTACGTGCTATTTAAATTATTACCTTTTACTCTACCTAATAAGGTAGAGTATAGAAATAAAAAAAAGAAATATAAAAGAGTAAGGTAATAGACTAAATTTCTTACTTTATTTATATTCTTTTATACTCTACTTATATTTTAAAACAGAAGATATCTTATTAATAGACTAAAAGTTAGCACTCTTAAACCTATAGATTACTATCTAGTAAGGCTTCTTAAATTACTACTAAATACAACCTATATCTATACTCTATAATACCTCTTTAGCGTAAACTATAGAAGAGTTAGATAGTAAGTTTATAGTTATAATAATCTATTTTTATAGTTAAGAAGAGAAAGTTATAAGAAATAAAGTAAAGATAGTAAATTATAGTTTACAACTAGCGTATAATAGCCTATATATACTATAAGCTTAGCTTCTATTTTATACTCTTTTTTCTTGCTTATACTCTTCTAAAATAGTAAAGAGTATATTTAAGAAAGAAGTAAGGTTAGAAATAGAAGTCTAAACTACGTATATATTACGCTACCTATAGACTTTAAAAGATAGCAAGATATATAGTTTATACTTAGTATATTTTAAGATTATTACTCTATAAATATATAGTAACCTAGTGTTCTACTAGAGGTTAAAGAAGAAGAGTATATTAAGAAAATAGTAATAGTTTTAGAAAATAGTAAAAGGTGCGCTATAGTAAGAAAGAAAAGGCTAGGTGCGTAGATAGTATTATAGGCGTAGAAAGTAGATAAATATCTATAGAGTTATAGACTACGTTACCTACGCGCTATAAGTAAGAGTAAAGTTTTTTTTTATTATATACGTCTATTCTTATAAGAGTAGAGAAATCTACGCGCTATTAGTAGAGGCTATAATTATTTTTTAATACGCGTAGTAAGAGTAGATAGTAAAAGAGACTAAGTTAGAGAGGTACGCCTTTTATAGTATTCTAAAACTATACTATAATGCTTTTAGTTACTATAAACTAGTTTCTTATTCTATAGCACTCTTATAGTATATCTATAGATAGAGGCTCTATTATCTATTATTTAGATATACTTTATATTAGATATATATTATTTCTATATAAGACTAATCTTATCTATAGAATTTAATACTTATATACTCTAATAGGCACGCTAGAACCTCTAATTATACTATATAGTAAGCCTATCTATAGAAAACTTGCGCCTATCTATAGCCTATAGATATAATATATCTCTAGTATAGAATATACTAATATACGTATCTTATAGATATAACTAGATTAGCGTTTACGCTAGATAGAAACGTCTCTAATGCCTCTAGAGCGCTCTTACGCTAACTAATTCTAGCTAGCGTTTAGTAGGTATTAAGTTAGCGTAAGGCCTAAGCTTATATTATTTATTCTTTTCTATTCTTTTTTTCTTCTACTCTTTCTCTTCTTCTTTTATTTATTGCGTCTTAAACTTATTATAGTAATATTAGTAAAGCTCTCTAATAAGCTTTTATATTAGATTATTAGTTACGCCTATATTATCTCTACTATTTAATAATTTACTCTCTATACTCTTGCCTTTATTAGTAGCTAGTTCTGTAATCTTACTAATAATACTAGTTAACGTATACTTAACTACTACTACCTACTACTAAGCACTACTATAACCTAGAATCTAAACTAGAGCCTTTAAAACTAGTTAGTCTTTCTCTATACTAATCTTATCTACTATAGTTATAGCAACGCTAGTAACTACTATTTACTATACTATCTATCTACCTACTATAAGTCTTATAAAGAGAAAGATATAGAGACTCTTATATATATCTACTTATCTCTCTTATACTATTATTCTACTAATATAGTATACTAGACTATAAAGAAGGCCTCTACGTAGTACTACGTCTTCTAATTAAACCTACTTACTTCTAATATTCTTTATAAGAACTATTCTCTAGTAGAGTCTACTTCTACGTTATAAGCGTACTATAGTTAGCTACTTTAAGGTCTTTTTATTAAATAGAATATTATAGTATAAGTCTATAGTCTTATATCTATCTTAGACTTCTTAAGTAAAAAGAAACGTTAGTAGCGTGTAAAGTAATATAAATGTTTATAGAAGTATATATATCTTAAGTATAGCTACTATTTACGCTATTAGATTTATTCTATATATAATATTAACACTAAGAGTAAGCCTACGTAGATATAATCTACTAAGTTACGTTCTACTTTTATCTATAAGGCACTAATAAAAAAGTAGAATATACTTAGAACTAGTTATTATATATATACCTTTATGCACTTAGATAACTATATATATTCTATCTAGCTTATCTTACATATTACTAACTAGATTAGTGCTCTCTACGTTTAGTGTAAATAACGTAAGTATTTAAGACGCGCGCTTCTACGCTACCTTCTTTAATAACGCGTCTAGTAACTAGTTATTAGACCTAGTAAGAGGTGCGTAGGTTAAGCTTAACTTCTATATAATCTTTTTTAAAATTATCTAAGAGTCTCTACTAAATAGACCTAGGTATTATTAACTTAGAGAATTTAGAAAAGAAGTAGTATAGGCAGCGTTAGAGTTACCTACGCAGCTAGCTTAGGTAGGTTTAGATAGTTTCTCTACTTTCTACTATATAGCTAGAGTTTACATAATTTATTAAAGCGTAGTAGTAGTTTACTACCTAGAATAATAGTAGTTAGTAAATAATAAAAGTTATCTCTACCTTACTATAGTTAGAAATCTAAATAGAGTCTATTTAGGTTAAAAGGTCTATGCGTAGAACTCTATAACTAACTCTATTTAAGATAAACCTAAATAGAAATTTTTTAGTAGAGAGTTCTAGGTCTAGCAAACTAGTAAGTATCTACTACTAGATTTAAGCCTATTTTTTATAGTTATAGGTCTTATAGACCTACTTATATAGTAAGACGCCTATAACTAGCTTATACTTATAGGTCTGTAAGACCTATTTATATAGTTAGAGACCTATTTCTACTTATAATTAATAGTCTAGTAGACCTACTTCTATCTTCTAGTACGTGTACGTATAATAGCTACTATTATAGTAAGTTATATAGTTATTAATTTAAGATTATTTTACTTAGAAGAAATACTCTAACTATCTAGTATCTCTACCTAGTATTACTAAGTACTATTAAGAAGTATAAGTTTAAATCTCTACACTAACACTTTCTTATACTACCTAGTAAAGCTACTAATTAGCTATACGCTATCTATAAGACCTTTTCTACTCTAAGCTTTATATACTAACTTCTTTATAGTTATTATACCTTATAGCTATATTAGAGTCTAGTAGTATAATAACTCTAGTAGCTACTTTATCTACTTTAAGCTACTTAATAATAGCTACCTTATTATCTCTCTTATTACTATATATATTTTTATCTTTTCTCTTCTTCTCTCTTTGCTATATTTATATACTTTACTAACTATATATATTCTAGCTTATTACTATATTTAGTAAGCTACCTATTATCTCTAACGCTAATAATACTCTATAAGGCAGCAATATTATAACTAATGCCTATAATAAGCGTAAGTACGTAGTATACCTTAATAATATTAGCCTGTTCTAAGGTGCGCTAGATATATAGTTTAACTCTAAGATTCTATATAAGATTATTACGTAGGTTCTACTATATCTATTATTTCTTATACTAATAAATTTAAAGGCATAAAGCTAGATTTTAGAGAGACTATTATAGATAGAGTAGAGCTTCTCTAGAACGCTATAGTAATAAGTTCTGCGTAGATTATTCTAAGTTTCTAATATACTATTAGTTTACTAACTCTAGTTACTAGTCTAAGCAGACTATACCTTCTAGTAACTAGACTAAGTAGGCTATGCCTAGGTACTTATCTAGTAAGATTATAGAGGCTATATCTTACTTAACGCTAAGAAATAATCTAGTATACCTCTAGAGAGAGAGGTAGATTAGCGTATATTAAAAGAGGTTATAGTATCTAGTATCTATAAAATTAAGGTAGAAGAATAGAGTTCTTTTTTTTAAATATTTTACCTTTTATAAAGTCTTTACTATAATAGAACCTAAGGTAGAAAGAGCTATAAGAATTAAATAATTAAATAGTATAGCTAACTATAATACTACTTTTTCTAGAAAGACGTTAAGTGTAGTTTTATTTTTCTAGTCTAACTTTTAGAATTATTATATATAATTTATACTTTTAACTAGATCTAACTAGTAGATAGAATAATATCTAAAGCTATTTATTCTAGTAGTGTTTATTAGAAGCGCCTTGCGCTACTTTATAGATATATTTTTTTAAAAATATAAGATTTGCGTATTTATTAATCTTCTAATAAAAGATAGAATATTTTGTACTACTATAACAGCTCTAATATTATACTAATAATTAAAGAAAAGTAGAAATAGATTACCTTTAGGTTAGGTTAGTTGCTTTAAGTCTAATAGACTTACGTAATACTTCTTTACTATTTCTATATTAAGGTTATAGATCTTATAGGCCTATTTGTATAGCTGTACTCTTTTTGTACTTAGAGTTATAGGTCTAATAGACCTACTTCTTAATAGAAGCTGCTAATTATATAGTTATAATTATAGTACTTTATATAGTTAATAATTTATAACTCTATTACTTATATATAAGATAGTATAACTATTATCTATCTCTATCTAAGTAGCTATAAGCATTATAAAGAGCGTTAGTTTAATCTACGCTACTAATACGTTCTTATGCTACCTAAAAAGCTATAATTTAGTAGAACGCTATCTATAAGACTTTTCTAACTTAACACTTTATATACTAATAACTTTCTAGTAACTATAACTACTCTACTTAAGATCTAGTAGTTTAATAATCTAGGTAGCTACTAGACTAGTCTTAAGCTGCACGCTAACAGCTACTTTATTATCTCTAAGATTACTATATATATTACTATTCTATTCTAATCTCTCTTCTCTATATACTTTACTAACTATATATATTCTAGCTTATTACTATATTTAGTAAACTACTATATATTCTAGATATAAACTTAGTCTAGGCTAGCAGTAAGATTAGAGTAAAGAACAACCTCTCTTAGTATAAAGTTCTGTTTAATAATATAAAGCTACTCTATAATTCTAAGCTTTAGTTTAATACTTAAGTTTTTTAGAATATTATAATATAAGTTATACTTTAACTCTAGTACCTTCTACTAATCTAAGAAAGAGATAATCTAGTAGTAGACTACTATAGTTATAAGCACTACAAGAATAAGCTAAAGTACCTATTTAACTATTAGAGGCTTAAGACTAGTAATAATAGCTAAGAAACGTACTAGTGTATTAACTATTATATTAGAATATAGACTATAGAGTTCTAAGTCTATTCTTAGAAAGTTTAAGTCTAGGTAAAGAGATAAGTTAGAGGTATAAGTAAGTTTAGCGTATAAATTAATAGAATTTAGAAAGTAGTAGAATAAAAAAGTTATTTATTTTATATGCTTCTTTTTTAATATTTAATACGTATCTAAGTTATAGCCTTATACTTTTTAAGTTTACTAAAACTCTACTTAGAAGAATAACTCTAATATTATATCTATATTCTCTTATTATTATAGTAACTAATGCACTTTATACTATAAAGAGTAAGTAAGTATACTATAAAGTTATAAATTTATCTAATAACGCTAGTTCTATAGTACTAAGTATCTTAAAAAGTAGTAGCCTATATACCTAAGCTCTTATAATCTTTATATTCTCTAAATTTAGTATTATACCTAGCTATATAGCGTCTCTTAAATTATCTAAATAACTTCTTTATAGTTAGGTAGACTAGATAGGTACTTATTATAGTTATATAAGGCCTAATTACCTAATAGAAAGCTATTTTTACTATAGATATAGGTCTTATAGGCTTAGAAGTGTATAGAGAAGCTCTTATTCTACTATAACTAGTAGAGCACTTTCTCTAGTATATTATTCTATAAAATTAGCAAATCTCTATCTCTCTAAGAACTATAGTATAAGTTAAAATTAACACTACTATAGCTACTATAGTTCTAGTACTTCTAGAGCTATTAGTTCTATTTATAACACTAACTAAAGCTAAAAAGAAAAAAATACACTATCTAGCAAAGCGCTACCTATAAATATTTCTTTACTATATTAATAATTTTACTAACTCTATATCTAGACACTATAAGCTTAACCTCTAATATTATTATCTTCTAGACTAAGAGCTAGATATATTATTATTAAGCTGTTCTTTACTAAGATAGTAGACTAGTTATTCTAAACTATATTATAAGCATTATTACTACCTCTATATACTATTTATACTAATATTCTTCTAGCTAGAATATTAATTTAGTGCTAAGCTAACTATCTCTAATATTAACCTAGTTAAGAACAGCAGCAATATCTCTACTACAGCGTTAGCTACTATTATCTACTTTAATAATTATAAGAACCTATATTCTATAGTAATCTAAATTAAGTGTTTAAGAGAATTAATTAAGTATATATAATATAATAAGCGTAAAGATAAAAACTAATATATAATTAAGGGCGCTTAGAATTAAGTCTAGTAAGCGCTATAGTACTAATTAGTATTAGCTAAACTATATTAAGTGCTGCTATCTAAGCTGCCTAGCGTTTTAGATAGTAGAGTGCTTTAGTTAGTAGGTTAAGACTAGCTTTAGTAATAATCTTAAGCGCATAGATAAGGTAGTTAAGGTATTCTAATAAGCTAAATTAATAAGTAGTAGTTTAAGAGTGTAAAAGTAGTTTAAGAAGTTTATTTTTTTAACATTATTTAAATATAGCTCGCTTTGTAACTTAATTAAATACTATATATAATCTGCTTACCTAGTATATTAAGTAATTCTATTATTCTTTTTAGTTACTCTAACGCAAGCTTCTAATCTAGTTATCTAGTTTATAAATATGTAAATGTATTTATTAAAGTTATCTAGCTATTAGCATTTTTATTATGCTATAAAAAGTTTATATATCTAGCTATATATTACCTCTATAATACTACTAGCTTTAAAAGGTATATACTCTGTCTTTTCTAGACTCTAAGCGTTAGATAATAAAGATATAGTAGAATATAAGTGCTTTGCAGTTATAGGTCTTTTAGATCTATTTATATAATAGAAACCTATTATAACTTAGAGATACAGGTCTTATAGACCTACAAGAGTATAAGTAAGCTTACTTTACTCTATAGTAAATATAGTATATTATATAGTAAATAATTACAAAATCTTTTACTTAATTAAAGATAGTCTAATAGTACTTTCTCTATAGTAGCTAGCATTACAAGAAGTCTAAGTTTAATTCTCTCTATTAATACCTTCTTGTCTTACCTATAAGAGCTATAACTTAGCAATACGCTATCTATAAGACTCTTCTAACTTAACACTTTATATATTAACTTATTTCTAGTTACTATAATAACTCTTATTACTATCTTCTAGCGCTATAATAATAAGCTCTACTATACTACTCTTAAGCTACTTGCTAATAGCTACCTTATTATCTCTAAGATTATTATAAGTATTAGTACTCTACCTACCTAGCTCTTACTAACTAGATCTATAATAGCTTCTTACTATGTATAGTAATCTACTAATTGTCTCTAGCTCTAACCTAGTTAAGAATAGTAGAGATATTACTATTAAGGCTTTACCTACTTAGTATAAGATCTAGTTTTATAAGGTAGAGAATCTTTGCAGTAATAATATCTAGTTTAATAGTAACGCTCTAAAGAGAATTCTATTATATATTATACCTTATATCTAATATTCTAAGCTAATAATTAGAAAGGTTTACTAGTAGTTATATTAGTAGTAGATTAGTAGGCCTCTATTGTAATAAACGCTGCGTTAATTTCTCTAAGTACCTAGCTAAGTGTTAGAACTATCTTTCTTTCTCTTAGCCTAGCGCCTACTTAGGCCTTTTTATCTACTATAGCATTATAGATTAGTTAAAGAATTCTAGTTTAGTTAAGGTTTAGAGAAAGTAGCTAGTCTATAGCAGAAGAGAGTTAGAGAGGCAAAATATAGAAATGTAGGTATTAAATAAATAAGAATATATAGTAGAAGACTAGAGTTCTTCTTTTTATAGAATCTATATTTACTTTAATCTATATAAGTCTTTACTAAAGTATTAAGCGTATAGCGTTGTATATTTATCTTTATAGCTTAAAAAGAGTTCTATATTAAATATATATAAGTATTTAGGTATTGTTTTTATATATAGTGTACTTTTTAAAAGTATTACTACTATAATAACTATGTATAAGTATTATAGGGTGTTATAATATAATATAGATTTTAGTAGTCTATAAGTTTTAATACTTTTCTAAAGTTTAGCAAACTTTAATATAATACTAGTAGAGTTAAATATTAGATACGTAAGTCTAAAATTATAGTAATACTATATTAAAGTGTAAAGTGTTTATTCTATGTACTAGAAATAAAAGGTTAATTATTTATATATAAAGTAAGCTTATAGTATTACTAGTATAATAGAAGGTATTTTAAAAGCTATATAATTTAATAAAGTATTCTATAGTATTTAGAGGAAGGTCTTAAGGTAGGTATATACTAAGTCTACTACTTTATACCTCTATACTATTTAAAAGTATAAAGTTATTAGTTAGTACTTGCAGGTCTATAAGGCCTATTTGTATAGTAGGCACCTATCTCTACCTAGAGTTATAGGTCTTATAGACTCTAAAGTTTATAAATAAGCTTATATTCTAATAGAGAAAATATAATACTATATATAGTAAGTAGTTATAAGATTTATTACTTAAGTATAAGATAGTCTAATAGTACTTTCTCTATAGTAGCTTATATTATAAGAAGTCTAAGTTTAAATCTCTCTATTAATACCTTGTCTTACCTATAAGAGCTATAATTTAGTAAAATACTATCTATAAAACTTTTCTAATAATAAATATTATATACTAACTCTTTACTAGATAATATAAGCACTATTATTACTATATTATAGAAGAAGCCTAGAGTTAACTACTACTATATCTACCTAGAGCTAACTACTAATAGCTACCTAATTATCTCTAAGATTACTATAAGTAGCTTAACTACGTTTCTATGTACTTTGCTAATAATAATTATTATAGCTTCTTGCTATATATAGAGAACTTCTAACTATTAGCAGTAATATAACTAGTAAGGCTTTGCCTCTCTAGTATAAGGTATAGTTTTATAATTCTAGTAAGCTTTAGAGTAATAGCATTGTATTTATAGCTACTATTCTTAAGATAGTTATTAAGTATATTATTTCTCTTCTCTACTATCTCTAGCTAATATATAAATAAAGGCAGCCTTATATAGAAAATAGTTATTATAGTACCTTTCTTTACGCACGCAGCTTTTAGTACCTACTATATTATATTATAGTACTATAGAAGTATACAGCTTCTTAAGTTAGGCCTTATATAAATTAAATTATCTACTTAGAATAGAGTATAGAACTAAAGAATAAGAATTCTATTCTAGTATAGGTAGCACTAAGGCAAAGTCTTAGTAGAGAAAAGAAAGTAGTTAATTTATAATTATAAAGAGGTTAAAAGTTAGAATACGTATTAGAAGAATAAAAGTGTATTTTTTACAACCTCTTACCTTTATTATAGTTAGTAATAAATAGTTATATAGCGTTAGCTCCTCTATTTTTTCTATTATATTATATTCTAAGCCTTTTATAAGTAGTTACTTTTCTATTTCTATATATTAAATTCTTGCTACCTTATAATCTATATATTATTTATACGCCTAGATTAGTTATTCTATATATAGTCTAATTATTATTGTATTTACGCATGTACATATACTTAGTTATATACTATTTTTATATTTCTACGTATAGTATAGTTTACTCTAGCTAGAATAGTAATATAGGTAGGTAGCAAGCCGTAAATATAGTTAGTAAATAAACCTAGAATATATATAGCTAATTCGCGATAGGCATATTACCTAATTAGAAAATAATTTAGAAAAGGCGTAGAAAATAGTAGGTAGCCTTTAGAAGTTTAAAAAAACGTAGTTATTATAGCTATTTAGGTTATAATCTATATTTAAATAGTCTCTAGAACTAAATATATAGCTTTCTAATCTTATATTAGTTATAAAACTTACTATACGCTATTTTATAGATATATATTTTTATAAACTATAACTTTGTATATTTCTATAAATTATTAAAAAAAATATTATATTTATAGCTATTATAAGAACTATTAAACTATAATACAAGTATAATAGAGAACTAAATTACTATTTCTATACATAGCATAGGTGCATACAGTATATTATAGATAAACTACCTTATAAGTTCTTTCTCTCTCTAAAACTACATATTTGTAGCTACTATATAGAACTAAAGTAGTATGTAAGTTAAAATCTAACACCTTATTTAACTAATAATTTATCTAGTAGTTATTGTGTGCTATTTTAGAGAGATATTTTTTTAAAAATAAAAACTTTGTATATATATATAGTTTATAAAAAAAAACAGAATATTTTTAGCTACTATAATAGCTCTAAAATTGTATTTAGAGGTAGATTAAAAGCCTTATTAATCTAATACTATATAGAGTAGCTGCTGTGCGCTATTTTAGAGAGATATTTTTTTAAAAATAAAAACTTTGCATATATATATAGTTTATAAAAAAAAACAGAATATTTTTAGCTACTATAACAGCTCTAAAATTATATTTAGAGGTAGATTAAAAGCCTTATTAATCTAATACTATATAGAGCAGCTGCTGTGCGCTATTTTAGAAAGATATTTTTTTAAAAATAAAAACTTTGCATATATATATAGGTTATAAAAAAAAATAGGTCTATTTTAACTACTATAATAGCACTTAATTTGTATTTAGGTGTAGATTAAAAGCCTTATTAATCTAATACTGCATGTAGTAGTTGCTGTGCGCTATTTCTAGAAGATACTTTTATAAAAATAAAAACTTTATATACACGTATAGTTTATAAAAAAAAACAAGATATTTTTAGCTACTATAATAGAACTAAAAATGTACTTAGAGGTAAATTAAAAGCCTTATTAATCTAATATTGTATGTAGTAGTTACTATGCGCTATTTTAGAGACGTCTTGTTTTTAAGATTTAAATCTAGTATACGTACGTAGGTTATAAAAATAAGAGAATATTTCTAGCTATTATAATAGCACTAAGATTGCTATATAAGTAATATACCTATCTTTATTACTATATTATATAGCTTATAGGTGCTATATACTACTATATAGCTAGATTATTGTAAAAGTGTAAATTTTACGTTATAATATATACACTAGAAAAGAGCTAGAATATAAAAGTAAAGAGAATAATAGCTGCTACTCTATTAGAATATATAGTTAATTTTAATCTATTAACGTTAATAACTTTTAATATATTTATAAATATAAACTAATAAAGTATTAAAAATACTTACCTTCTGTGCAAAATCTATATTAGAGCTCTTAAAAGTATATAAGCTTAATATAGATATAGGTATATATTAGTAGAGAGGTAGTACTCTATATACTTATACCTATTAGATTAGCTTCTTCTTAATAAATATAAAAACTTAGAAGTAGTATAAACTTTTATACTTTATAATATAATAAGGTTTTATAGACTCTAAAGTATAACTAGGTATATTATAGGCTTAGTAAAAAAGTTTATTTTTTAGAGGTCTAGTAGACTCTTAAGTAGCTATAGTACTACTACTATATTCTATTCTACTACCTTACAGCTACTCTAATAGTAATATATTTACTTAGTAAAAATAGCTTATGTGCAAACACTCTATATATAGCCTATAGAGAAGCTAAAAAGTAGCCTACTAGTAGTATATAAAGTTATACTCTCTACTATATATAGAAGCTTAGTAAGTATCTATATATTTTGTAAAATATACTAGTCTTCTATTAAAATAAACTATAGTAACTATAATACTACTTTAGTAATACTAAGGCTCTAAGTTTAAACTATAACTCTAACTACTTGCTAAAAAGAGTAAAATAACTATTAACACTATAGCTGCCTTGTCTCTACTAGTAGCGCTAATCTCTACCTAACTATATCTCTTTAAGTCTATAAAACTACTTCTATAACTCTTCTAATACTATTATAACACTAGTATAATTAACCTCTACTACTACCTTATAATAATACTCTAATCTTATACACTTCTATTACTCTTTATTAAAGTAGCTATAGTAATAGCTATATATATAAATAAGCTATAGTAAGATAGCTATATCTCTGTAACGCTAATAGAGTAGAAGCCTAACGCTAAGATTAGAGTTACTATAGCGTTAGTAGTAAAATAGTAGCTAGTAACTAGACGTATAGTTAGAGTTATATACTCTCTAATAAGTAATACTATTAAGCTTATAAATAAAAACAACTAGTATATAGTAGAAATAGCTTAAGAAGAAGACATAATATTTATATATAACACTAAGTTTACTCTAGATAATATAATTCTTAAGAAAGAAGTCTTGCTCTAGTTATCTCTTAGAATAATAGTTATAAAATTCTTAATTAAGACCTCTATAGCTAAGAGAATAAAGTTAGTATAGATTACTAGGCTGTCTAAGAAGTATAAGAGTAGAAAGCTTAAGTGTATAGGTTAGTTAATAGCTTAGGTATAGGCTGTAGTAATAGGTTAGATAGCTTAGCTAGTAGTAGTAGATAGTAACTAGGTAGAGTACTACCTAATATAGATAATAGATAGTACTAGAGTAGAGATCTAGTATAGTATATAAATATGCAGTTACTTAATTATATTGTAGTAATAGGTATTATAGGTAACTTCTATTACTATAATATAATTAAGTAACTATAAGTTTATATACTATACTAGATCTCTACTATAGTAGTAAAAATACTTTCTTTTTATTATATTAGACTTTGCTTTAGAGTTTATAGGCAATATACTACTACTACTAAGAGATAACTACTTATAGAATAAGCCCTTTAACGCTTATATTAAAGAGTATAGCTTAGAGATACTTCTAATAAAAGACTAGTATTAATTTAGCTATTAACGTAGCAGCCTAGTACCTACTATAAAAAACTAGTATTAATTTAGCTATTAACGCAAGTCTAGCTATAAGGTACCTATAATAAAAGACTAGCATTAATTTAGCTATTAACGTAAGTCTAGCTACAAGATACTTATAATAAAAGACTAGTATTAATTTAGCTATTATTGTAGCTACTAGATACTTCTAATAAAAGACTAGTATTAATTTAGCTATTATTATAGCTACTAGATATCTCTAATAAAAGACTAGTATTAATTTAGCTACTAACGTAGGTAGAGAGACACGTAGAAGGTAATTATAAAATACGCCTAGATAACTACGTATAGAATAAGCTCTTTAACACTACTAGTAAGATAACTATCTACTAAATAAGCTAGAAGATAACTACGTAGCTAGAAGATAACTACTTATAGAATAAGCCTTTTAATACTTATATTAGAGAGTACGCCTAGAGATAACTACTAAGAGACAACTGCTAAGAGACAACTACTAAGAGATAACTATCTAGAGATAACTACTAAGATATAACTACTAAGAGATAACCGCTAAGACATAACTACTAGAAGATAACTACTTATAGAATAAGCTCTTTAACGCTTGTATTAAAGAGTACGCTAAGGTATAACTACTTATAAAATAAGCCTTTTAACGCTTATATTAGAGAGTAAGAGAAGATAACTACTATAGTATAACTACCTATAGAAGAAGCTCTTTAACACTTATATTAAAGAGTAAGAGAAAATAACCTCTTATAAAATAAGCTCTTTAATACTTATATTAAAGAGTAAGAGAAAATAACCTTTTATAAAATAAGCTCTTTAACGCTTGTATTAAAGAGTACGCTAAGAGATAACTACTTATAAAATAAGCTCTTTAACGCTTATATTAGAGAGTAAGAGAAGATAACTATTAAGAGATAACTATCTATAGAATAAGCCTTTTAACGCTTATATTAAAGAGTAAGAGAAGATAACTACTATAGTATAACTACCTATAGAATAAGCCTTTTAACGCTTATATTAAAGAGTAAGAGAAGATAACTACTATAGTATAACTACCTATAAAATAAGCTCTTTAACGCTTATATTAAAGAGTACGCTAAGAGATAACTACTTATAGAATAAGCCTTTTAACGCTTATATTAAAGAGTAAGAGAAGATAACTACTACTATATAACTATCTATAGAATAAGCTCTTTAACACTTGCATTAAAGAGTACACTAAGAGATAACTACTTATAGAATAAGCCTTTTAATGCTTATATTAAAGAGTAAGAGAAGATAACTACTACTATATAACTACCTATAGAACAAACTCTTTAACGCTTGTATTAAAGAGTAAGAGAAGATAACTACTATAGTATAACTACCTATAAAATAAACTCTTTAACGCTTATATTAAAGAGTAAGAGAAGATAACTATAAGAAGATAACTATCTATAGAATAAGCCTTTTAACGCTTGTACTAGAGAGTATACTAGAAGATAACTACTTATAGAGTAACTCTAACCTATAAGCTATTCTCTAATATTATTAACACTAAATATCTAGTAACTTATACTAAAGGCAACCTTAACGTCTTCTCTATACTATAGAATACTACTAAGAATTTAAGTCTATAGCTATTGCTCTATATTATTACGCATACTAACTATCTAAAGTACTAAGAGATAGAGGCCTTCTACAAAGTAGGCTATAAAAGCCTTCTTACTACTACTATTATAATTAGGCTTACTGCTAAGCTTAGTGCAGAGCGAAGAGAATAGGTTCTAGCGCTATTACCTAACTATTCTAGTAATAAAGTAGCTATTACTATAATTTAAACAAACACTATATAATAAGTATAAAGCTATAGAGTTAGTCTTTAAATTATTGTTTACAGCGAAAGCCTTATATAAGAATAAATTAATATTTAAGTCTAATATTAATAAAAAGATAAATAAAGCTCTATCTAAGAATAAATTAATATTTAAGTCTAATATTAATAAAAAGATAAACGAAGCCTTATCTAAGAATAAATTAATATTAAAGTTAAACTCTAATAAAAAGATAAATAAAGCCTTATCTAAGAATAAATTAATATTAGAGTTAAACTCTAATAAAAAGATAAACAAAGTCTTATTGCTTAGCACTTAGAATAATAATTACAACTACACTACAATTTTATTACTAACACTATCTATATTAAAATCTTCTACTTAGATATTTCTATTAGAAAAGTTACTATAGTTCTAGCTTTTCTTACTTATCTACTAATTTATATCTTTCTTTAAGTTAGCTTTCTAAATCTTTATATAATTCTAAAGAACCTTTAGAATAGCTCTATAGCTATAGTTGTATTAGCTTTTATAGTATTCTCTACTACGCTCTAGTTATAACTTTCTCTACTAACACTAATAACTTTAAGACTAAGATAGATTAAGATAGTACTCTCTTTAGGCCTCTACTCTCTACCTCTATAAGCGCTAGTATAAAGAAGTTATAGAATCTAAATACACTCTAGTTATAACTTTCTCTACTAACACTAATAACTTTAAGACTAAGATAGGTTAAGATAAGATTCTCTATAGGCGCCTACTCTTTACCTCTATAAGCGCTAGTATAAAGAAGTTATAGAATCTAAATATAATACTCTTTTACCTAGGTAGCTTTAACTATTATAAATAAACTTATAAGTACCTTTAAAGATAATAGTATAAGACTATACTAATATCTAATAAAAGGCAAGGCTAGCTATTAAACGCGCTTTTCTTATACGCTCTTACTCTTACTATACGCTTTACTAATACGTTATAAATATAACTATCTTAATTATACTCTTATCTATATCTATAGTAATATTTATATATCTACGCACTTTAATTAAAAAAACTTCTTACTAACGTCTTAATCTTAGCTTTACTATATAGTAACTCTATAGCGTCTAAAGCAAGACTATAGAGTAAATTACTTAAGCTATCTACTATCTTATAAGCTACTACTACTAGTTATAATATTACTCTACGTAATAGTCTGCCTTATCTCTAGTTACTCTAATAGTAATTCTCTCTATGTTCTGCCTCTAGAAGCTTATACTTAACTTAATCTACTAACTCTATATCTAGAAAAGATTAGTTAATAATAGATAGAGAGTTAAGGTAAGGCTAAGCCTAGTGTATAGTACTTACTAGAAGCTTTTCTCTTTAGCTATACTCTCTAGCATTATCTACAACTATCTAAACTAAGCTATTTTAATAAGTACCTATATAGCTATTCTAGAAAGAAGGCATTTAACTTACTAAACTAATTCTTTTCTTATTTTCTATATCTAATAAATAATAATAGTAATAGTATTAGCTATCTATATACTCTCTATAGTAGTAGTATAGGCGTTCTTTTAAAAACCTTAGTTAATAGCTTATAAGTAGAAAGCTTAAGCGCAGCGTCTTTGCAAAAGGTATCTAACTTATCTACTTCTCTACTAAGCTAGTCTTCTAGTGCCTATAGTGTTTAATTACTTCTAGTTACGCTACTACTATCTATTCTAGTACTATAGTATAAAGGTTAACTAAAGAAGATTACTCTAAAGCTAGATATAACTAACGTTAATAATAAAGGTACTTCTAATATATACAGAAACCTAATTAATAAGCTTTATTAACACTAGAATATAGATAAAGCTATACTAGAGCTATTAAGTCTAGACTAGTAAGCAGAGCAGAAATAACTTTCTAATTTTCTTAGTAATTAGAGAGGTTAGAAGTAATAGGTTCTATAGATTAGAGACATTGTCTTATATATACGCAATATACCTAATACTATTAAATTAGTCTAAGACTACACTACTAGCGAGCTTTAGCTATATAATAAGTAACGTAAGTAGTACCTAGGTACTCTATAATAGATAGTAGGCCTAGTTACTAAGCTAGCTACTAGTACTATAGTTGCTAAACTTATTACCTCTACTTAGAAGCGCAGTATATCTAGCATAGGTATACGTATTAAACTAATTCTAAACTCTAATAAGTTAGATAAGTTAGTCTCTAAGAGGTATAAGTACGTTTTATTATAATAGATAAGCCTATTTATAATGTAGAGAGGCCTCTTACGCTAAATACTCTAAGAAGAATAGTATAACACTATTAAGAACGCTCTTACTCTAATATTAACGCTCTCTCTTATAGGCAAGTACTACTTTTAAGAGTTATAGCTAAACGCAAGTATATACTATTATAGTATCTACGTTAGTGCTAAGATGCTTACTATAGATAATATAGTCTAACTTCTTTCTAATAAGTAATCTAGGTAGTCTAGCTATATAGATATTATAAGCATTAAGTCTATCTAACTAAAGTAGACTAACTTAGATAAGGTATTAGATAATAACTATAATAAAGAATAACTATATAACTCTAAAATATAGATATATAGCTTAGCGTATACTAGTAATAGTTTATAGTTAAATAAGCTATAGGTTATAGAGTATAACGTTAAGGCACTATAAGTTGTAAATAATTATATAGACTAGTACCTACTATACCTAGTAGATAAGAAGCTTACTATACCTTACTTACGCGTTCTTAGCTAGCTTTATAAGTAAGATACTATAGCGTACTTTCTTAAATCTAATTATAATTCTCTAGAACTTAATATTAGCTAATAAGTAGTAACTAAGGTATATGCCTTTGCTTAGAAATATAATAATTATATAGTAGTAGAGTCTAATACTACCTAGTATTAGAGAGATAACTAGGCTAATGCTCTAAGCCTCTATACTATTAACAGCCTTAATATATTATAATATAACCTTAACTATAACGTTAAGAACTTTTGCTATAAGTACTACTAACTTAATAGTATTATAAGTAGAAATGTAAAGCTTATAAACTAAGATATACTTAATAGTAGAGAATTACGTACTTTTATAGTACTTATCTTACTACTCTATATAAGCAGCGCAAAGGCACTAAGTAAGAGTAGAAGCTTATCTATTATAAGTGCTAGCTAAGCCTTACAAAAGCGTACGTATATTATTAACTTAGATAATAAAAATAATACTAAAGAGAATAACCTTAATAAAGAGATTAGAGAGAATACTAAGGTTATATAAGATACTTACTTAAGATCTAATAAAGAAGAAGATAAAGATAATAGTTATTATTAATTAAAGAGCGAGTAGGCGTATATAAAGTAGGCATAGTCTAGTATAAGCTATATAGTATAAAGATAATATATAGTATATACCCTTTATAGTAAGAGAAGTTATAATATAGTAGACTTAGATATAATAGTAAAGATAATAGCTAAATTTTCTTTTTATAATAGTAGAAGAATTACTATTAATACCTATCTATTGCAATATACTTAAGTAACTACATATTTATATACTACACTAGATTTCTATAATATTATAGTATATACTAACACTCGCTAGTTAGTAGCTATAATACTAATATAATATAGAAACTCTAACTATAGAAAATTCTAAAAGTTTTTTGCTATTACTTCTTTTAATTTAGAGTAATCTGTATAGAGAGTAGTAATAGTAAAAGACTAGTAGAATATCTAAAGTAAAATCTATCTAAGGCTAATTACTAATTATCTAAGACGCTAACTCTATTTTCTAGAGTATATACTATAAACGCTAGCCTATATATATTATTATATAATCTAATAAGAAGAAGAAATAGAGTAGATTATATATATTTATTAGATATAAAAAGAGGTATATAAAAGGCAGAGTGTGTTCTCTATAAACTAGTAGGCTAGATAAAGTAAAAAGCCTAGATATTAATAAACTATATTATATTAGTATTTATATAAACTAAATAAAACTTAGCCTAAATATACGTCTTATAGAGTCTAAGAATTACTAGCTAGAAAGTAGTTATAGACTATAGTGTAGATTCTACTACGTATAGTAGAAGTACCTATTTACTAAAGAATATATTAGAATATAAAAAGCGTATAAAGGTTTCTATATTATAGAGTACGTACTATAATATAATTATTCTACTAGAGATTAGTTTAACTACTAGTGTTAATAGCCTAGTACTTAAAGAAGCACTTATTATATAAATAGCTACCTGCTTAAACGTTAGTATAAATAAAAAGATATAATAACTTAGATAACTACTTATAAGAGACTAGCTTAGAGGTATTAGAGTTAAGTATATATAGAATATAGCTAGTCTAGAGTATAGTAGCGTTTCTAGCGTAGCAGAAAAAGCACTTAGAGACTACGCCTATATAACGCTAGAAATAAGCACTTAAGAATATATTAGCCTTATTTTAAATAAAGAAGAACTAGATAATATACTAAACGTAGTTTTCTATACTAGACTATAGGTTAATAGAGTAAGAAGTTAGGCTCTACTTAGCAAAGTAGGCGTAGACTATACTAAGAGAGAACGTTAGCGTTAAAAAAAATAGTAGATATTATTAAATACGTACGTATACTAAGAAACTAAAAGAGTAGGCTAGAGGCGCTAAACTTTATTCTAGATAGCCTACTCTTATAAAGTTATAGTAGAGTAGTTAAAGCTAGGTATCTATATACTAGAAGGTAAAGTAGAGCTAGAAGTAAACTTAGAAGGTATAATAAGTAGGTAGTATTATTTAATCTAAATAGTAGGTATATATAGCTATTATTATAGTAGATAGAGTAAAGTAAAGAAAAAAAGGTAGAGAATAAGTAGTAGAAGAGATACTTTTATATTAGATTACTTAAGAGGCGCTATATAGTTCTATAGTTATTTATAGAGCTCTTAGAGGTAATAATACTAAGTAATATTATATTAAATACGTAACTACTCTTACTTACTTACTCTTACGTACTAGCTCTTACTTACTTACTTTTACTTACTTAATCTTACTTACTTAGTCTTACTTACTTAGAATAATATACTTAATATTCTAAAATTAGCAGTAATATAGCGTAAAGAAGTTAGCTCTAGTAAGGTTACCTTATTACCTACTACTATAGTATTATTAAAACTATATATATACTTAGAGGTCTAGTAGACCTAGAAGAGCTAATATATAGAAAGTAGCTAGCTATAAGTATAGATTCTAGACTATTTATATACTAGAATACTCTAATTTACATTAGAGCTATCTCTATAGTATTCTAGTTAAGCCTTTCTATAGATATATTTTAATTACTATAGTTCTGTTAATATTACGTCTCTACTAAATAAGTAAGTAATAATCTAGGCTAATATAATAGCTTTTTAAACTTATAGTTAGTAAAGTTATATTATTTCTTAGTAGAAGTATCTTATATGCGCTATTTTGTAAATATATTATTTTATTAGTGTTTATATTGCGCTGTTAAGTATCTACTATAAAAATACTAAAGATTTTTAACTACTATAATAGCTCTTAAATATATCTATTAGTAAGGTTATTCTATATTCTTATTTATTACCTTCTAATACTATATTCTATGCCTTAGCTTCTTAAGAAAATCTCTATTAAACTTACGTATAACCTCTTTTACGTATATAATTAGAAATCTATCTAGGTTTTTAAGCTTATAGCCTTCTATAGTAGGTACCTAGAAAACTATAGTAATATTAGGTATAAGTAAACTTTCTACTATAGTTCTAAACCTTCTATCTACGTAAGTTAGTTCTGTATTAGTAAGGTCTTTAGTATAGTTTCTATTACTATTACACTTATCTTTACTATTAATAAGGCTTAGGTTAAATATAACTAAATACTCTTAGATTTCTTTCTAGTGTATAGGTATAATATTATTATCTAGGCAGAGACTTCTCTTACTACGCTACTAAGTGCTCTACTAAGAGTACTCTAACCTACTATAACTATAGTAAGAAGAGCTATATAAGCTGTAAGTGCACCTCTCTCTAGGCTAAGAAAACCTACTACTACTATAGTAGCACTAGCTATATCTTACGTAAGTGTACCTCTCTCTAGACTAAAAAGACCTACTACTACTATAGTAGCACTAGCTATATCTTGCGCAAGTGTACTAAGAATAGTAGTGCCTAGATAGGTAGCTATAGCGCCTCTAGCTAAGAGTACTATAAGTATAGCTATTAATATTAGCGTTAGTATCTTCTTCTATCTTATCTCTAATAATAGTATCTACCTTCTCCTCTTTATTTATAATATATATCTAAACCTAGTCTTTTTTCTCTACCTCTAACTCTAGGTATTTTAGTAATATATTTTCTTATAAGTGTATATATTGCGTTGTTAATTATATACTAAAAAAATACTAAACATTTTTAACTACTATAATAGCTTTTAACTTTGCCTATTAACTAGATTATTATAGATATATAGTAGTAGTATCTTCTATGCGCTATTTTATAAATATATTTTTTTATTAGTATATACGTTGCGTTATTTAGTATATACTAAAAAAAAACTAAAGATTTTTAACTACTATAATAGGCCTAGTTTTGCGCCTACGCTAAACCTTCTCTTATTACTACTATAGCGTTTCTATCTACTTCTACACTAGAAGTAGATAGCTAGAATAGTTATAATATAATTATAAAACATAACTTTTATTCTCTAACTATACTATATTACTATATATATTATATATCTAACCCTCTAGTAGTTACCTATCTCTCTAGGCTTCTATAAGCTTTACTATAAAGAAGAATAGATTACTATATTTAACTCTTCTAAACCTCTACTTTATCTCTAACTAGTGCTTCTTAGTAATTAATATATTAAAAGTACTCTTAAACTCTCTATCTATTATCTACCTAGCTACTTACTTTAGCGTATTTTTAATTAGTTTTTTCTTCTTATTTAACTCTAGAATAGCTATCTTTGTCTATAGAGATATAAGCGTAGTGCTAAGAAGCTATTTATTATAAATCTAGTAGTCTTTATTATTCTATATCTTTTAACCTCTATTATCTTTTTTCTTCTACTTTACATAGTACGCCTAGAGTAGTCTATAGTTATAGTAGTAACTATAGAGCTTATATTGTATATTATAATACTATATCTAGTTTACTATATTTTCTATCTTATAGTTAGAAAGCTAGTAGTATTACCTAAGCCTATTGTACTACTATTTTACTTTAAGATACCTAAAACAGCCCTTATTCTACTTTTAGAGAGTATAGATATAGTAGTTAATATCTATATATACTTGTATTTTAGCTATTTATATCTAGTATACTACTTATTAAAGCTAAATAAAAGATGCCTACTATATAATAGTATCTTCTAATAGCAGCGTAGAGTTATTACTACTAGCTACTAAACTATTAGAGAGAGAGAAAAGAGTATAGCTTCTATAGACCTAATATAGAGCTTCTATTAGAGAGTAACTAGTCTATATAGTATTACTATCTATAAAGTAATTAATAATAACTCTAGTATAGATAGAGCTTTAAATAAGCTTCTATAGCTCTAGTACTATAAGAGAGTTAATCTAAGTAATAAGGCCTTATTATTAGACTAGCTAAGCTAGTTATATAAGAATAATGTTGCTTTATTATCTATTCTAGCCTATACGCTCTGCAGCCTATAGCTATATAATAGTGTTTCTTTATAGCCTAAATAATACTATAGCATAAATATAAGAATTATTAATACTAAGACTCTAAGTACTTATAGTAGTAAATATAGTCTTATTACTAGTAACTAAGTACTCTACTAGCGTATACTTCTTTTCTTCTATATCTACTTTAGCATAAAAGAAGAGGCACTCTAGCGTAGTTACTGCCTACGTTATCTTACTAAGAGTAGAGTAGAATACTATAATCTTACCTCTACTAGTATATTTAGTCTATAGCTAGCTTACTAGCGTATATAGTACTACGTTAGTTACTTTAGTATTATTCTTATATAGCTATACCTAGTACGCGTAGTTAGAGCGTACTATACTATCTTAAATCTATATAGTGCTTAGTAGAAGATAGTATATAAACTTAATCTAGAGAACTACTTTTAGAGAAAGTATAGCTATAAGAAAGACTATCTAGACCTCTATATAGAAGAGCGTAAAGAGGTTATAGAAAGTATTACGCTAGCTACTAACTAAGTTAAGAATAACGTAGGCCTTATTAATAATAATATAGTCTAGTAGACTCTATAAGCGTATAGAGTTTAAGAAGGTATAAAACTTTAGCTTGTTAGCGCTTTCTAAGGTAATTAAGATAATCTAAGCTATATAATAGAGAGTAGTTACGCTCTAGGCTAGACTTATAATACCTAGGTCTTTGCACTACTATATTATATTATTCTATAGTAAAAGAAAAGGTATAATTATAATAGTAACTCTAGTAGAGCAGAATATAGGCAGTATAAACAATATACTCTTTCTAGTAGTAGTGCCTAGTACAGCTATAACTAGATTATTACGCTGTACTTAGATAGCTATAAGAGCTTTCTTCTATTTACTCTAAAAGATAGTGTCTAGGTTATATAAAAGGTTCTATAGTATAGCTAGTAATAATACTAAAGTAATAATCTTAATATAGTTATAGGCTGCTGCTAAACTATTATACTAGCTTTAATAGGTCTAGCCTTAGATATTATATTACTATTGTAGTATAGAAGGTATAGCTAGAATATAGTACTACTCTAGGCTAACCTTGTAAAATGTAGCTTAGGCGCCTTCTAGCAAGAAGCTAGTCTTAGTTAGGCTACGTCTATACCTACTCTAGGCTATAAGAGTAGTGTAACCTATCTAGAGATTATAGGCTTTATCTTTTACTTTATTAGTATTTTTATTTACTGCGTTCTAGGTAGCTACTATACTCTTATCTATGCTATACTTATAGTATATACTAATAGAGATATAGCGATATAGCGTAATAGTAAGACTAGCTCTAAGATCTTAGCTTATATAATGCCTTAGCAGCGTAGATATCTTTTAGATAGTCTAGAAAGCGGCGTAATAGTAATTAAAGGGGGTTAGTGCAGGTAGGCTAGACACTTATACTTGTTTTCTAGAGTTACCTAACTATATAAGTAGTAGATTCTAACTAGTCTATAGTTTTAGTAGCTAGATATAGGCTATATAGAACCTTAAAACTCTCTTATAACTCTCTAGATATAATATAAGTTTAAAGTAGTTACTAAAAAGTTAAGTAAACTATAAAAAGTAGACTATAAGTTCTTCTACTTTAGAGAGAAGATAGTAGTAGATAACCTTACTAGCCTAGCTAGTACCTATACTCTTGTAGTAGCACGTTATATACGCTACTAGACTATCTTTAATAAAGATACTACGTTGCTTACTCTATATTAAGTTTTAATACTATAGAGTAAGTAGCTCTATACTACGTAGTAGAAGTCTAGTAGTAATATAGATAAGTATAAGTAATTATTTCTTAAATACGCAGATGTTAGCTAGTAGCTCTTCTACTATAGCCCTCTTAAATACCTCTACTAGCTAGTTTAGAGAAAACTTAGTAGATAGGTCTTACTCTAGACTATATATAAAGCGTTATTATAGAGAAGAATAAATACGTAACTATTACTTAAGCTATATCTTTAGGTTACTAACACTAAAAGCCTTCTAGTTACGTTTATTAGATATAAAACTAAAGCCTAGGTTTATATTAGTAGAATTATCTAATAACTTATTCTATAGTAGTATTAGTAGAGGTTCTATGCTAGGTATATATTACTAGTTATTATCTACTTATAAGAATAGTAGATTTGTTAATAGATAGTTATAAGCTTATCTAATTTACGTTAGAATAGCGTTCTAGAGGTTCTATATAGTAAAGAAGAGAGAGTAATATACTACTTAGTTATTAATCTACTTAGCCTCTTCTATAACGTTAGTGCTATTATAGATTTTAAGTCTATATATATAAAGCTTAAGAAAAAAATCTATTAGTAAAGACCTACTATCTCTATCTATAATTATTAGGTAGTTATCTATCTATAGCCTAAGTATACTAATAAAAAAATACTTCTTGCGCGCCTACTACCTAGAGCTCTTTCTAGTCTCTATAAAGTTATTAATAGTGTTTTACTATTTTATCTATACTTCTAGTATTATAAGCATCTTAGTAGTAGAAACTATACTAGATAACTTAGTAGTGTAGAAGCTAGGTAGCAGCTAGCTATTCTTGTTAATCTCTAGTACTACTATAGCACTAACTAGTAGACTCTTATACTTATTATCTTATAGATTATAGGTAATAAAAGTAAGAAGTAGATTATATATAAGGCTCTCTAAGTGCGCAATCTTCTTCTCTACTAGACTAAGGTACTCTTCTACTTTATTATCTTTGTCTTTACTATTATTATTACTATTTTCTTTACTATTATCTTCTCTTTCTTTCTCTCTAAGCTCTTTCTTTCTAAGCTCTTTCTTATTAACTTTCTTCTCTTCTAGCTTAGCGTTACTATTACTATTCTTACTACTCTATTATATACTATTATCTTCTTATATAAGAACTACTTTATCTAAGGCTTTCTCTAGCGCCTAGAGATAGTAAGTCTAGGCGTCTATATACTTATAAGGTAGTCTCTTATTTATAACTAGCTACGTTATCTACTTTATAGACTTATACACTAGTAATATATACATCTTCTAAATATAGTATATAATACTTAACTAGTACTTACTATAAGTTTCTATAGTCTTAGTAGTCTACCTATAGTTAAGAAGTTTATTATTAGTGTCTAATCTAGTTTCTTGCCTATTTACGTAGAAGAGAGTAGGTAACCTAGCCTTACTAGACTAGTAGAATTACTAGGCTTTCTATATAACGTAGTAGGTAAGCTATAGTAGTAACTATAAGAATAGGTTATTAGCTAGTAAGAGCTTAGTAAGAGCTAGAAGCTATACTTAGTCTAGGCTACGTAAATATACTTACTACTTAGTACGCTAGAGCTAGAGTAATACCTTATAGTTATTGTCTAGATTGTTAATCTACTATAACTAGCGTTTGCGCTCTTCTTATATAACTCTATCTACTTACTAGTTTATAGAGTTAAGTAGTAAGTTAAAGTTTCTCTAGATAGGTAGAGTAGACTAGCAAGAAGAGCTATTGCTTACTATAAACTATTTTCTAAGGTAGCCTATTAGCTAGTATTTCTAGCTCTAGACTCTAGTAACCTAAGGTTAATTATTCTACACTACTACTATATATATTTACAAAACGTAATCTATAGTAGATTACCTTAGATAATCTACTAATCTTAGTAATCTACAAAACTAGCTAGTAATCTACAAAACTTTTATTATAATATAGTAGCTAAGTACTATAAGTATCTAACTAAAAGAAAATATAAGCTAACCTATTATAGTTTAGTATAGTTATTAAGTATTTTAGTTAAATTCTAAGAAAATCTAGTAGTAATCTACAAAACTAGCTAGTAATCTATAAAACTTTTATTATAATATAGTAGCTAAGTACTAAAAGTATCTAAGTAAAAGAAAATATAAGCTAACCTATTATAGTTTAGTATAGTTATTAAGTATTTTAGTTAAATTCTAAGAAAATCTAGTAGTAATCTACAAAACTAGCTAGTAATCTACAAAACCTTTATTATAATATAGTAGCTAAGTACTAAAAGTATCTAACTAAAAAAAAATATAAGCTAACCTATTATAGTTTAGTATAGTTATTAAATATTTAAGTTAAAATTTAAGAAAATCTAGTAGTAATCTATAAAATTAGCTAGTAATCTACAAAACTTTTATTATAATATAGTAGTAAAGTAGTAAAAGTATATAACTAAAAAAATATATAAGCTAACTTAATATAGTATAGTATAGTAATTAAGTATTTTAGTTAAATTCTAAGAAATTCTAGTAGTAATCTACAAAACTAGCTAGTAATCTACAAAACTTTTATTATAATATAGTAGCTAAGTAGTAAAAGTATCTAACTAAATAAAGATATAAGCTAACTTAATATAGTATAGTATAGTTATGTAGTAAAATAGTTAGATTTATATAAAATAAACTAATAATATATAAAACTAATATTATATTTAACTAGGTATTTTAATTTTACTACTAATACTAATTAAAAATATACTAACTTCTTATAGCTTAGTAGAGTAATTTACTAGATTACTAAGAATAAAAGAGAATAAAGTAGTAATCTACAAAACTAATATTATAATCTACTAACTATATATATTTTATTACTAATTATATATAAAAATAAGCTAGCTTCTTTTAGCTTAGTATAGTAATCTACTAAATTAGTTAAAGTTATAGAAAATAAAGTAGTAATATATAAAACTAATATTATAATTTACTAACTATATATATTTTATTACTAACTAAAAGTAATAATAACCTAACTTCTTATAGCTTAGTAGAGTAATCTACTAAATTACTTAGAATTAAAGAATATAAAGTAGTAATCTACAAAACTACTAATATTATAGAGTAAGTATATATATTTTATTACTAATAGAAATAAAAAATAAGCTAACTTCTTATAGCTTAGTAGAGTAATCTACTAGATTAGTTTAAGTTATAGAAAATAAAGTAGTAATCTATAAAACTAATATTATAGTATACTAACTATATATATTTTATTACTAATAAAAATAAAAATAAGCTAACTTTTTATAGCTTAGTAGAGTAATCTACTAAATTAGTTAAAGTTATAGAAAATAAAGTAGTAATCTACAAAACTAATATTATAGTAAACTAATTATATATATTTTATTACTAATAAAAGTAAAAAATAAGCTAACTTCTTATAGCTTAGTAGAGTAATCTACTAGATTAGTTAAAGTTATAAAAAATAAAGTAGTAATCTACAAAACTAATATTATAGTATACTAAGTATATATATTTTATTACTATTAGAAATAAAAAATAAGCTAACTTCTTATAGCTTAGTAGAGTAATCTACTAGATTAGTTAAAGTTATAGAAAATAAAGTAGTAATCTACAAAACTAATATTATAGTATACTAACTATATATATTTTATTACTAATAGAAATAAAAAATAAGCTAACTTTTTATAGCTTAGTAGAGTAATCTACTAAATTAGTTAAAGCTATAGAAAACAAAGTAGTAATCTACAAAACTAATATTATAATCTACTAACTATATATATTTTATTAGTAACTAAAAGTAAAACTAAGCTAACTTATAATAGTTAAATAGTATAAAATAAAATTAGAAAAATAATATATATATATATTGTAAGAAAATTTACTATAAATATTAATAAAAGTATAAATATAAAGATAAAGATAAGTATAAAGATAAGTATAAAGATAAGTATAAAGATAAGTTATAAGATAAGTTATAAGATAAGTCTTAAGATAAGTTATAAGATAAGTCTTAAGATAAGTCTTAAGATAGATATATATAAAAGTATAAAGATAGAGAGAATAATAACTAGAAAGATAAGTATAAAGATAGATAGAAAGATAAGTAAATATATAAGTAGAATAGTAAAAGTAAAAAAAGAAATAAAAATAAAAGATAACTAAATATAGTAATAAAATTATAATTACTAAAGATAACTTAGAAAAAGTATAATAACTAAGTATTAGTTTATAAATATTAATAAGTATTAAAAAAAAGGTTATTTTAACTATTTTATATAAAGTATATAAAATTTTACTATAAGTAAATTATTAAAGTATAAATTCTAAATTTTAAATTAAGTATAGAATCTTTAGTTAAGATAAATATTTAAGTTTTCTAAATTATAAAGAATATTATATTAAGTAAAGAAATTCTACTTTAAAAAGTATAATAAAGAAGTCTACTATATAGTTTTTAATAAAACTATATATAAAGAAAATAATATAGTAAAGAAAGAAGTAGTATATATATTAAATTAAATATATAGTATAATTTTTTATAGTATATTTATATATATATAGCTATAATTCTTATATTACTATTATATAAATCTAGCTTTTTCTAGTATACTACCTTTTAAGTTTAATAGCTATTTACTTTACTATTATATTATTAGTCTTACTATTATACTAACTACTACGTTATAAGTTAAGTAATATAGTAAAGTAAATACTTTATTATAAAAGGTAGTATAACTTTTATCTAAATAAAGTAATACTATAAAGTAACTAATATATATAAAAACTTAAGTTAAAAGTATAATTAAAATAATAAATTAGAAAGAATATATAACTACTATAAGAAGAAGTAGTATATTATAAAAAAGATTAAATTATCTTAATAATACTAGGTATAGGTAAAATATATTTAAAAAAAATATTAAATATATACTAAGATATAAATAAAGAAATAGTAATAATAAAATTATATTTAAAGATAAGTATAAAGAATAGTATAAATATAAGTAGAAATAATAGTAAAAAGATAGATAGAAAGAATAGTAAAAACATAAGTATAAAGAAGAGTAAGAATATAGATAGAAAGAATAGTAAAAAGATAAGTATAAAAAAGAGTAAGAAGAAAGATAGAAAGAATAGTAAAAAGATAAATATAAAGAATAGTAGAAAGATAGATAGAAAAAAGAATTAAAAGAGAGGTAAAAAAAAAGGTAAAAGCTAAGTAGATAGAAACTAAAAAGATAGATATATAAAAAGTAAAAATATAAGTAAGAAAAAAGTATAGAGTAAAGTATAAAAGTAGATATAAAAATAAATATTAACAGAAGTATAAAGGTAATAGAATAAAAATAATACTAAACATAACTTTTAAAGTTATTTAATAAATAGAAAAAGTAATATAAGTATAGATTAGATAAAGATTAAAAAAAGAAATAAGTATATAGATATATATATAAATAATAAATATAAAGAAAAAGCTAAACTCTAAGTATATAGATTATAAATAGTCTATATAGTATACACTAAAGTAACTATATATATTCTATTATTATATTAACGTAATACTTTTATTATAAAAGTAGAAATAGTATATAGTAAGCTTAGAAAAGTTAAGATATAAACTTACTATATTATAGAGTTACGTTAGAATAGTATTTTTAAATACTTAACTAAAGTTAGTATCTTTATATAAGATATTAAAAGAATAAGCTTTAATAACTATATATAAGTTTAGAAGAAAATATACTTATAAAATAAAGTTAAAAATATAGTTAGAAAGAAAAAGTATTAATACTTACTTAGTAGTATAATATAAATATAATAGATATTATATAGTATAGAAATACTAATTATTGTATAAGAAATATAAGTATATAAAAGATAATATAGAATATATAAAAAAAGTAAAAGAAAAGTAAAAAGAAAAGTAGAAATATAAATAGAAAGAAAAGTAAATAGAAAATTATACTCTTAAAATTAGTAGTTAGTTAAAAAGAGTAGCTTTTATAAAAGATAACTTAGTTTTATAGACTTTAAAGAGAAGAGTATACTAAGAACTATTAGAATTTAATAGAATAAATAGAAGATAGTAGCTATTACTAGTACTTATAAGTATTAACTATATAATAGAACTATATTAACTAGGCTTTATAAAAGAATAATAAATCTAAAGAAAATATACTTTTTTTAGAATTCTAATTTTACTAGTTAATTAGAGTATAATAGCTTTATTTAAAGTAAAGATAATATTTAAAACTATTATAGATATAGCTATAAAACGCTTAGCTTTATTATATCTACTATTCTTAATAAGCTTCTTTTTATTATTATTACACTTCTTCTTAAGATTTATAATATCTAGTATCTAAGTATTAAGCTTACTATTAATAAATATACTAATAGTAATAATAGTCTACTAGATAAAAGCTCTCTATCTATCTCTTTGTTTGCGTAAAGATTATATAGTAAATAGAGTATTACTTATAGAGATACTAGTTATATTCTATTAGTAAAGAATACTTAGATCTAGTGTTAGTAGTATTAAAGGTGTAGAAGAGGCGTAATATATAGGCGTTAACGCTCTACTACTTAAACTACTAAGTAATAGAATTCGCACATTCTAACGTAGCTTATCTTAACTATAGTTAGTTACTATAAATCTATACTATATTTCTTCTTCTCTTTAGTAGATAGTATTTAACGTGTATATTACTACGTGTGCTATATTGCGTACCTAGCAGCTAACTCTTCTAGTTTATCTACTATATTTTTGTTAGCCTAGAGAACTATATCTTCTAATTCTATACCTAAAGCTTCTCTATAATACCTTTATTTATGCTATAGAATATCTATTTAGCCTACTTCTAATTAGAGCAGCGTAACTATATTACTATACGTTCTAGTTACATCTTCTATAATTACCTAATTATATAGAAAGCTACCTTCTAGCGTAATACTATTTAGTAGAATATAACTAAGTTCTCTTACGTAGTATATATATTAATTTCTAGATAGGCGCTATATGCATAGCTTACCTGTATAATTACTTATAGGCGTTAAGTAACGTCTCTTACTACCTAGATTACCTAGGTAATCTAGTAAGTAAGTGCTTTATCTATAGCTCTGTTAAGAAGTATCTTATATAGTGCCTTTTAGCTAGCGTAGTTACTTTTACTATAGTAGTCTACTATAATAGTATTACTATTGCGTAGGTATAGGTCTAGCGTAAGCTTCTCTAAAGTATCTAGTCTACCTAAGGCCTTATACTTGTTAATTTTAGCCTAGTTACTATAACTATATATAATCTCTATGCGTACGTTATAAAGCTATAAACAGCCTCTAGATATATCTACTAGTAATCTATAGCTAAGACGTATACTCTAAATATTAAGAATACGTAAGTAGACGCTATAGTTCTATACTAGATAGCTATAGTCTAACTTGCTAATATTTAATAGCTATATAATAGTAAGTAGATATAAGTTCTATATTAACTTATAGATAGGCGTAGAGCTACACCTATAGTATATAGTAAGCTTCTTAAGTATAGTTATACTATCTATAGCTATAATCTTTACTAATACAAGCGTAATAAGTAAGTAGGTAGTTAGTAGTATATTTAAGTTATTTATAAGAGTAAGTAAGATTAGCGTAGAGAGAACACTACACTAGTGCTATATATTACTACTATTCTTAGTAGTAGGCGTATATAGTTAGAGAGGTATATATAGACTAAGTAGAGAGAGTAGAAGCTCTTTTTTATGTATATAAAAGGTAAGCTATAGCGCTCTACTATGTTATAGAATATTCTATAGGTATATATAGCGTACGCGTAAGATTATATATAAGAGAAATAGTAGTTACGCTATATAAACGCGCACTTTATTATTAATTATAAGTAGCCTTAGTATACTATATAGATAGAGAGAGGTAAGTATATTAAGCTTACGTATAGAAAAGTTATATAAAACGTTGTTACGCTCTCTATATAGAGTTAGAAAGTAGAAGGTATAAGCGTATAGCTAGTAGATAGAATAGTAGGTTTCTAGAGCCTGCTAGACGCACTAGAGTAATAGTAGTAGTAATGCCTATACTACGTTTTATACTCTAGATAGTGTTTAGAGTAGATATAGAATAGGTGTCTACACTCTCTATCTAACGTATCTACTATAGTAGATATTATTTATAAGCTACTCTAACTTAAAGATTTTAAGTATATAAATATATTACTAGTAAGAGCTAAGCTCTTATTAGGTTTATTCTATAGTATTATAAAGCTATTAATACAAACTAGAGATAACGTAGATTTAGAGGTAGAAATATTATTTGCGTTTAGACGCGTTATAGTAGACTTAGCTTATTAACGCAAAGGCACTAATTATCTCTTTTCTAGAGTAGCTGCCTACTATATAGGCGTATATATGCTCTAGTAGCTCTTATAGAAGTAAATCTATATATATATAAATTAGTTTAGACTAGAATAGATATAGTAGTAGTAGTACGTGTATAAAAAGGTTAGAGATACTATAGTTTCTATATTAGTTAGAGGCTTATAGCGCGTTAGCGCGCTAGCGCTTATTAGGCTAGCGCTTACTAGATATATATAGACTAGTAGAGTTATAGTTAGAGTAGTATAGATATAGAATAGAGAGAAGTAGTTATTTATATTTTAATTCTATAATGTTAAGGCGTACACTCTCTAGCCTTCTAATTTTATAACACTAAGGCGTATACTCTCTTAGTAAGATAGAAAGTAGCTACTATAGCATTATATACGTAACTATCTTTCTCTCTTTAACTTATATAGTCTTTTAGCCTTTATAGGCGTAATAGGCTTAGCTATACTAATATACACTATCTATAAGTTCTTGCTTATATTCTACTATACTCTATATCTTAATAATAGCTAGCCTCTTAGGTATTTCTTCTACTTACTAGAAGCGTGCGTATAAGTATAGGTTAGAGCGCTATAGTTCTATATACTACCTAAGATAGCGCCTTAGGCCTATTTATATTACTTTCTACTACGTATGTTTTATAACAGAACTCTACCTATAACGTAGTAAGTAACTATATATCTTAACTTAGCCTAGTGCTTAAGTGTAGTACTTCTTAACAAGAGGTCTTACACTAATACCTAGAAGGCTAGAAGTTATTAAAAGGTATAGCGTTACCCTCTTTACTTCTATTCTTATTCTCTTACCTATATACTACTCTTTCTACTAAGCCTCTTTTTCTTATACTTTCTATATTAAACTTACGTAGTTCTTTCTACGCCTTTCTACCTACACTAGATATATTCTTAGCTACCTAACTAATAGAGTAAAACTTTTTCTACTCTTCTTTATCTATAAATCTATCTAATTTAGTAATATTATATAGAGCCTAGACTTCTATAGCTACCTTATATATATATTAGTATAAGGTGTAAGAATAGTTTTCTAGGTTGCTAGAGAAGAGACTAATTAGCTAATTTCTCTAATTGTTTACTAGATACCTAGTAGCGTTAGGCAGCGTAAACTTAAATTTCTTTAGATAAGAAAGCGTTTCTATAATCTTATAATTTAGGTAGTTTAAATCTAGGTATTATTTAAAATAGCTAATAGTAACTCTAAAGAACTAGAACGCTTTAATAAATAGTATCTATAGACTAACCTTATAGATTCTATACTAAAATATTATATACTTAGCTAGAGTAGAGTATTGTTTAGGTAAGCGCTAGTATATTCTATCTAGCTTCTAAGCTCTTTTATTAGTTAGAATACTATCTAGTAGAACTATTTAATAATACTTACCTAAGTTCTTAAGCGTATTACTAAGAGTAGGTAAGCTATTAGCTATAACGTATAGCTTATTACTAAAGATTAGGTTGCAGCTTTCTACTAGGTATAGGTAGAAACTAATAGTGTAAACTTATTACAATACAGCTAAGAAAGGTGCCTATTAGCCTAGCTAACTAGTAACTTCTAGTACGCCTTAGTTAAGTTTAGTAACTTAACGTAAATAAGGTTATAGTAGTAGTAACTAGTGCAGGTAGAACTAGATAACGCGCTCTTTAATCTCTATAGGTAGTACTATCTACGCAAAAGCCTTATTATTTATATTCTACTACTAGAATATAACCTTATTAGTTATAGGTCTATAGTATATTAGAAATTCTACTTCTAGAAACTATAGTACTAGTACAAACATGTTAACCTTCTATACTTATACCTATTAGTTTATTACTTCTCTTCTATCTTGTCTCTACTCTATACTTTTAGCGTAGTAGACTACTACTATAGGCTTCTTACTAAAGTTATAGAAGCCTACGCTAAGCCTAAACCTATTATTAATAGTAGTAAGTTAATCTAGGTTCTTAGCGTGCGTTGCTTATCTAACGTTAATATTAATATTAAAGTAGGTAGCAGACTAAAGGTAATAGACTAATACTACGTTGTAGATAGAGTCTATAAATGTATGCTTTTTTTCTTATAGGTCTTACTATATTCTTAGAGAATAGGTAAAGCTAGCTATTATAGTGCTTAAGATAGGTAGTTAAGTATATATTAGAGGATAGCAGTACGCGTAGAATCTAGTATTCTAGTATTCTATATTTTTTCTATTATTCTTATTATTATTATTATTATTATAGTAGCTATTAGTAGTTTTAGCTAAGTAGATATCTATATAAGTAGAGCTACGTATAGTTACGTTAGAGGCTGTAGCTATAGACGTGTGTAGTAAATATCTATACGCTACTTTTAATTACTTTCTCTAACGCGCTATAATACTATTAGTGTATAGTATTTTATATAATAGTATATAGTTATAGAATAGCGTAAGTAGTATATAGTAATAAGATTTATAGTAATAGAAAACTAATAATTATATAGCTCTTTTTGTAGCAGTATATTATATCTATATCTTACTATTATCTATATTAGGTGTTAGTAGTATACTACTTAGGCACGTAGTAGAGACTAGTAGATTTCTAGCCTAAGCGTAGTCCTGTAATAGAAGCTATTACCTATAACCTATACTTTTTATAACGCTAAGTACTAAGCGTTAACACTTTACGTAAGAGTTAAGAGCTACTATAGAGAAATAACGTTAGAAGTAATAGAAAAAGAGAAGTAATATGTTTCTACGCCTTTGCTTTAGAAAGACTAGAGAGAGAGTAAGTATTAGAATATAAATATAAGAAACGCTTTTTACTTTCTATACTATTATAAGCTAATAGATACTAAGGCATAAATTCTATATTAACTTACTTCTTATACTATTATACAAGTACCTAAGAGGCCTAGAAGAAGAATATAGATTTAAATCTAGTTTACACGTTAGTTCTATAAGAACTAGATATAGCTCTTCTACTTCTATAGCTTTATATAGCATAGTAGTATTTTCTAGCTTTTCTATATAAGAGCTAATAAGTAGTAGTAATAAAAGAAAAAAAGTTATCTTAGCGCTAACGCTAGCTCTTAGTCTAGAATTAGGTAATAGTAGCGTCTTATTCTTTATCTTTACGCTCTTCTTTATAGAGTATAGTACTATAGATAGTAATATACTCTTAGGCCTACGTGCAAAAGACTATAGAGGCTAGTAGAGGTTAGTTATAAAGTACTAAGTAGAGTAAGTAATAACTTACCTTTTAAGAACTTCTTACTAGTATACTTATTAAAGAAGGCTCTATAGATAACTAGGCTAGAGGCATACTCTAGTATTAACTTTATAATAGGCTAGAGTTACTCTTTACTATAGCTAGCGTAGTATATAAAAGTATTATCTTATAGGCTACGCTCTAGTACAAAGTAGGTAAGGTATATAGTAGTAGTAGTAACTTAGCTTAGAGAGTAGGCAAGAAAGTAGTAGTTAACGTAGCCTATCTTAAGAAGGTACTTTTCTAGTGTATAAGTCTATATATTATAGTTATCTACCTTAGAGACCTACCTAAAGAAGTTTAGAGAGTTAGAGTAGCTAAGGTTATATTTAATAGCTTTAAGAATAAAATATTTTACTTTAAAAATCTCTACTTTAGTAATACTATTATCTATAACGTGTAGAAAGTGTTAGACGTAGAAGAAGAGAACTTCTTTACACTTAGAGGCAATAAATAGAGCTATAACACTAACTAACTATAATTACTTAAGCTAAATTAGCGTTATTATAAGAAAGTAGTTAAAAATATAAATAGCTAGAAAGAGAGTCTTAGAAAGAAGGTTAAAGCTAGTGTACACTTAGAGTATCTAGTTAATAAGAATACTGCGCATTTTCTATTCTAGCTCTAGCTAGTTCTCTATATAGTTTAGGCTAGGTATAGTTACTATCTCTTATACCTTAAGGTACTTAAAGATCTTAATAATATACTTAGAAACTATTAATAGGTCTTAAGCGTTCTCTTTGTCTAGATCTAAACTCTTATAGAAGACTTTAGTAATAGGCTTACTATCTTTAATACTATTCTTAGCCTGTTTTCTATACGCCTCTAGCGTAATAGTTCTAGTCTTCTCTTTATTCTCTTTCTAGATAGCCTTAACATACTACTTTTACTTTCTAGCTAGCTAGTCTATTCTCTCTTAGCCTAGTATACTACGCTTTTACGCCTAGAATAAGGTTACTCTCTTCTTCTTATATTCTACTCTAAAACGTATTAAGTTAGTCTATAGTAGTTTCTTAATGCTAGTAGGCTAGGCTAATTTTAAAATTACGCTAGTAGCTACTAATATCTTTTTTCTACTCTTTGCAACTAGGCTAAAGTAGTCTATCTTAGTAATATTGCTAACGTTACTAAGAACTATATATATTTCTATAGTAGTGTTATCTACGCTAAAGTAGGCTATAAACTAGTTTACTAGAAGAGTATTAAGAGAAACGTTAGTAGCTAATTAGTAAGCGCTAAGCTAGGTAGCTTTTATACGTATTATGCGTGTTATTATAGTATTCTTCTTATTAGTGTTAGTAATAGCGTTAGAGTTAGTAACTATAGTCTAGTTAGTAATAGTAGTTTTATTTCTAATAGCGCTCTAGTTAAGAGAGCGCGTTTATAGAATAGGTTAGTACTATATAAAGAGATAAGAGAATATACTATAGCTTAGAGAAAGCGCTGTAATATTAACTTTAGAGATAGAAGAATAAGAATATACTAATAGAGCTGTAGTTAAGTATTTTATATTAGCCTAGCAAAGAATAGAGGAAAATATAGGTAGTTATATATATAAAATATAAAGTTTAATATAACTATTACTTATAGGTAATATATTATCTACGTGCGTAGTAGAGATTTATACTAGTGCAAAAGTATTTATTACGTATATCTAGGCTACTAACGTTAACAAAAGAAAATCTTAAAGAAAAATATTAATATTAACCTAAACCTAAGTCTTTATACGCTACCTTACGTCTAGCTATATATTATCTAGTATAGGTACTAGCGTTTACTACTTCTTCTTCTATAGAACACATGCGTAAGCCTTCTACTTCTACTACTTATAGCCTATTTCTAATTCTTTACCTACCTATAACTAAGGCTGTATAGCTTACTTCTCTTCTCTCTCTTTCTCTCTCTCTTTTTCTCTCTCTCTACTTACTATAGCGCCTATTAGTTTATTCTAGTTTATAGTAGTATACTAGTTTCTTTCTACTTATCTATAGTACTACCTAGCTATAGAACTCTAATATTAGAAAGGTAGCTACACTACTTTAGAACAGCGTTACTATAGTAGAGCATACGCTATACTATAAGCTATTAATAGCACTAGTAGACTTATAGTGTACTTAGTAAATAAGCGTAGCTATACTTAATACGCTGTCTCTACTACTATCTATATTAATAGTATTCTATTTTAGTTAGCTTTTTACTTATATACTACTAAATAGCTATCTTTTAGCCTCTAGTATTCTTTTATATTTTTTCTCTACTACTACTTACTTCTACTTTAGTATACTAGCGATACCTAAGCTAATTAGGCGTGTTCTCTATACCTACTAAGACTACTACCTATTATTTAAAACTAAGAAGAGAATAAAGAACTATAAGAAGACCTATAATAAATATAAGTACTACTATAAGTGTAATAAGAACTTTAATACCTTTACTAACTATATTATATATAAGATAGTATATTCTACTTAGTATCTATTAGCCTATTCTATCTACGTAGATAAGTTTAAGAGCGTGTTAGGCTACTAGTAATATATAGCTCTTTACTATAAGGTTATCTAGAAGCTTATCTATATTAGCTACTAAAAGTCTCTTTATAGCGCACCTAACCTAATACTCTACCTTAAGTTTAGCTATTACTCTAGCATCTCTATAATATAGTTTTAGAGTTATATTATCTATTAATAGCTAGTTAGCGTATATAGAAAGAAAGGCTTAGTCTATATACGCTTTTTGCAAAAGACTTCTACTCTTAATATAACTATAGACGTTAAGTACAAAGCGTATAGCTACCTTCTAGACTAATCTTTTATTAACGCAGCTACTATAGTAGATATTTTATTTCTAGCGCTACTACTAGCTATACCTACTCTAGATAGCCTACGTTCTGTAGACTCTTATGCACCTTTAGTACCTATATTAGGTAGTCTAAGCCTAGATAGCTCTACTATAAGTAAGGCTCTGCGTTTCTCTACTACGTCTGCGTCTCTAGATACACTTAGTGCTCTTCTAGCTCTATTAGTTTATAGTAGCGTAAAGGCTCTATCTATAGAAGAAGCGTTACCTTATTATAAGGCTAAAGTCTAGAGTTCTTATAAAAGTCTACTAATAAGCGCTATACTATTTCTTAAGGCCTAGGCTAGCGTTTACACTTATAACTTTTCTATCTTAGCTCTTACTACGCTCTAAGATAGCCTACCTAGCTATAACCTATAGTATAATTAGTTCTAGAATCTTTATAATCTAAGCGCCTAGTATCTAGAGAGGTTTTATAACTTTCTTATCTAATAGTACTACTATTTCTTTTTCTATAAGTATATCTATCTCTCTCTTCTACGTTGCTACTATACTATAGCTTATCTATTATAGGTAGACTTTTATTACTAGTGTACATCTTACTATATATATTCTTGCTAATTATTATATTACGTGTTTAAACTATCTTACTTATCTTAAAATCTTCTACTCTATTACTACTATTATTAGCTACTATAACGCCTCTAACTTCTACTACTTAATCTATAACGCTAAGAATTTCTCTAACTATATTCTATTTCTATCTAGTAGATTTCTTAGCGTATAAGTAGTCTCTAATAGCTTCTCTACGCCTGCTATAACGCCTTTACAGTACACTATTATATACTTCTTAGACTAGAACTAAGTCTATTACCTATATCTCTTAGAATAGAACTAGAGCTGTTATTTATTATTTTAGTTACTTTACTAAGACTAAGGTTACCTACGTAGTTTATACACTAGATAAGGCGCTTCTACTATCTACTTATACTATAGACTAGTAGACAGTACTACTACTAAAGTAAGAAGATCTAGGCTAGCTAACTAGATATAAGATAGCTAATAGTGCTAGTGTAGTATAAGTATATTCTATTAGCTACTATCTATATAATTAAATCTTCTTATACTTATTTCTATATTCTCTACTCTCTATCTTTCTATATATTATTTCTATTCTTACTACTTCTTATAGCTACTAGTTACTTTTTATTATTATAAATTAGAAATTACTACTTCTTCTATACTACTTAAGCTAACACTACTAGGCGCTATACTTATATTGCTTTCTACTTAGAACTAGGCACTATAACTTAATATACCTATTATTACCTTAATTTCTATCTTATTCTGCGCATTTTTAAGAGCTAGTTATACTATAGAGAGAGCTTTCTCTATAAGCTATCTGCAAATCTACTTAGCTATAGCTATATAGGCTATCTATATATAAGAGATATACGCCTATATTATACTAATCTAAGCTTATAGATATAGAAGAAGCATCTATTCTATCTACGTATTAGAAATTCTAGTAGTAGATAGTATAGCAAAGATGCCTAGGCTAAAGTACTTCTCTAATAATCTCTATTTTCTGCTATAAGCTAGATAGACTTCTAGCCTCTAGGCCTTCTAGAGATTAGTCTTACGCGTCTTTCTTATACTCTCTAGATACTTACTATTATTATATATCTTACTAAATAGTATATTCTTAGCTAGAGTTACTATTTACTTAGTAGTTTGTTTATAGGCTATCTATAAAGTTACTATATATACTAGCTACTTCTACGCTATACGCAAAATAAAGAATAGTATATACTAGTTTTTAATCTACTCTATAGGTAAAAAGTATTTAGTCTAGTCTATTTCTCTATATAGCTATTACGTCTATAGAGTAATAAGCTAGCTAGCTATTAAGTGCGTAGCGTTTAGTATACTATAAAAGATCTAGCTTATTAAGTCTAAGAGTAGTAGTAGTAAAGGCACGCTAGTTTTCTTTATATGCCTCTAGCTCTTTATAAGGTCTTTCTACTTAGCTACTACATCTACGCCTACTACGTATTATACTCTACTTACTAGTTCTTTAGCTATTTTATTACTAAGGTCTAGACTAGTAAGACTATATATATATAGCTACTAGAAATATACTATAAGCTACGCTAGACTAGCGCTGCGCTTCTACTTCTATCTACGCCTACCTATAAAGAAACCTTCTATAGTAGTACTTATTAACTAGCTATTTATATTCTTATTCTCTTTTTAAAAGTATCTTTCTATAAGCGCTAATAAGGTTAACTTAGAAAGAGTTATATACATCTATTATAATATATTATAAGAGAACCTAGTAATAAAGATAGTCTCTATAGTAGTATCTATAGTCTATTACTATACTATAAGTAAGTTAGATAGAATTACGTTATCTAAGCTAATAGCTCTATTAGATATAGGCTAGATATACTTACGCTACACTATAGCGTCTATTTTAGCGTTATCTATATTATACGTACGTTTAAGTAGGTAGAGAAATACTATCTTCTTTTACTATAGTCTACTTCTTATAGGCTAATAAGTTACTAATAGACATAGGCTTGCTCTTAGTCTAGTCTAACTATAGTAACTATTTTTATATAGTAGACTCTTTGCCTTAAATATATAGTTAAGAGTCTTATCTCTATAGTCTTAGCCTCTCTCTCTTATTAGATACTATATTATTCTTCTTCTTATTACTAGCTCTACTTAGCCTATACTTTCTCTCTCTTTCTATCTTCTTCTTACTTTTCTCTTAGTCTCTAACCTCTTCTATAGTACTAGAGTAGAGCTAGATAAGTAAAGTATATATATACTATTGCAAAGCAATAGAGCCTAAGCTAATAGAAATAAGAGAAATAGTTCTTAATTATAGAGTATGCCTCTATGCCTAGCTTTACGTTTCTACTTCTTACCTACTTTTAATAATACTTTACCTCTATTTTTATACGTTGCCTAGCCTTACTACACTTACTTCTATCTATTATAGCTTATTCTTCTTCTTTACTATCTTCTACTAAATAATACTACTTCTTCTCTTCTAATAGTAGTCTCTATATTCTTAATTTAGAAAAAGAAAATAAAGAAGAAGAGAAAGCTAGCGTAGATATAGTGCCTAATTCTATACTACTTATAACTCTTTTTCTTAAGAATAGTACTATAAGTAATAAGATTACGCTAGAGATAGAGTACTCTTCTAGCCTATACAGCGCTAGTATTTATACTATATTCTTACTACTATATTTTATACATACTCTACCTACGTCTATTTATAATAATAAAAACACTCTACGCCTTTATAACTTAGTAGGTAGTTCTAATATACGCGCCTATTAGAACTTTAACTACTAGTATAATATTAACTTTATTATGTAAGCTAGTTACTTTTATACCTTTTTCTCTCTCTCTCTACTAGAAAGTGTATTACTTATACTATACTTTTCTCTTCTATCTTATAGAGACTAATTTTACAATAGCGTTTATAACTATATCTAAGTAGTTCTTATTTATAGAGAGTAGAAATCTAGCATATTATAAGCTATAGCACTACTAGTACGTACTTAATTATGTCTTTCTACCTCTTTTTACTCTATTAGAAAACTAATATTACTTTTTAGAAGGTAACTACGTGCTATTCTAATCTATAGCTAGAATATCTAAGTTTATCTAGTCTCTATTACACTAAACTACTTATTATATTCTAAACTAATAATATAGCTTAGCTTATTATCTACACTACTAATATAGAAGAAGTTAAGTAGCTATAGTATACGTAAGTAGCCTAGATATTTTCTAGGCTTTTACGCCTAGAGGCACTATATAATAGTAGCTTTTCTTCTCTCTCTAAGAGCTATAGTCTTATTAGAAACTAGTTTAAGAATAACTTTCTAGCCTATATTTAAGTCTATAGTCTTAGCCTTATCTTTCTTCTTCTTAAGATTAGTTAATATAACTTCTCTACTATATAAGTAGCCTTTATAGCTAGTATACTATATAAGCGTAATATTACTACTACACTATCTATAAGCGTTACCTTATAGAGTTAGCTAGGCCTATAGTAGACTTTATTAAGAGTTTCTATACTAGCTCTAGTTATAAGTACGTTTACTTCTTAGATTATAACGCAAGTCTCTTCTATTAGAGGCTCTAGATCTATACCTTATTACTAGCTTCTCTACTTTTAGTAGTTTATTCTTACTTAGTATAGTTAAGTCTACTCTTCTAACTACCTACTACCTATATATAATATAGTTTTTCTAACTACTTCTAATCTTAAGGCGTTATAGAAGAGAGCCTAAGCTAGGTAACGTATCTTCTTTAATCTAAGTAGCGCCTCTAAATACTAGTAGTTTAATATTTTGTAACTAATACTTTACTAGTAGGCTCTATTCTCTAGAGCTAATATAGAGAGCCTCTGCTATACTTTACGTAGTAAAGCGCCTTTTTACACTAAGACGTATATCTAATTCTATAATAGCGCTATAGACTATATTAACTAGGCTATAGTTACTAGTGCTAATCTTATAAAGAAGGCGTAGAGAACTTAGAATTCTAGAAATAGTACTATAACTATTAGCTACTATAAGGCAGGCGTTATTATCTAGCTAGATCTCTTTGCGCTACTAGATTACAGTCTCTCTAGTAGTATTTCTAGCGCACTTATACTATCTACCTTTAGCACTAATTACCTATCTTCTACGCAGCTTACTATAGCTCTATCTACTAGCTACTCTAGATTAGCGTCTTTCTTAGCTTTGCCTATAGATAGTAACTTTAATAACGTAATAAAGCTAGCCTACTTCTAGAGAAAGTAAACTAAAACGCGCAGCTATAGCTCTTGCGTAGTTATTACCTAGCGTATAGTGTATAATATACTACTTTAGCTATAGATAGATGCTAACTAACTCTTATAACACTTATTCTAGTATAATTATCTTTTTCTTTCTCTCTATCTAGCTAGCTGCTTATTCTATTCTATAGTATAGTAACCTACTTCTAGTAGATGCGCTAGCGCTTTACTTAGGTAAGTAGTTTAGAGACTAGCGTAACATTATTACTAGTAGCTAGTTATATATTATCTTTCTCTACCTTATTCTATAGGTTACGTATACCTCTACACTCTACTCTACTCTCTAGCTACTTAGCGCGCGTCTTCTACTCTTCTCTCTAGTCTATTATTACGCTCTTATTACTTTCTTTTTATTACCTCTAACGTAAAGAAGAAGTAGTTATGTTATACTACTATTCTATCTAGTAAGCTCTATCTACTATCTCTAGCTCTGTCTTAGTACTATAGAGATAGTGCGCTAGCGCTTTTAGCGTCTTCTCTTACTTATAGTAATTCTTCTTCTATACTAACTAATCTATTATATAAAATACTCTATTTCTCTTATATTACCTCTTATTTCTTCTCTTCTCTACTTCTTAAGTACTTTATACATTAGACTCTTAGCCTACTCTTTTCTTACTTAATAGACTAAGATAGTAGATAGGTAACGTCGCTTATAGTATATTACGTTAGCTCTACTCTCTATCTACTATTCTAGAAGCTCTACCTAACTTTTTTGCCTACTATAAGGCTCTTAGCGTTATAGTGTGTGTCCTCTATTATATTATCTTAGACCTTAGTCTACTAAAACTATAAAAGCACTTTACTAATTATTATGCCTAGCTTTTTCTAGGCTTATACTTTATCTAGAACGTTTAGACGCGTATTAAGCTATTAGTGCTATTTATCTACTAGAATCTTACTACTATACTATTTCTCTATAAGCCTATTATACCTATTAATAGTTTTTCTACCTAGTTAGACTATATATAATATATGTTTCTACTTAACTCTACTAGGCTTTTATATAACGCTATTATCTTAGGCCTTAAGAGCTAGAAAAAGAATAATAAGTAGACCTAAGCGCGAAGGTACGTTTATAACAAATACAACCTAGATACTACTAATAGAGAGGTAGATAAGTATATACGCACTAAGGTACTTACTTAGCGTCTACACTCTTATATAAATAGTGCTAGTAGCTAAGTGCTAAGTATTCTAAATAGTCTAGAAGTCTTTAAGCTTATATTCTAAGACTCTTCTCTTATAGATAGTATAGCTAAATAAACTCTCTATAGCTACTTTACTATAATACTACTTCTATCTATATCTATAGACAGCCTAGAAGATAGTTAGAATTAGTAGGTAAACTGCGCACTAGCTAACTATAAGACAGCCTAGGTAAGCTACCTACGTTCTCTTATTATAGAGTAAGTAGGTAGCTTTTATAAGCGCTTAGATTTATAATAGTACTTAAGTAACTTACTATGTAAGCTATAGATCTATCTCTATAAGAATATTTCTTTTCTTAGATAGAAGGCTTACCTTTACGTAGTAGTTAAAACTATAGTTATTATGTATTAAAAGACTATTACTATTACGTTCTACTTTACTCTTTTATATATTATACATAAAGACTACACTAAGAAGCTAACTACTAAGTGCCTCTATAGCTATCTACTAATAGCCTATTAAGACTATAACCTTAGTTATATTAGTGCTTTATATAACTACTTTCTTACTATATACTACTATAAGAGTAGTTACGCTCTTATTCTACGTACTTTTACTCTAACCTTAGAGTAGTAGTCTGCGTAGTAGGTAATTTATACTTATCTCTACGCTCTTAATATAGACGCTCTACTAGCTTACTCTAAGTCTAATATATCTACTATCTACCTATAAGGCCTACTAAAATTATACTATATACTATAGATAGCGCTACTATAGTAGAAGTCTTCTACTTACTTTAGTCTTACTATAGATTCTCTTTTTACTATAATAGCTATATAAAAGTCTAGTTTAGTCTAGCTATATACGCTAGCTACTACCTTTTTAGCTCTAAAGAAGTTAGTCTAATTTAGCATTATCTAGAATATGTATCTATAGTTTACTCTTAATAATCTAGTGCTATCTATGCTATTCTCTACTATAGAGCCTGCGCCTATAGTAGAGAAAGAAAATAAAGATAATAATAATAACATTAATAATAGTAATAATAACAATAATAACAAGAATAATAATAATAATAATAAGAATAGTAATAATAATAGTAATAATAACTATAATAAGAATAAGAATAAGAATAAGAATAAAAATAAGCCTCTACTTATATAGGCTATAGAACTCTATAGTATAGGTAGTAATTATTAGAAGTAGATCTATACGCAAATACGTAGCTAGCTAAGCCTATACTCTAAAACGCTCTTTTTCTATCTTATTATATAGAGTTATAAGGTAAGTAATTACTAGTATAGTAATATAGCTCTAGGCTAGGTCTAGTAGTAAGATAATGTTTTTACTATTAGCGAGCATAGCTTTCTAATTTAGCACTTAGGTAACTTTGTACACAATCTCTACTAGATAGCGTTAATATAGCTTCTAGACCTCTTATATACTAGCTATAATAAGTTACTAAATCTACTCTCTATTCTATAGAATACTCTGCAAGACTAGCGCAACAACAATAAGAAACGCTACTATCTCTTTAACTTTACTAACTAGCCTACTAATAGTACTACTATACCTACTATAGGCTAGAACTATATCTATAATTAGCTACGCTTACGTAATATAGCGTATAAGTTAGAATAGAAACTTTATATCTATAGCTATACTACTAAGCATTATAAGTTTAATAAGATATTAGCTCTCTTACTAGGCCTTATAATAGGCTCTCTCTTATAGTAGAGTAAGCATCTTAGTTTATAATACTATAACTTAACTACTCTACGTAACGTATAGTTTAAGAATAGTAAAGTAGCTCTGCTTACTACCTATAGTAAGAGCTAATAGAAATTAGATAGAGCCTAACTTATCTATTACTTTCTACTACGTTTTGTAGCTATAATACTTATATATTATCTCTAGCTTATATACTTCTATTTTAAAAAGATATTTATCGCGCTAGAAGAAAACTAAGTAGACTATACTACATTGTACTCTTAAGTAATAAGCAATTTTCTCTTTTCTACTTATAGCCTATACTAGCTTATCTAATAGACTCTATAGCTTTATAAAAAGCTTATAAATCTTATATTATATTATCTATTACTCTATTAGGCGCTTACGCTTAGAATTATACGCTATATTCTTATTACGCTAAGAAGATAGCTTCTTAAGGCAAAGCAAAAGACTATCTTTCTTTCTAATAATATATAGTACTTAGTGCACTTCTTACGTAAGATATAGTCTATAATAGAAAATACTAAAGTAAACTAGTTAAAGAAATAAGCTAGCTATAGTACTTTTATTAGTAAAGCTATCTATAGTAAGCTTATAGAGGTAACTATTAATACTCTTCTCTACGTAGGCTACCTAGCTATAAACCTCTATTATCTTTTTTTCTAAGTAGCGTCTCTATATAAGTCTACTACCTTACCTATCTTCTTTATAGATACTACTACGTAGGCTTAGACTCTATCTCTAAGTTCTATAGTACTATAGTATTTCTACTCTACTACTACTACGCTAATAGTGCCTCTTCTTATAAGCCTCTCTAATACTACGCTAACTATACCTCTTTCTATAAGCCTCTCTAATACTATACTAATAGTGCCTCTTTCTATAAGCTCTACTACTACTATACTTAAGCTTATTCTTATAATCTACTTACCTATCTATTCTTTTACTATATCTTCTCTTATTATATTATCTATACTATATACTTCTTTAGCTACGCTACTACCTTATAAACGCTATTAATTATTCTTACTCTATCTCTCTCTAACTACTACTACACTGTCTATAAGCTTCTAGCCTACTTAGCTTCTTAAGTACTTTTGCACTATTCTCTAATAGCTAGAGACTCTCTTTTATAGTTTCTAAGAAGAGGTATTCTAGAGAAGTGTTTAGCTAGATCTCTAGCCTCTTATTATATAGATAGCGCTAATAGGTTAAGGTAAAACTCTTATAGCGCTGCTTTCTACTAAGTACTAGTAGTATAATAAAGCGTGCGTTGTTATTATTATACTCTATCTTACTACTTAGCTAGATTTTAAGTGTTAGTGTTACTAGGCGCAACTTAATATATTTACATAGCAACCTTATACGTATAGCTATAATATACGTTAGTATAATATTATTATTATGCTGCTAAATGCGCTTATTACTTAGTTTATACAGCATTACTAGTCTATCTAGCGTCTAGTAATTAATAAGTATTATTCTACCTTTACCTTAGAATAATTATAGCGCTATAAGTATAGTATTCTATTTTAGTATACTAGCTTTAAGGTACCTATTACGCTGCTTATAGCTACCTTTTTCTCTACTAACATAGAACTAGTAGCTAACGCGTACTACTACTCTATTTCTAAGTTTATAGCTACTATATTCTAAAAGTCTACTTTGTAGCGTAATCTAGCGTATAAGATTATATAGAGCTAGTCTTACTAGATAGTAATATATATACATAATAATATTAATAAGAAACGCTATTAGTATCTAGATAGCTAAATACTTATGTATATTATAGCTAAGAAGAATACGTAGGCCTTAGCTAATATACTAGACTATAATGCTTTTTATGCTAACGTCTTAATAGTAGATAAAACACGCTAGATAGCCTTATTTTGCTAAGATATAAATGCTCTCTTAGTTATTAATAGCGCCTTTGTCTTAGGCGTTAATCTACTACCTATCTAGCTTAACTAGTTCTAGAGTAAGCCTAACTATCTCTCTACCTACGTGCAGGCTTTAAGCTAGAGTAGAAGTACTAGCGTAAGTCTACTTATAGTTATACGCATTATTATAGAGTATAAGGCTCTTTTCTTCTTTTACTCTACTACGCTATTGCTTAGCTAGTAATGTATAGACGCCTATCTTTAGTTAGATATAACTTAGAATAAGCTTTGCTACTAGTGTATTATACTAGACTAGCTATTTAATAGTAATAATACGCGTAGTAGCTACTATATATATAAAGCTTCTTATAATATTTACTATACACTCTATATAAGTTCTCTTTCTATTAGATAGGCTTCTTTATTATCTCTATCTATAGCTACTTTCTCTATACTTACTCTTACGTGTTAAGCGTTGCGCGTAAAGTACTAGCTATAGTAGTATTAATAGCTTATAGATGCTCTACTCTACCTACTAGCCTATTAGAATAAGTATTATATAGCCTATCTACTTAATAAGCTCTTATATAACTACACACGCTATAGCTATTCTAACACTAAGAATTATAACGCTAGCTACTACACTAAACTCTTTCTTAAATATATAAGATATACTACTCTAGACTCTAAGAAGTTCTTAGGCAAGAACTACTACTTCTATTACCTACTACCTTCTATCTACTATAATAACTATAAGCTAAATAAAGATAAGACTAACCTCTATTTCTTTACGTATACGCCTAACTACTACTATAGTAGAGCGTATATATTAAAGAATCTATAGACGTGTATTTATAGTACGTCTAATAAGTATTCTATTAAGTAGGCTATAGTTAACTACCTCTACTAGGCAGGCGTTAATTCTGCTAACAAAGTAGCCTAGTATACCTACTATTAGTAGATATAGTGCCTTACTCTTAGCTCTTCTATCTTTATTAGTACTATTGTAGAGAACCTCTATTAGCTAACTATATACTACCTCCGCTAATAGCTTCTATAGATAAGAGTAAATTAGTTTATAAAGAGTAAGGCTATAGCTTATACTAAGATAAGTATTAAAGGCACACTAGGCTATTCTTTGTTATTAACGTTAATAGGTAGTAAGAGACGCAAAGTAGGTATAAGTATAAGAGTAGGTATATATAGAATTCTGTTTATACTATATAACTATAGTATAGATTAAATTACCTTACTCTAATCTAACTATTACTCTACCTAAATCTACTCTATTAGTTCTAGCTATCTAATACTTCTGTACATAAACGTCTATAGCGCGTAGATAGGTAAATAGAGGTAGTAAAAGTGCATAGATAGTACTCTTATGCTTTTACGTAATTATAAGTGTAAGCTTATAACTTAAGTTTCTAGAGTCTTAGCGCTAAATTACTACTTCTAACTTAGCTATTTACCTCTTATCTATAACTATACTATACTAGTTGCGTAGCTAGCTATAATAGGTCTTATCTAAGAAGTAATTCTCTATAAGCTATAGATATAAGCTAAAGGTATTAATACTACTATAATAGAGAATAGTGTTAAAGGTTAGCTCTAAGTTATATAGTAAGTACACTAAGAGTATAAGATTAATAGTAAGAGTCTTACGTAGTTAGGTTACGTATAGCTCTAGAATAGTAAGGTAAGCATACTAATAGTATATACTCTAGCTAACGCAGTACTAGCACTAAAGGTAGCTAGTAAGCTTATCTAACTTAATAGTAATGCGCTACTTCTATAAGAATATAGGTTAGAACTTAGTATAGAGCTAATAGTTAACGCATATAAAGCTAATAGTAGACTACGTAGGCGTATAGGTACTAGAGTAGTAGGTAAGGTACATCTTATAGTTCTACGTTACTAAGAGGTAATTATAGACGTAGTTACGTAGCTTATTACTAAGTAAGAGAAATAAAGCTATAGAATAACTAGGCTACTAGAGTATTAGTACCTAGCAGTAAGATAAAGTTGTAGTTAAGTTTATTATTAGATCTAAGAGGTAGAAGAGAACTAAAGAGCTAAATTAAAATAAATAGTAGCTCTATAGTACGTTTACCTATAACTAAGCAAGAGATGCTATAGTAATAAAGAGAAAAGGCTTAGCTACTATACTAGCTATCTATATATAGAAAACTAAGTTATAATCTAATAAGAATATTATAATACTATTACCTAGATAGAATTATAATACTATTAAGATTTTATCTCTCTATAAGAAAAGCGCAGCTAGCCTATATAGGCTATTAAAGGCTATTAATATGCCTCTGTCTATATTCTACGCATATTAGCTAAGTTAGTACTAGCGTCTCTTTATAGGTATAGAACTTAGCGTAGAGCTTATTAGAAGAACGCTATACCTAACTAAGAAACGCAACTAAACTATAAAGCTTAACACAACGTCTACTCTTCTTACCTTATCTCTACTACGTATCTTTCTCTATCTACTAGAACTAAATAAGCTCTTAGCTACGTACTAACTCTAGAAGCTTATACTATCTCTTAACGTACCTACGTATAAGAAGATAGTTATAAATAAAAATAGCCTAAAACGTACCTACACGTAGTAGAGCGCTAAGTAGTCTATAGCTTAGATAATAAGTAAGCCTAGAGCTATACTACTAGAAATTGTATAGAAGATATATAAGGCTTCTATACTATAAAGACTTATAGTGTATATACTTATCTTATAATAATCTAATAACTTTAACTTTTAAAGGTATCTTAGGTAGTTAGGTAGATAATAACTATAATTTACTAATAAAGTCTAAGCTAGTACGTCTCTCTATATATCTATAGTATAGTAATACGTCTTTAAATACTACTAAGATATAGGTAGGTAAACACATTCTATTATAAACCTATTCTATTACTACTTCTAGCTACTAAGAAGAAGATAAGATAAGCTACTTATAGAACTAAAGCTACTAGCTCTATAAGGCTAGGCGCTCTAGTAGTTAATAGTAGTAGAAGTAACAGCGTGCAAGAAATTGCTAGTAGAGAACCTACTATAGTTCTTCTAGTATTAGAGCCTTAGTAGTATACTACTACTAAGCGCGTATTACTATAGAGGCTCTTAGAACGTAGAGAGAAAAGCTAGTTATAAGGCTAACTAACGCTATAGCCTATATCTTCTACTAGCTAGCTAGAAGATAATCTAGTGTTACATAATAGCTAATAGAAGCAAGAAGAGATATACGTATATAGAACAAGTACTATACTTTAAATATATAACTACCTTTAACTTATACTAGAAAAGTCTATATATACTAGACTCTACTACTATACTTACCTCTATCTATCTACGTCTATAATATTAACCCCTCTATATAGGCTAAGATAGGTAGAAGTAGCTAGTAGTATTAATAGAGACTAAAGTTTATTTAGCATAAATATCTAGAACTATCTTAGTTAAGTTCTCTAAAGCGCGCTAGAAAAGGCTATCTACTACTACTACTACTATCTTGTTTACAATAGCCTATAGTTTATTATTACTTAGTACCTATAGCTAGATAATACGCTTCTTATAAGAGTACTAGAGTAGCCTATAGAAGTAAGTGTTAGGCACTAGCTTATAGGCGCTAGCCTTATTACTATCTTTATTTTTATTCTAAACGTTATAGTTAGACGCTACTCTATTAACGTAGTTATTCTTAGGTAAAAAAGATATTAACGTTATAGAATCTCTATATAGAGGCAGCGCTTAGAGATAGGTGTTAGTAGTTATTATAGTAGGTAAAGATACGTAAGTACGTAGTAGTGTAGAGGCAGAGGGTATTTCTCTTAGTTCTATAGTTAGTTATTCTAGTTTCTTCTTATAAGCTAAGCCTAACTTTATTAGCTAGAACAAACTACGTTATAACTAGAAGAAATACTCTCTTAGCTATTATAGAGGGTGTAGAAGTATATAAGCTAGTTTGCTATTATAAGCTATAGCTAAGCTATATATATTAGTAGCTTGTATTACACTTTATAATACGCCTAGAAACTACTAGCCTTATACGCACTTACCTAAAACCTACCTATTATTCTTGCTAGGCTAGCTATACGCGCTAGTTAAGACTACTAGTATAACTTATCTTATCTTTCTCTTAGACTTTTCTTTCTCTCTTCTACTACTATCTTATATTTCTTAGCACGCTCTACACTCTACTCTTACTATAGCTAGAAGTAGCTTATTCTTATTCTATTATTTCTATCTATTATCTTTATCTACTTTATACTCTTTACTTTTTACTATATATAGAGTTATATACGTAATAGTAAGCTATACAATATAAGTTAAGCTATATCTCTAGCTCTAGCCTAGTGCCTATTTCTAACACTATCTTAACTCTAGCGTTTTTCTTCTTAATATTAGCTAGTAGTTACTAAAGATATACTTTTGCCTCCCTCTACTATAAACTTATCTACTCTACCTAGTAACTACGCATAGAAAGTCTAACCTCTACACTAGATAAGCTGCTACTTAACTTTAACTTTAAACTTTTAGCTAGTATACTTATAGGCTTCTCTATAAAGAATATAATACTATTTTAGTACTTAGTAATAGCTATTAAAAACTTATCTAACTCTAAAAACTATATCTTACTTACACTACCTAGAGCTTAGCGTAGTGTATCTACTAGCTATATATATATTACGCATATACTCTTTCTCTTATCTATCTATAACTATATACGCGTGCGTATCTTTAAGTATACCTATTCTACGCTTCTACTACTTTTATCTAAGTAGAATAACTCTAGAAACATAGTAGTATCTAATTCTACTAGCGCCTCTGCTAGCCTACTCTAAGTTCTAGTAAGTATAACTAACGCATACATTCTAACTTATATAGTACTTATCTTAGACTAGTAGAAAACTAAGCATTATACTTCTTACCTTAGTTAGAGTAGAGCTACTACCTATACCTAGAACAGCTACCTAAGTAGCTACTAAAGTAGACCTACTAAAAAGCTTAAATAGATAATACACTAAGACGTAAATAATACCTATCTCTAGAGTAAAGGTTACTACTATAGGTACTTTCTACTATTTTTACTTTACTTATTCTCTAATAACTATATAGGTTATAGCTATTATACTATAAAGAGCCTCTATAAGCACGTTCTTAAAAACACCTAGTCTACGCTATAGCTTAGAATAGAGAATAACGCGCTCTAGAACTATATATATAACACTAGCGTTACCTAAGATAGTATTATTAACCTAGTTAAGTATATATTACGCAATAGATAGTTAGCTATAGTCTCTTAAGTACTAGAAGATATAGTATATCTAACGCTATAGTACTACGCACTTAAGTTAGTATAAGCTTTATAGTCTACTATCTTCTAATACTATTCTTTCTTAGCCTATTATCTTTATTTCTTATAAGACTCTCTCTACCTTTATATTATAGTTTATAAAGAGTTTATAGATATACCTAATACTAGTATAATAGAAAGATAGATAGTTATGCTGCTATTAACTCTACTAGTTACTTATACCTATCTTCTCTCTCTATTCTAGCTAGATAGAGACTATCTTAATACACGTACTACTAAAATATATCTATAGCTACTACTATAAACGTGTGTAAAAAACGTCTGTGCGTACTAGCGTCTTTCTTTCTTCTCTACGCACTACTCTCTATCTAGGTACCTAGAAGTACGCTACTACTTCTTATTTCTTACTAGATAATTCTTTTAACTTAGCATAGTACTTTTCTTATACTACCTACTTCTCTCTTCTATTCTCTTTACGCAACCTTTTCTTCTCTATAGTACTTTATCTCTTTTTCTTCTCTAACTCTATATACGTTTTCTTTATATAATCTCTCTTCTTATTTTCTATAGTATTAACTTCTTTCTTCTTTTTCTTTACACTTTTTATAGAACTAATTTTTATTATTACTAGTAGTGCTCTTATTCTTTTTCTTATCTTTATTCTCTCTATTCTTTTTATTCTCTACTATAACTTACTTTATATATAGTACCTACTTTATCTAGTTATATGCCTCTATAAAGTAATAGTAATATATATTCTCTATACTAACGTAGACTATAACACTTACTATATACTCTTATAATCTCTTATACTAGGCACGCTTTACTAGTGCTAAGTTCTACTACGTAGTATAGAGGTTTTACCTTAGCTATTATTTTTTAAGTATTACGTACGCTATAGTAGTAGACATCTATAGTTATAGCTACTAACGTGTACAAAACTAGTCTATACGCACTCTACTAGTTTTCTCTTATCTTCTACGCGCTCTACTATCTTCTCTACTCTTATCTATTCTTTACCTATTATAGCGTCTAGCTCTATCTAGCTTACTTAAGAGGCTACTATAGTAAGTTATATATTATATCTTGTTTTTCTTCTTCTCTACGCTAACTATCTATCTTCTACTCTAGTGTTATAAAGAGTTTCTCTACGTAGATCTAGCTCTTACTATTACGTAGCGTATAAAGTGTAAAGCGCTTCTTTCTCTTACGCGTAGTACTTATATCTAATACTAACTCTACTATATAGGCTCTCTACTTCTATCTTTCTACTAGCCTCTACTCTTAGTAGCTAGCTACTATAACTACCTTACTACTCTATATAATAGTAATAAGATTATAGTACGCGCCTTACTACTCTAGCTAATAGATAAGACCTACTAACTAGAGAAGCGTATGTTCTACATCTTTTATTACTACCTCTAAGTTAGTTACTAGCTCTCTATTACCTAGTAGCGTATTATAGTTATTATAGCCTAAAATAAGTAGCTTATCTACTATGTCTACGCCTCTATTAGTAGTTAACTAACGTATAGTTATAGTAACTAGTAGTACATTTTTATAGCCTAACTAAGATAGAAACGCTTTTAACCTAGTAGGTAGCTTACTTCTACTATACTCTATTTCTACTAGTGTTAACTATCTTATAGCTTTATTAACTACGTAATTAGATACGTAAAAATAGCGCTATAGAGCACACTATTTTCTTCTATTTTCTCTTTACTAAGCTTAACTATGCGTAGCTATCTACCTACTCTATAGTATACTTTCTTTAACTAATAAACTCTACTCTCTAGTCTTCTAGTACTTATATCTAGAGTATTAGCCTATACGCTAGCTATAGTAGTCTACTAACACTACTACTAAGTAAGAGAGACTATAAAAAGAATAAAACATAGTTAGAGTAATAAAAGATAGAGTACTATATCTAGGTAGTATATATATAGAGAAATAAAGAATTATAGACTTATACTTCTTTATCTACTTATATCTAGGCTACTTTAACTAATAAGCTAATAAAGCTACTATCTTATATTACTACTTACTCTTACTCTAATATTATTCTATTTCTCTTATAGTTATATTAGTACCTTTATATAGCTTAGCACTACTTACCTTCTTCTTATTATCTCTATACTTATTCTTATTCTTATTCTAGCGTTTTTTTATATAGAGCTAGCTACTATAGTTTTTATACGCTATCTTTACTCTACTCTTACGTTTATAGCTATAATAGTGTATATTACACTTTTTTCTATTCTTATAATAGAAGTAGCTACCTATCTTATAATCTATTTAGTAATTATACCTCTAGCTCTTACTTATAGTAAGCTTCTATTCTATTAGTTAGTGTAGCTACTAGGCGTATTATATATACTTATTTTATTTCTACCTACTTTATAGTATCTTTAGCTCTTCTATAGCTTTTTTCTATCTATATTCTATAGAAAGGCTAAGAATTCTTCTTACTATAGCTTATAGAGGTAATACGTCTTAATAACGCTTTTAGTTATAGAGCTCTTATTAGTTATTCTAGAGTAGTAGTGTTTAGCTAGCTTAAGGTAAGTTAAGTAACGTAGATCTTATAAGTTCTTACGCGTCTTATCTAGTGCAAGTCTAGCTATAAGCGTACATAGCTAGTAAATTATTTCTAAGAGCTAGAGAAAAAAGTCTTCTACCTTAAGTAGTAGTAGAATTAGCTCTCTAGTAAGCTATTCTAAGAAAGCCTATACCTAAATACTCTTATTCTCTATCTAGAGATAGACGTTCTATATCTTTTTTCTTTTAACTATTATTATAACTATTATAGCGCTACCTTTATTCTTATAGGCTATTAAGAATACGCCTAGTAATACTATAATCTACTACGCCTAGTATGCTATTTAGTTCTATAGGCCTAGATTAACGTTTTTTCTATAGTAGTTTATCTTCTTAAGTTATAGTAGTAGTTACAGCGTAGAAAGATCTATAATATAGTTAGAAGTTATGTTTTTAGACGTATTAAAAAGGTTAAGTAAGTTAATTAGTCTATTTAGTTTCTTTAGCTAGTAGCACGCCTTCTTACTATCTATATATAGTAGTAGTAGAGTCTTAGTTTTCTTGCCTATAGTAGCGCAAAAGTTATGCACCTACACTATTACTATTATACTTATCTACGTCTTAAAATTCTGCTACATTACTAACTTACTATAGTAGGTAGTTTACTAAGCAGCTAGAATATAGATAGAAATACGTAGTAGTCTAGCTTCTAGTATAGTACACGCCTCTACTTCTCTTACTAGCATCTAGTTACTAATAGATAGCCTAGGTCTCTTATCTATAGTCTATTACTACTACGTAAAGAAAATAGGCTAGGTTGCTTATATTGCAGCTAGGCTGTCTTAGTACTCTAGTAGCGCTTCTACTATCTAGAAACTCTTCTTAGCTACGCTTAATAAGCTATTAGCTAGCGTTATAAATTCTACTACTACTTTATCTATCTTACATATATAGACCTTAGCTACTAAAGTAAAGTTAGAGTATATAGCGCTGCTAGCTTAGGTAGTAGCTAGCGTAGTAGCATTCTCTTTAGATACTTACTCTAGCTTCTACTTTTACTTTTACTCTTGCTCTTTAGCTTTATTCTTATTCTTATTCTTATTTTTATTCTTATACTTATTCTTATACTTATTCTTATACTTATTCTTATTCTTATTCTTATTTTTATTTTTATTCTTATTCTTATTCTTATTCTTATTTTTATTCTTATTCTTATTCTTATTTAAGTTCTTATCTAAGTCTAAGTCTAAGTTTAAGTTCTTATCTAAGTCTAAGATTACGTCTAAGTCTAAGTCTAAGTCTAAGTCTAAGTTTATGTCTAACTCTAAGTCTTACAAGAGAATAATAGTAGCCTTAAAATGCTTTATATCTAGCTTGTCTTTATATATATTCTTATAGTATATCTTCTAGTTCTAGAGAATAAGCTATTTATAGTACTATTAATATTAGTAGCTAGCTACTTACTTCTTCTCTCTTTCTTTCTTTAGGTTACCTATTCTACTATACTAGCTCTTTAAGTAGGCTAAAAAGTTACTATAGTTAATAGCCTTATAGCAAAACTTATAATTATACTTCTTTTTCTTCTTATTATCTACGTACAGCTCTAGCATCTACTACGTTGTCTAGTTAATATCTACTATAGCGCATATAGCGTAGAAGTACTACACTAGATTAGTATACTTACTACTTAGTTTTTATAAGATAGAATATCTATACCTTATTTATATCTACGTTAGGTTAAGATAGGTTAAGATAGTATATAAAGATAAGTAAGTAAAGTAGTTCTATTAGTAACTCTGCTATCTAATAATAAGCACGTATAATAGACTAATAGCTAGTAATATAGCGCTAGTAGCCTTAGCTAGCGTCTATAATCTACTAGTTTCTAAGCTAGCGTCTACGTTATTTTTCTTACGTCTATACCTATAAGCTATAGATACGCTTCTAACGCTAGTAAGGCTACTAGTAGTCTAAGTAAGCTAACGTTATTTAAACCTTATTAGCTCTCTTTTTACGCGCTTCTTTGTCTTTAGTGTTACTAGATATAAAGATTTCTACTCTACTACTAATCTCTTACCTCTACTATTTTCTTCTTATATATATACTATAACTATTACTTTCTTCTTTTTTTTTACTACTATAATAATTACTACGTCTCTATTTCTAGAACACTTAATAATAAAGGCCTAAACTAGCTAAAGCTATACTCTCTTTATATATTTACTTTACGTATAGATACTCTAGAAATACGTATATATATTTCTATTTCTTATCTTATTCTCTATTATATAAATCTCTATCTCTAACGCTACCTACTACGTCTAAGAAGATTAAGCACTATACTAAAAAAAAAAAGAGTAGAAATAGGCGTACGCTTAAGTATACTAGTGCTAGCGCTGCCTTAGTAAAGTCTATTAACCTTATTCTTCTATTCTATTTTATAACGTTAGCTTTCTAGTGTACCTCTCTACTATAGATATAGCTTATTTCTACTACTTTAATAAGAATCTTAGTAATATTCTTAGTAACCTACTTTTATATGCTAGCGCTCTTAGTAATAGTGTATAGTGCAGCCTCTATATAATAGTTTATATAATCTAGTATATCTACGTTAATTAGATACTATGCGCTTAAGCTACGTTCTTTATAAGTAGTAGATATAGGTAAGATAGTTATAGTAGCTATACGTATAAGTACTAGTGCGCTAGTATAAGTAAAGAGTCTATTAGGTAGACAAGCTGCTAGTAAGTAATATATACTATAGTAGCTATAGTAGTATCTAATTAGAATGCGTGTATATAAGCTTAGCAGCAGCGTTAGTAAGCTACTTCTTAGTTAGTTAATTAGCTACAGTAACGTCTTGTCTAGAAAGCTATATTTTCTACTCTACGCTTAAGTTCTTTTACACTTACTATAGTTAGGTAGTAGATTTAGAGAGATAGCTTAGAATAGGTCTTAGTTAGCTTACGTTCTAAGAGAGTGTCTAAAATATAGCTAGAGAGGTAGCCTTAGTTTAAGCGCTTTTATTTTACTTTTAGTAGCTTTATTTACGTAGATAACTCTCTAGCGCTCTATCTACGTCTTTTTTATTTTCTCTCTCTCTCTCTTATGTCTACTACTACTAACTACTTTACTTACTATAGCGCCTACTAAGAAGCTAACTAACTTTTTATCTACTATAAATAAGGCCTTAGTTAAAGTAGGTAGCTCTATCTACTTATAGGTAGTAGCATTAGCTAATAAGCGTAGATTATTAATTACTATTATATTATAATAGTAGAGCTACCTATCTATAGAGCTAAGCTAATCTAGATATAAATAGTTAACTATACGCTGTCTAGCCTGCCTTACTAGCTACTTTACTAACCTCTACACTAGACGTTATTTTCTGCCTATAGACTAAGCCTACTCTAGCTATTCTTTTAGATAAGGCTACCTTTTTAGAAACGTCTAAGGCTACTAAAACGTCTAAAGCTACTAAAACGTCTAAGGCTACTAAAACATTCTAGACTACTAAACTACCTAAGACTACTAAACTACCTAAGACTACTAAACTATCTATAACTACGTAAGAGCCTACCTCTCTAGATAAGCCTACTACTCTCTCTAGCTACTTCTAGAACGCTAACACTACGCTCTCTACTTTATAATAGCGTTCTCTTACGCTATTAACGCCTAATAGGTTATTATACTTACTATCTATGTTAACTACGCCTAAGACACTAGCTAGCGCTACCTATACTTTCTAGGCCTTACTCTTAACTAGCTATATTACTAAAACGTCTACTATATTACTATATAGTAGCTCTTAGCTATTCTACCTATAGAAGCTTACAGCGCTAGTTAAGAAGGTAAAGACTAAAAAGGCAAAGGCTATAGAAAACGCTATAGTAGTAGCTACTAATAGCAACGTAATAGACTTAGATAACTAAATCTCTACTTTATAATACCTAGACATAGAGATAGACTATCTATAGGTATTAGTGTATTATGTAAAGTGTATAATCTAGCTTTACTAGCCTATATACCTAGGCTCTTTATATTCTATACTATCTTTTAGCTCTTCTTCTATATACTTACTTCTTACGTTCTCTTTTACTATATTTATAATAAGAGCCTACTTCTATCTTATATACTACTATAGTCTACGTTATTAGATAAGAATATTCTACTTCTATAAGTAGCTACGTGTAGCCTAAGCGCTCTCTATTATTATTACTATAGGCGCTTTAGTAACTAGCTTTTATTTTTATACACTACCTCTACTACTCTATATACTACTATACCTACTACGCTTACTCTAAGCGCTATAGTAAACTACTATAAAAATATTAAAAGCTATAGCTAGATATAGCTCTAATCTCTCTATAACGCTATTAGTAAAGTATACACTCTCTCTTATACTAGCTTATATCTACTATACTAACTTATCTTTAGTATTACTAGAGAGATAAAGAAGCTATCTATAAGATTATCTTAGACTATAAGTAGACTACTATAGTAATTCTATACATATAGAGTAAGCGTATAAATCTCTCTTCTTTACCTTAGTATAGCCTACTTTCTAGCTAACCTAATCTATAGTAGTGCTTATAGTAGAAGAGGCCTTTACTCTCTAGCTCTTTAACTATTTTAATAACTCTACCTATACTAGCCTCTTTTCTCTAGACTAGCTAAGTGCACTACCTACTAATAAGGCCTAGAATAGTAACTTTTTATTTATACTATAAGACAACGCGTCTACTAACTACTCTCTAGTAAAGGTCTTAAATACTAGTCTTAAGAGTACGTTAGACTTAGAGTTGTCTATAAAGTTAGATCTACGTAGTAGCCTTACTTTAACTACATTGCCTAAGAGTACTAAAAACGCTTAGAATAAGAATAGCTTCTTTAATAATAAGCCTAAGAATCTAGAAGTAATAATAGTGCGCGCCTAGGCTTCTTTCTCTTCTCTTCTACTACCTAAGCTAACTTACTCTCTATAGAAACTTAATCTAGTCTATAGCTAGAACTCTTACACTATATACTTTAGTAAGAATATAGTATATACCTTAACTATATCTATTTTATTCTTATACTTACTAGTAGAGATAGCCTCTAGAGCACCTATATAATAAGATGCCTTCCCTCTTATATCTTCTGCCTAGCTTCTTTATAGCTACCTATATACCTTCTAGCTAGCGTCTCTATAGAAATCTACTACGTACACTAGTCTACTACTACTATTATAAGCGTAACGTAATACCTTTCTTCTTAGACTATACTACGCGCAGCGCCTAGAAGCCTTACATAACTAGACTAGAGTCTTCTACTACGCTATCTTTACTACTAGGCTTATTAGATAACGCTAGCCTTTCTAACGCAACGCTAACGCCTAGCTATAGCCTCTAGCTTAGTTAAGTAAGCCTTTTATTATCTCTTCTTTACTTCTATAAAGCCTTACTCTCTATAGTTTAGCGTTAAACGTTGTAAGAAGTAGCCTTTAGATTTATTTAATATAGCTAGTCTTTTTAGAATAACTTAGTGTCTTTCTCTTAAACCTACTAACTATAGAAAAAGGTAAGAAAATAGAATAGCATTATAGCTTCTTTTCTTTCTAGTAGTGTTTACTATAGCGTTAGACGCTCTAGAGCTAATACTATACTATATTCTTAAGACTACTAGAACTATATAAATATAAATATAAATATATATATATAGTAGAATAATAGACTAATAAAGGTAGTCTAAGTAGCTATTATAGCAAGTAGCTCTCTATATACTAAATAAGGCTCTAGTACTAGAAACCTATTAAAAGATGCCTCTTCTCTATACTCTACTATACTTCTAGTAGCGTAGTAGTAAAGTCTTATATCTCTTTCTTCTCTAATAAGCTTCTATATTATAAGATAAGCTCTTATATTAATAGCACTTTTCTTTTTTTAAGAGTATCTAATTAGATAGGTTTCTATAGAATTTAGAAGTTAGTAGCTTTATTACTTACATAATATATACACTATAGTAGACTTTCTTATTACCTTTACTTCTCTAAACCTAAGCATTTAAATTAGCTACTATAGCTTTATACTACCTAAAGGTATCTTCTATAAAAGCTTCTACCTTATAGAAACTACTATAAGTAAGTATACTTTACTAGTTAAGAGTCTTTTCTTTCTTATTATTATCTCTTCTCTTAATATATTTATATAGAATATAAAAGACTATAGCTATATTCTTAGCTAACGCTATAGTATATTATAGTATCTATATTAAAGATATAGCTACTATCTTAGAATTACTAATTACTAATAAAATCTTTCTAGCTACTAAGAAAGCCTTATTCTATAACGTTAGACACCTAGCTTTATATTATAAGGCCTAGTAGTACGTTTTGTAGACGCTAGATTAAAGCTATTTACTATAGATATAACTATCTCTATATAAGCCTATAAGTAACTAGTGTTATTACGCTCTTAGACTACTTTAGCCTAGGCTATATATATATAGCTATAGTAGTAGTAGAAACCTATCTATAATACACTAGCGCGTTAGCTTATAGTACTTATTTTTCTTCTTCTTTTCTTTATATCTTGCCTCTTAACTATTCTAAGAGCTTACCTTATAACTATATTCTATTCTACTTTCTTATAACTTAGGTAGTGTATAGCCTTACGCTACTTCTCTTACTCTCTAATAGATAAGTAAGTTATAGTTATTATTCTATCTCTTTTTAGACACTACTAGCGCGCAGCACATTAGTAATAGTTACTAGGTAGCTCTTTTAGTACTTAATTTTTTTTTTTCTTATTTATTATTATTATTATTATTTACCTAGTTTTCTCTTTTACTCTTATACTCTTACCTATATATTACTATACTCTTACTCTTATATTACTATACTCTTGCCTATATAGCACTACACTACTAAGTAACTATAGTACTATTAGAATTATTTAATATACTGCCTAAGCTACTACCTAAGCTAAAGCTAGTCTACTTAAGAGAAGATAAAGTCTATAAGTAAACTATATCTAAGATTAGTTTAGTACGCTGCCTTCTTCTTCTATATATATCTAAGTTTCTCTACTTACGTAACTTATAGCTTAGTATATATATTATTTATATCTTCTACTTAGTAGGTAATACTTAGAATATTAGTAATATTATTAACTACCTAATTAACTACTTTATTAATAGTATAGTAGCTTTATTTTATTCTCCTCTTTTACTTTATGCGCAACTAACCTAGTATTTAGTTATCTATAGCTTAGTCTACGTCTAGCTTATAGAACTTAATAACTACGTATATATTAGTAAGCTATTTAGCATAACTATACCTATAGTATAGACTACGTTTACACGTTGTCTGCTATTCTAGCCTAATAGTCTAGCTACCTCTACTCTTTACGTTCTAGCTAATAGTTTAGCTCTTTCTAATAGTTCTAATAACTTATCTATACGTAGATTACTATCTAAGCGTATTAAGAGTAGTTACGCGTCTCTAGCCTAGCTGCTAGTAATAGCGCTGCCTACGCCTACTTACTTTAGATTTACCTCTCTACTTCTTCTTACTCTACTATCTACTTCTATTACGCCTATAGCTACTATGCAGCCTACTATTACTATAATAATACTAGTACTAGTGCGTAGCAACTTAGCTATTAACTCTATTCTAATTATTACTAATAAAAACTACAACAGCCGCACTAAGAACTATAAGTAGATATTCTTTCTCTTTCTTTTTATTACCTAATAGTGTAGGCGCTAAAGCTACGTACTAGAATATATAGTAAGATTAGTAAAGAGATATAGAAGTTAGGTAATGTAGAGTAGAAAGAATAGATTAGAGATTATATAATAAGTATAGAATAAATGTATAGTACTCTAAGATATACTACTATATTTCTCTCTTCTTAGCCTTAATATTTACCTTCTTACAATATACTTCTTTACTATTCTACTACTATCTATACTACTTTTATTATATCTACGTAGCTTTAGATAGTAGTTATAAGCCTACGCTGCTTTACTATAATAACTTAGGTAGTAGTAGACGCTATATCTATATAGCAGCGCTTTTATAATTATTTTATTAAAAAGCTAGTTATATAAACTAGACTAGAGACGTAGTAAATATATAGTGTAAAGTTAGTAAAAGTAATAGTATATATAGAAACTACGTATAGCGTATATAGTGCCTAGTTATAGATATATAGCACTACGTTAGATACGTAGAAAACTAGAGATAGTTACACTTTACCTAGTAGTGTGTTATTAGTAGAGTTAATATAGAGTTTAGCTCTAGTAAAGTATAATACCTTAGGCTTATACTATATAGCTAGTAGTAGTAATATAGATAGAAAGAGGTTTAGTTACTATCTTAGCTTTGTTATAGGTACTACTATCTAGTCTACTCTATTAATCTGCCTCTTCTAGGTTCTTACGCACTTAGTAGATGCTTATTAGATATTACGTACGTTACGTTAGTAGCTATAGCTATATATATACACAGAAATTATCTATACGCACTAGACTCTATTTTCTCTTAACTTATACGCTTTCTACTATCTTATCTACTTTATCTATCTTATCTACTTTAGCTATCTCTACTATCTCTACTATCTTAGCTATCTCTACTACCTCTACTATCTTAGCTACCTATACTATCTTAGCTACCTATACTATCTTAGCTACTTCTACTATCTTCTCTATCTTAGCTATCTCCTCTATCTTAGCTATCTTCTAAGTTTTATCTCTTTTTCTCTATTTTCTTCTTTTTCTATATTTTCTTAACTTAGTCTAGCTTACTTCTTTCTTCTATCTTACCTATTTTACTTTCTCTTTCTACTAGTATAGAAATAGAGGTAGTTAAGAACTCTAAGGCTACTAGCGCTATAACTCTACTAGCTAAGGTTTTACTCTACTACACGCGCATTATTTTTATTATAGGCGCTAGTATTTCTATATTTATAGATAGTTTGTTTTTTTCTTCTTCTACGCGCCTACGCCTTTACTAACTCTCTTCTTTCTTATAGTTAATATATTTACTAATACCTAGAGTCTTATAAAGTAACTAGGTAGTAAGTAGCTTTTTACTTAGAGTATATATAAGTATAACACTTTACGCAGCGCTTTTAACGCCTATATACGCTAGGCTATACCTACTATACGCGCTACGCCTTTTAGCCTATTTTACTTTCTTCTTAAAGTAGTTTATAGCTAAAGCTATATACTTTAACACTACACGTAAAATATTAATAGTATTAAGTTTTAGAAGCTAAGCCTAGCTGCGTACGCGTTCTTAGCTAGTTAGCCTACCTTAGCTCTAATAATTACCCTCTATAGCTTACTACTATAGTTTTAGTATAACTTATATAGAACTATTATAGCTACTAACCTAGCTAAGTACTAAGATAATAAGCGCGTATACTACTAGAAAGGCTATTCTAAGCGCAACACCTATTATAGCTCTAGTAAGTAGTAAACTACTACGCAAGGCACTATATAACCTAATATTATCTACTACTACTAGCTCTACTCTAATCTAGAGCTTCTAGAAAAGATAAAACTTATTTAGTATAATCTTAACGTAGAGCCTAACGCTGTATTTATTATTAGTACTACGCTCTCTATACTAGGTATAGTTACGCTATATATAAGCCTTATAGACTAAGTGCGCTTTAGAGGTAGCGTTAGTGTTCTTATTAATAGTAGTATAATTATACCTTCTTTGTATAGCTTATTTAATCTAGTTTTCTAGAGTACTAGTAATAAGTTTGCCTATTTTACTGCTAGTACCTTAGGCGTTTCTCTTAGCTAGCTTATCTCTATCTACCTATAGCCTCTTACTTATCTAGTAGAAGAACTAATTTCTCTCTACTCTCTCTATTTCTTACTATAAGACTATACCTATACTATATTCTGCGCACTACACTACTATCTATTTCTCTACCTACGTTATATAGCTATTAATTAGCCTACACTATATAGCCTCTAGAAACTTATAGTAGCTAAATAGTAAGAGATTATACTTATATACGCACTATAGCGCGCTCTAGGCTTTTAGAAAAATACTCTTAGATATATTAATATAGCGCTTACTCTAGGTTATAGCTAAAAGTAGCCTCTATACTTAGTATAGGCTAGTACAGACTCTAAGCTACACTAGCTCTACTAAAGTAGATAGAGTATAGTATAGATCTATAATAAAGACGCAGCGCTTCTATAGTAGCATAATAGTAGTATATAGATAGAGCATCTTCTAGTAGAACTAGATAAAGTTATATATATATACTAGCCTCTACTTACTTACTACTATCTATAGCTAGCTACTTTAGCGCCTACTCTTAGCTACTACATACTTATACGTAATTTCTAAGGTAGCGTCTAGGCTCGCCTTAGCTTATAGAGAGTTTACTGCTATAGTAAGCTATATCTTATACTACTTACTATTAAAGGTAACTAGCTACGTACTAATACACTAGCCTAGAATTACTAGCGTTTCTAGGTAGCGCTAAAGATTTGTAAGTAGTATAGTAGTATAGTAGAGGCCTAGAATAAGCTAGTAGGCGTATAGCGTAGCGTAGTAGTAATACAGCGTAGGTAGAGAGGTAAGCACTATAGCGCTAACCTATTTATAGTAGCTAGTGTATATAGTATAGTAGTCTAAGTTAATAAACTATATCTAGTAGTGTACTACTATATATTGCGTAAATAGTAATAACGCTAGTCTACGTATATAGTTACCTACTACGCGTAGTTTTAGTATATTTACTAGTGTATAGTAGCTATATATAGTATATTAGAGTAATATATAGCGCACCTACTCTATTATTACTCTTATCTATTCTAGTAATGTTATTATATCTATAGTAGTAGCTATTAAGACTACTTAGCCTACTAACTAGCCCTCTAGCTACCTACTTTTATATTCTATATATAGACACTCTTAATTTACTTTACTAAAGTACGTTACACTATAGTAGACATAGAGCTTCTTACCTACCTTAATAGAGTGTAGCGTAACTAGCGTTAGTGCTATAAGCTCTAGTAGTAGCCTTGTTTATAGAATTATCTATACGTTAGACTTATAGTATTTATAGTTAACGCGTAAGATAGGTCTACTTAGTAGTATAGACTACTAGTAGTCTCTTATCTATATTAGACTATATATTATCTTAGTAGTAACTTTATGCGTATATAGTAGCAGTACCTCTAAAAGCTCTAGTAGTAGTGTTCTGCGCAGAATAGGTTGTATAGTAATTACTATAAACTTAGCCTCTCTACTATACGCTACTATTAGACATAGAGCAAAGTTAGCTTCTAGATTATAGTAGTTATAGTATAGCCTAGCTAGGCTTGCAATCTTAGCTAGCTACTAGAGTAGGTTAATATAGCTACTACTTTCTATAAGTAAAGTGCAAAGTACTATTAGAATTTCTACTATCTAGTGTATAATGCACGCTAGCAGCTTATACTACGCCTTACTTAATAGTACTATTTATAGCTATTCTAGTAGCTAGGTAGTAGTGTTAGTAGTATAAGTAGATATAGAACTAGAATAGCCTTATAGAGAAGAGAAGCACCTTATTAAGCGCTTTAAGAAGAATAGTAGCTACAGCTATATCTATAGTATAAAAGGCTAAGAGATAAAAAGAGAGATAGTGCTAGCTACTAGAATTTTAACGCGTTAGTAGGTTATAGTTATATCTATCTAGACTCTAGGCCTAGCTAATAGACTTACTCTAGAGCAAGACGTACAGGTAACCTACTAGTAATAAGTAATAGTACTCTTTTTTTTTTTATCTTCTTTCTTTATTCTTATCTTATTTCTTCTTCTTCTCTTTGTCTTTTTCTCTTCTCTTCTTCTTTACTATCTTTAGCTATCTTTTCTTTTATAAATACTACGCTACTTAACTACTTACGTAGATAGTATCTAATCTACATTATAACTACCTAGTATATTTCTACTAGCTTTTCTCTTCTTCTAGAGGCTCTACTACTAAGTATAATTCTTATATAGTTTGCCTATAGCAGCTATCTATATCTCTCTACCTAGTAGTATAACCTAAAGAGTAAGGTTTAGCTTCTCTACTATAGTAGCGTATAGTAGGCCTTAATCTTCTATAGCACTACTCTCTATTCTCTCTACTTCTTACTTAAGAGGTAGTAGGCTCTCTTTACTTCTATCTACTACAGCCTCTACTTTATAATAACTAACTAAGACTATATTCTTAAGCCTACTACGCTAGCGCGCTTTACTTTTACTAGTAGCTAGATATTCTTACTAGCTAAGATTAAGGTTATAATTATCTAGTACTATGTATAAACGCGCTAGCGTCTTCTTCTAGATAACACTAATCTATTATATTATTACGCCTACTATACTAAGGTATAGCTACTAATAGCTATAGCTACTTGTATAACTAAAGGTATCTATTAGAAAGCCTATCTATATAAGCTTACTACTTTAGGCTGCAGTCTCTTCTTCTCTATAAATATCTTTTTCTTACTACTAGCTACTCTAGATATAGTCTTACTACGTTCTCTACTAAATAGGCGTATTACTTAGTTTATTACTTACCTTATTTAGAAAGCTAAACTCTATATAGATAACCTTCTTAAGACACGCCTTCTTATAACTATAGTTACTAGCTATCTCTAGCGCTGCCTCTAGATAGAGATTTACGTATACTAGCGTCTAGAGAGTTAGTCTCTAGCTTACTAATAGCATACTCTTCTTCTCTTCTCTACGCTTACCTACTAATGTACTTCTCTAGCTTAGCTTAGTTATAGGTTACTAGAGCGCTATAAAGTAATAATAAATACACTCTTAGCCTATATCTAGCCTAAGAAGCCTATCTACCTAACTCTCTTTTTCTTTATAAAGCGTCTTATATTTAGCTACTTCTAGAAAGTATAGGTAAACCTACTACAAAATTACTATCTATACCTAAACTATACCTACTATTACGTAGTTTACGCTAACGTTAAGGCGTAGCTATATAAGCTATTTCTCTTTTCTTATATACTTAGCAACTAGGCAGCCTATATTTTCTATAGCTAGACGTTAGCGTTATTCTATACACTTCTATCTTTTTACTAGTAGGCTTACTTCTAGAGCCTATAGTAGTAGTAGTAGTAGTAGTAGTAGTAGTAGTAGTAGTAGTAGTAGTAGTAGTAGTAGCATTAATAGCAGTAGTAGTAGTAATAGTAGTAGTAGTAGTAGAGGCTATAGTGTCTAGAAAGTAAGGCAGCTAGGTTTTTCTCTCTAGCCTATCTAATCTCTCTACCTTATCTTCTTTATCTACCTTACCTGTCTCTTCTTTTCTATTAACTCTCTTTTTTCTCTTCTAACTCTATATTATATATTTTCTTCTATACGCCTCTCTATTCTAAAAAGATACCTCTCTACTACCTTACTACTAGTAGCTACTAATATATAGCTATATATATTACTACGTTCTCTAGTATTAGTATACGCGCTAGTAGCGCTAGGCTTAGCGCCTACTTTGCGTTCTACGCGTTAACTAGCATTTTACCTATAAGAGTTATTTTATCTCTTATTAGCTTATACACTACTATTACAAACTCTAGCTACTTAGTAAAGCGTATAAGGCTAAACTTTCTAAAGAGCTGCCTATATAGAGAGACGTAGTAGGTTAGTAAAGTTAGAGAGAATAGATAGAGGTAGAAAGTATATACTTTTAGTTTATTAAAAATGTAGCTATAAGTTCTATAGCTATATAGATTAGTCTAATAGCGTAGGTATAACGTGCTATATTCTATAAGCTTATACTTTACGTAGGTATAAGCTTAAGAGTATAGAGGTACTTAAAAAGTAGGCTTATACTATTAAGACTATACCTCTAGTATAGATGTAGAAGCGCCTTAAGCAGCGTATTATTCTTAGAAAGAAGTAGTGTCTAGTAACCTTATCTATTATCTAAGAGAGCTTTAACTTTGCTAGCTAGCTAGTAAAACTATAGGTAGGCCTATATACGCTTATATAGTATAGTAGAGTAAAAGTAGTTATTAAGAAAGAAGAATAAGCTTACTCTTATTATAGTAAGAATCTATTTAATAGCGCTACTCTTAGACGTAGTGTTAATAGCTCTATAGAAGCTATCTAGTGTTACTTAGTTTTTATCTACCTCTATAATAGATACACTACTAGATTCTATCTTAAGGTTAGCACGTAGCGCCTATAGCCTAGCTTTACTCTATATAGAAAAGAGCGTAGTAATAAACGTTTAGACTCTAGCCTACGTTACCTACTAATTATAGTAGAATAACTAAGTACTAAGCTCTACTTATAATCTAAATATACTCTCTAGGTTCTACTTACTCTATAGCTCTATAGCTAGGTAGTCTACTTTATATAGCTATAGAATATTATAGATAGTAATCTAAGCTACCTATACATTCTATTAGTAGAAAATTATAATAATCTTAGCTAATAATAGGTATTAAAAGAGTTACTTAATCTAGGTAATAACTTCTATACCTAATATAGACCTAGCTTAGACCTAGAATATAATAAGTCTATACTAACTAACGCTTATAGGCTTAAGCGTAAGACTCTATAGCGTTTAGGCTAGCTACTTACGTAGAGACGTAGCTACACTATATAGTTAGTATCTAAAGTATAGCGTAGAGAAGGTAGAGTAAACTTACTTATAAGAAAAAAGAATACTATATAAGATAGTTTAATAGGCCTGCTCTTATTATAGTTTCTAAACGCTTCTTACTCTTTCTTATAGCCTAACGTGCTAGGTACGCCTATTAGCTATACTTTATACTCTGCTAGGCTAGACGCTACCCTCTACTCTTCTATTCTTAGTAGATATAGTAAGGTAGCTTAGGTAGGTAGAGTGCTTCTCTAGGCTTATACCTTATTCTAAATTACCTTAGACGTAAGAGTATACTCTAACACTACTAAGGTTACTACTAACTACGTACTCTCTTAGTTAGCTAGCTATACATTACTATTACTAGGTTAAAATATACCTCTTGTAGCTACTTATAGATTATATCTTTAGTAGAATAAGGCTTAAACTATAGTGCTACTAAGCTACTACTACTTACTTCTCTCTATTACTTTATTATGTATACTTATAGCTATTATAATAAGGTATTATACTAGTAGCTCTCTTATATAGAAGAAGCTATTATTATAGCTTCTAGGCTACTACTAATAGAATATACGTAACGTTAGTAGCTTATTATTAGTTACACTAGCCTATATACGTCTCTACTTTTCTTTTTTCTCTCTCTACGTTACTATAACTACTATAATAAGAATTTTTCTTATTATTAGTTAGCTTATACTAGTTTACTCTATTTTACTATTACGTTCTACTACTATAACAAGGCTACACAACAACCTTTTCTATTTCTTATACTTTTTTTAGCTTAGCCTATACTACTTCTCTACCTTTTTATATCTATTCTTCTTACTATTAATACTATAGAGCTTACTAAAGCTTTATATAATACTTTAAAGTAGAAGGTAAGTAAGCGTATCTAGAATAAAGTTAACTAACAGCGCGTAGTAACTATCTACAACTCTAGTGCGCTCTATAATATTACCTAGATTAATTAGATTAATAAAGTACGCTTTCTTTTACTTTCTACTTTTCTATTCTTTAAGGCTAACTATCTCTTATAGGCTATCTATACTATTTAATAGACTACTATTACTTTACTAAAAAAGAAAGCTATTAGCGCTCTACTCTATGCTAGTACTAGTATAATAGAAGAAGCTATAGTAATAGGCTTTATTAATAAAGGCTCTAGCGCTGCTCTAGCTATTACTAAGTAGACTCTACGCTCTTACTTTACTAAGCTTATATAGTCTTTCTATAACTATTTAGCTAAGAGCCTTAGTTATAGTACTCCTCTACTACTAGGTATAAGTAAGACTATAGCTTAGCGTGCGCTTAACAGCTACTTTACCTATAACCTCTCTATTAATAACGCTATTCGCGATACTATAGCTTCTATTCTTACCTACTATTAAAACGCCTAGGTAGTTATTAAGGTAGAGTCTAAGTCTAAGGTTAAGGCAGAGTCTAAGTCTAAGGCTAAGAGTCTAGCCCCCTCTACTAATAAGCTATCTATTATTACTAATAAGAACTATAAGTGTATACTATAAGTAGAAGGTAATAGAAAGAATACGCTACTAGATAACTCTAATATCTCTACCTAGGCTAAACAGGCTCTACTAGACGTAGATAGCTACTATAGTAGTAATATTACTAAGAATTCTAACTATGCGCTAGCTACTAATAATAATAATATTAACGCTAACGCTAACGCTAACACTAACGCTAACGCTAACACTAATACTAACGCTATAGAGATTAAAGACAATAAAAACTAGCTCTAGTAGTAGATAGGTAATATAAGGCGCAAGAATAAGGTTTAGTAGCTCTTTATTACTAGTTATACTATCTTAATTTCTTTTATAAATTATTCTAATATAGTTTACTTCTAGAACTATATTATAGAGAGAATATAGATAGCTACTTAGATTAACTAAAAAGGCAATATCTAGACGCTTAACGCTAACTTTATCTTACTTATCTATAACTTCTAGCTCTACACGTTTAGTTAGCCTAGTCTTAACTAGCTTAACGCTAACCTAGCTACTCTAGAGCGCCTAGGCTCTAAGTAATAGACTATACTCTATAGTATAATTACGCGCGCCTAGTAGTAGACAAGATAGTAGTTTAACTATAATAACTTCTTACACTAGTTCTAGATAAATAAGACCTACTTAATAAGTAATACTAAGAATACTATAAACCTAGAGTTCTATATTACCTATAACGTTATTATCTTCGCGTCTAATACCTAGATTATCTCTAACGTGCTTGCCTTTATAAACCTTATCTACTAGAATATACGTTAGTATATATAGGCTGCTGTTATTATTAAGGTAGTTTATAAGAATCTATAGCTTAATAACTATACGCCTATTACTATCTTATATATACGTAACTAGCTTAACTACTACTTTAGCGCTAGTAACTCTGCCTTTATAAATAAGCTCTACCTAGATAAGCTTTTTAATAATATTAAGATATTCTACTCTATTACGCTATTATTTATTAACTAGACTTCTCTAACTAAGTATATTATTCTCTCTTTCTTTATAGCTCTATAGCTTACTAATCTCTTACTCTACTAGCCTCTACTACACACTCTATCTTAAGTAGTTAAGCGCCTTTACTATCTTGCGCACTAATAAGTAGACTAATAAGCTTATCTACGCTCTTACTAACGTCTTAGACCTCTTATATCTAGTCTTTACTATCTAAGTACTAAATTCTTCTTTCTAGTCTTTTTCTATTTATCTACTAGGCAAAGCTATAGACTATAGTCTAATAGAGAGTTACTAGTATATAGATAACGTTTACGCTTAACTCTTAGTAGGTTAGAACTAGTAGTAAGGCGCTTAGCGTGTCTGCTATTATAACCTTACGCATAGCTACTAGCCTAAGTAGATTAGATATATATATAAAGAATATAGGTAAGGTAGATAAAGAGCGTATATTATAGTAGTTGTTTCTAGTCTCTATTAGCTAGAGAAGGCTGCGCTATGTCTAGCTAGTATAGAGTTAGCTAGCTTACCTATCTAATCTTTTAGTTAGTAATATATTATGTACTATAAAAATATCTTATGTATATATATATATATATATATATATATATAACTACGCGTACTATAAGAGAAGCTAGGTATACTATAAGCTCTAGAGAAGCTACCCTCTACTTCTAGGTCTAGGCTAGTAAGCTATACTATAAAATATACTTAGTAGCCTATATAAGAGTAGCTACACTAGCGTAAACTAGCCTTTTGCTCTTATTTAGTAAAGTAGCTCTTTTACTTTCTTAGCAACATTTATTACCTTTAGATCTTATATAGCGCAAACTCTACTCTTTTATACTATCTTTAGGCGTATCTAGAATCTACTTATACTATCTATAGAGTAATAAAGACCTCTTTAGCTTACTTTTAATAATATAAAAATAATTATATACTATAGTAGAGTGCTATTATAACACGTAGAAGAATAGCTACCTACTCTTAGTAATATATTAATATATTAACTCTACTACTCTATTTATATTATATATTACCTAGCTTATATAATCTAGCTAAATCTACTTCTACTATCTTACTCTATCTAAGTCTATACTCTTCTACTATAAGGTTAAGCTAATAACTATAAGAAGAAGCATAAATATACTTATACCTACCTACTACTACTACTACTACTACTACTACTATAGTATAGTAGTAATACACTAGACTACTTTATACTATATAAAGGTGTTTTCTATGCTATAGTACACTATAGTACTCTCTCTTACTATAAGACTAGACTACACGCTACGTTTATAGCGTATTTAATACCTTAGAATAAAGAGGCTAAGAATAAGAATAAAGATAAGAGTACGTATAGACGTTTTCTATATACGTTAGTAGCACTAGCTATAGACGTGTTAACCTCTATTCTATATAGTACTAGCCTACCTAATCTAGCTCTTTATTATATAGTCTCTATAAAACACTACGTAGATCTCTAAAATACTTATGTCTTATATAGCTATCTCTCTACTTTTTATATAAGCTTATAACTTATAGTAGAATTTATAAAAGTACTTAGGTACGTTAGCTATAAGTATAGAGAACGTAGATAGTAGGTATACTTCTATTACGCAACTAAGAAGAATAAGTAGTAGTATATACTAATAAAGGTAGATAGTAGAATAGGTAGAGTTCTCTAAATCTAATGTTAACCTCTACAGCGTAAGACACCTTAGCCTACTCTTTCTAGGTAACTTAGATTTTTTTAGCATAGACTAGAAAGTAAAGATCTATTAGAAAGCTAAGTAGAGAGACAGCCTTAGCTTTAGTCTTACTACTAGATATAGCGTAAGCGTAGTAATAGACAGCGCTAATGTTAGAGTTAGAGATTACACATAGTAGGCTTGTATAGTAGAATTACGCCTAGATTTTCTATTTAGAAAATTAGAAGCTGTTATTTCTATAAGCTAAGTAGTTAGTAGCTTAGAGAAGAACTCTAGTACTACGTACGCTATAACTACTCTATAGCTAGAACTATAGCCTCTTTCTAGTAGCTAAAGCCTTCTCTTTTATTTACTATAGCAGCTTCGCTTCTAGCTATAGTAGTCTTGTTTTACTACTACTTACCTTTTTTTACCTTATTCTCTTCTCTTTATCTTTAGAACTATACTTATTATTATATTTATCTTTATACTTATTATTAGGCTTATTATTATACTTATTATTATACTAGTTATTTTTCTTTATTTTTGCTATAGCACAATTCTTTATAGTACTATCTACTAGTATACCTTATCTTCTTCTTTCTCTTTCTCTTTAGGCACTATTTTATTATAGTGCTATTACTACTAATAAAGTTACCTACTCTTCTACTATCTTATTTCTATTCTCTACTCTAGTAAAACTAGTTACTTTATTCTACGTATCTTATCTTTTTCTTTCTTTTTATAGTTATTATACTACGCTTATTACTTTACTTATTATTACTTTTTTCTTTTTCTATTAAGTTCTATTCTTCTTTCTCTATCTAGAAGTAGTACATATAGTTACTCTTTACTTTACTACTCTTCTAGTATAAAGCTATACTAGTTATACTACGTAGTAGTACTATAATACTAACAATTACAATCTTATTATTCTTCTACTCTCTTATCTTCTCTAGTAGCCTATCTATCTCTTATATCTATTTAGTTTACTTTACTTATACTATAAAGTAGTATTATTTCTTATAAATTAGAAGAGTATACTACTACTAGTAGTATAGTTCTACGCTTTGTCTAGAGAGCTATACGCTACCTTTTTTTATTATCTTTTCTTCTTATATAGTACTTATACTCTACTAGATAAATATTATATCTCTTTACTAGCTAGGTATTATTCTTTCTATAGAGTACTAGTATAGTCTATAGTATATTATATCTTCTAGTTGTGTAGTTTTACTAGTAATAACCTAGTAAAGTATTTTCTCTTTTTATTACTATAGTTAAGGTTATTACTATAAAATAGAAGAATACTCTAAATAAACTAGTAGTAGAACATAGTACTCTATAGTATACTACTATAGTTCTATACTATATAAAAAGTATACTTATTAATACGTAACTTCTATCTTTATTTAGGCTCTAGACTATAGTATATACTTTTACTCTATTCTTGTTATTTCTATTCTATCTATCTTTCTACCTATCTTTTAACCTATCTTTCTACCTATCTTTCTACCTATCTTTCTATCTATCTTTCTATATATTCTCTAATATATAGTTACTAGTACACTTTTTGCTATACTAGTATTACTCTATAGAATATATTTTCTTTCTATATAGTATAGTCTAGCTACTACTTCTTCTACTCTAGTCTAGAAGAAAAAGATATACTTACTATATCTTTAAATATATCTTTAGCTTTACTAGACTCTGTAGTACTCTTTAGTACTAGATAATTTTTTTTTTTTTTTTTTTTTTTTTTTAAGGTACTTTTTAACTACTATAGTATTTTTTACTTATTTTCTATCTTATTTAGAAAAGTACTCTTTACGTAACGTTCTATATTACTTATCTTACTTTATAGTATAATAGTATTATAGAACAAAGTAGATAGAAATAAAAATAAAAAACTACTCTATCTAATATTAAGTTAAAAAGAAAAGAAACGTAAAGAAAATTACTATATATAAAGTAGTTTATTACTTATACTATCTATACAACTATAGCTACTATATAGAATTACTATATTTTAAATATATACTTCTATTATAATTACCTAGTAGACTATAACTACTAAGTATTTCTCTATATCTTTTTGCCTTTTTAGCGTTTACTATACTACTTTAAAAGATAGTAAAGCAAAAAGCTATATAGTGTTACTCTATTATATTCTTTATAGGTAGTACTTTTTTTTAAAAGCATAGCTGCCTATATAGTAGTTATTTACTACTACTAGTAAAGTCTATAACGTAGAGTTTAGATTTTAATAAATAGTAGTATTTATAGATATATATACTAAGAATACTAATATAGATATAAATATAGCTACTTTTTATAAGCGTAGAATAGATAGCTTTAAGTGTTTTAATAACAAAATAAGTAGTAGTACTCTAGCTTATCTACTAATATAACCTATCTAGTATTTAGCCTACTATAGTAGAGTAGAATAGTATTACTAGAGAATTTATAAATGTAGACTAAAAAGTAGATATAGTAGCTACTCTAGTAGGTTATACAATTCTAAAATAAAATCTAGAAAAGTATTATTATAATAGCTAAGTAGCTATAATTAGAAATAAGTTAGTACGCTATGTATATAGATTAGTATAGTTATTTAGTACTAATCTATTTACTATAAAGTCTCTTACTATAGTGTTCTTCTACTACTACTCTTTCTATCTATATTCTATTATATATTAGAGATAGACTAGTATTCTTTATATAAAGCTTCTTACTTATAGTATAGCTACTATAAAAGATAGCATCTTTCTAAGTAGTCTAGTTAGAGTCTATTACTTTCTTCTTCTCTACATTTATTTACTTACTATTTTCTATCTAAGTAACGTATATTCTGTATATCTCTTTATATTTATTTTTCTCTCTCTATTCTTCTACGTATCTTTCTATATATCTTTCTACTTATTTTTCTACTTAGTTATCTATATATTCTTACTACTTCTATTCTATCTATCTTTTTATCTCTTCTTCTACGTAGTTATATACGTATTCTTACCTCTATTATACTACCTATCTTTCTACTTATCTTTCTACTTATCTTTCTACTTATTCTTCTACTTATCTTTCTACTTATTTTTCTACCTCTTATTTTATATAGTTCTCTATATATTTATACTACTTCTATTCTATCTATCTTTTTATCTCTTTTTCTATATAGTTATATACGTATTCTTACCTCTATTATACTATCTATCTTTCTACTTATCTTTCTACTTATCTTTCTACTTATCTTTCTACTTATCTTTCTACTTATCTTTCTACCTCTTATTCTACGTAGTTCTCTATATATTTGTACTACTTCTATTCTATTTATTTTTTTATCTCTTTTTCTACGTAGTTATATACGTATTCTTACCTCTATTATACTACTTATCTTTCTACTTGTTTTTCTACTTATCTTTCTACTTATCTTTCTACTTATCTTTCTACTTATCTTTCTACCTATTATTCTACGTAGTTTTCTATATATTTATACTACTTCTATTCTATCTATCTTTTTATCTCTTCTTCTACATAGTTATATACGTATTCTTACCTTTATTATACTATCTATCTTTCTACTTATTCTTCTACTTATCTTTCTACTTATCTTTCTACTTATTCTTTTACTTATCTTTCTACTTATTCTTCTTTCTATCTCTCTACTTATCTTTTTACCTACCTTTCTACTTAGTTATTTACTTAGTTATTTACGTATTCTTACTACTACTATTCTATACATTCTACCTAGAGTACTACTAGTACTACTTATTAGTAACACGTTTATTATGCTCTATACTTATTTCTTTTACTTCTACTCTTTATACTACCTAGGTATATAAAGCTACTTCTTTACTTCTATACGCACTAGTAGTCTTACTTACACTAGTTATAGTATTATACTATAAGCTTATTATATATTTCTGCGTAGAGTTATATCTATAGCTATAGCTACTAATGTATACGCAAAATGTCTATATATAATAGTAGAGATAAAGTAAGATAGAAGAAGTATAACTAGCTATAGCGTACTCTTTTCTCTATATAGAGAGAAGAGAGATAAAGTTAAAATACTACACGTAAGCTATTATTAGCAAAGAGAGTAGTATATAGGTTATAGTAGCTATATAAGCAAAATAAGCTAGTAGATAAGACTATACTATTTTACGTTATTACGCTATTACTATAGCTAGGTTCTAGCTACCTACTTTCTTATTAAAGCCTTTACTAGAATACCTTAAGGCGTACTTTCTTTATTTACTACTTACTCTTCTTTAGTTATACGCCTAGTAGCGTTTATTCTACGCTTATTATATTAGTATATAGTACGCTTTATATAGTAGCTAAAGAAGAAGGTTTTTATACTCTATTATATATAGTACTACTACGTTTAGGTTAAGCGTCTAACGCTTTATCTAATAACTATAACAGCCTAGGTAGATAGTAGATAATAAGTATATTCTAACTCTACTTCTCTATAGCTTTATACGCTTCTTTCTTACTACTTTCTAGGCTACTATATTCTAACTCTTAATATAGTATATAAGGTTTATTACGCTAACCTTACTTTACTTATCTACTAGCTATGCTAACTACTAGTTACTTTTAAGTAGAACGCAACTATTCTACTTTATACTATCTATTATCTAAAATATACCTACTACGTAGCTAGATAGATTACGTATAACTAAGATAAAGTAGCTTCTATACTAGAACGTAACGCTAACTACCTTATAGGTATTAACTACCTAGCGCTAATAGTATATATAAGAGGCTACTTTCTACAAAACTTTATAGTTAACTATAAGATTAGTAAACTAGTTATATCTAGTCTATAGAAGTAAAGCGCTGCTAGAGAAGAAGAGCTAAAGCTTAGATAATAAGTACTCTAGAATAATAGGCTTGCTGCTATATACTTAAATACATTTTTTCTTATTATTATATAGAGAGTATACTAGGCTTAAAGAGCTATTAGAGTAGAAGTTTAAATTAGTACCTCTTAGAGCTATCTTTAGTATTATAGTAAAGAAAAAAGCTTTAAAGATACTAGCTACGCTCTAGTTAGAGAAGGTAGCTGTACTATAGAGCTTCTATAGAGTTAGAGACTAGCTACTCTACTTAATACACTTCTAGAGAAACTCTCTAGTCTAGTTATAGTAGTATATTGCGCGTATATATATAGTAGTCTAACTTAGTATTAGAGCGTTAGAAGTAGCTATATAAATAACTTTATTAACGTTAGCTTACTTACCTACTTATAACTTAGCACTCTCTTACTATAAATACTTATAACTATACTAGAATAGCGCTAAGTTTCTCTCTATCTACGTATAACTATACTAGTTAGTAGTTAAGATTAGGTAAAGAGCTACGCTAACTAGTAGAAAGCACGCCTATTTTACTAATAGTATCTAGTTCTCTTACTATACTATAGCGCTAACACTAAGTAGATTAGATAGTAGAATATTATGTATATAGCTGCTAAGATTCTACTATAGAAACTAAATAGAATAGTAAATAGCTAGTTCTAGTATAATATTATATATACTATCTAGTGTCTGCTACGTCTTTAGGTTAAAGTTAGGTAGAATAAGTATTATTTCTCTATCTGTAAAGGCATATAGCACTTTAGCGACCTAGGTGTAGACGCTAATCTATTACGCACTTTAGCTCTAGGCATTAAATTAGATAGTTAATACCTTAGACGTAGAGATAGTTACTTAGAAAGTAGTCTAGTAAGAGCTATATAGCGTCTAGAGCTTATTAAGAGTATTAGTAATATTATTATTAAGGCGTAACTACCTAGATCTATAGAATTAGCGCTTTCTCTACTAAAAGAGAATAGTAGTAGTAGTATACGTACTACTTAATATCTAGTTCTAGCTAGTATTAGATTTCTAAGAGTAGGTTACTATAGTTAAGCGTAGTTAGCGTCTTAGCCTACTAATATAGTGTAAGTATTACTATAGTTATAGCTAAAATAAAAGAGAGTTGCTAGTAATAAGTAAGAGAATACTACGTAGTAGTAGTAGAAGTTATTTACCTAACTTGCGTAGTTTATATAGAATCTATAGAGAGTAGGTCTATCTAAAAGTAGACTAGTAGAAACAACGCTCTAGTAACCTACACTAAGCCTAGTATAGAAATTATTAGATACTAGCTATAGCTTTTAGGTAAGCCTTCTTATTACGTATAGTATAGTTATAGAGAGCAAAGTAGTTAGAGTTTTACTCTGCGCTATTATAGGCTCTACGCTAGAAGTAAAGACCTAGGTACTAAGTTCTATTATATATATTGCTATAAGTTAACTATAATAAAAGAGAGAATGTGTACTTTAGCGTATTTATTATTACTATGCTTTACACTATATATATATAGAGCACTAGCTTCTATACTAAGTATAAGAACTATCTCTATACTAAGTATAAGTAAGGTCTAATACTAAGTATAAGTAAGGTCTAATACTAAGTATAAGCAAGGTCTAATACTAAGTATAGAGACTATCTCTATACTAAGTATAGAGACTATCTCTATACTAAGTATAAGAATAGTCTCTATACTAAGTATAAGAACTATCTCTATACTAAGTATAAGAACTATTTCTATACTAAGTATAAGAACTATCTTTATACTAAGTATAAGAATAGTTTATACTAGGTAATGCTATATAACTACCTTGCTACTATATACTTATCTATACGTAGAGAGAGCTTCTTAGAGTAAGTCTAAAGCACTATAACACTACTTCTAGCTTAGCTACTTATAGTAAAAGGTAAAAGACGTTCTATTAGGCGCCTAGATACGTTCTTATGCCTAAAACTACTAGAGGCGTAGCTACTTAAGTATTACCTTATTAATACGCTATAGATACTTTATATAGTCTCTTACCTTCTCTAGTACTAGCACTATATTATAATATAAGTATAACTCTTAGCGCTACTACGCCTCTTCTACTTCTTTTAAACTCTCTACTATTCTATCTTTATACTTTTATATAAGCGCGTTATAGCTATCTAGTATACTATTAGTAATTTATCTTATTAGGCAGGTAATAAAAGTATCTTAGATATAGGTATAGTGCAGAAGAAATATATTGCAGAGAAAGTTATATAGTAGCTTTACCTAGCTCTAACTAGGTCTAGAAAGAAGCTATAGCCTATAGTCTATTAGATTTAAGTCTCTTTTATATAAGGTATACTACTATATCTACGTACTTTCTATTCTATCTTATATTTATCTATAGTTTAGGTAATATCTAACCTAGCTTTGCTTTCTACAACTATTAATAGCTAGATACTCTAGATCTTTTTATATATTTTCTGCTACTACTATATACTTATTACTAGTTCTATAAAGGCTATGCCTTTAACTAAGTTAAGCTATAGCTTTACTATATAGAAAAGCTCTATAGTCTAGTCTACTACGCACTATATCTTAGCATTCTACACTATTAGCGTTTTACGTAGACTAGTTAGTAGCCTATTAACTAGCTTAAAAAGAAAAAAATTATTAATAGCTAGGTAAAGCGCTATTAACTAGAGCTATAGGTTAAAGATAATATTAAGGTAGAGATAGTTTATAGCCTACTAGAGATACTTAGTCTATTGTAATTAGAGTAGGTGCCTAGAGTTAGAGGCGTTAAAATAGTAATACTAGGTATATCTATTAGCTACTTATATCTATACGTAGCGTCTAGAGTAAGAATATATATACTAGTATATCTATTAGCTAGCTAGATAGCTACAAAGTATATAACTTCTTGTTAGTAGCGTAGCTAGAGAAAGTAGTTATAGTTTCTATACCTATTAATAGGTATATAGAGGCGTAGTAAAGAAAAGAATAGGTAGAGAAAAGAAGTTGCGCTTTTACTTAGTTTTCTAACTCTAGGCTACCTACTACTTTGTAGAGTGTCTTATATAGTTATACATAGAAAATTTTAATACATCTATAGATTATAACTAAAAAAATATTCTCTTTAGAGTTACTAGTGTTTCTATAACTAATAGTATTCTTTTAAATTATTAGCTCTACTAATAACTATAGTACTATAGTAGCGCACTAGATAGTACGCTAGTAAACTATATTAGAGCTATTACTATTCTACTATACTCTTTTAGCAATTAGCCTCTAGAAAGAGGCTCTCTAATATTATTTAGTGTTAGCTTACTACGTATGCTCTAGTCTATATAATAAGGTAGTAGTTACGCTATCTATACCTAGGTACTTATTTGCACCTATTATAGTTATTTTTTACTACGTATAAGAATCTATAAAGTGTATAAATAAAAGTTAAATTAAGCTTTTCTGCACTATAGCAGAAAAGCGCCTCTAGCACCTCTTTAGGCGCGCTTAGCAAATATAAACTCTTACTACCTCTCTTGTCTAAACTAGCACTATAGTACTATATACTAAACCTCTTTTTCTCTTATATTATAACACTTAGGTCTACTATCTTATTCTACTAATAAAGCCTCTACCTATTCTACTAGTAGCACTTCTATGCTAATACTCTATATAGCGCACTATAGTTTATTATTAACTAGACTATAGGCGCTTAAGAACGTACTAAACGCTTAACTCTTAACTTTATTAGTGTTGTACGTATTATTATATATATTCTTAGATAGGTAGTGTATAGTAGACTTATAGAAAGAGGTAGAAGCTAGATAGAGTCTATTAGTAGTTATAGGTAATAAGTATAGAGTAGATTAGTGTTAGTTACCTATAAGCCTTCTACTTTACCTCTAGCTAGTTACTCTATCTCTACTATATATATACTAATAAAAGTAGAAAAGGCTATTACCTTAGTAGCTATAGTAGTAGTCTAAGTTAAAGTGTAGAGCATGCTATTAGTATATAGAACTAGTAATATAATAGAGCGCTTGCCTACGTACGTAGGTTAGTTAGTGTAAGATAGAAAGAGAGAGAAAGAATAATAACTACAAGAGAATACGTACGTAATACATTACTAATAACTTATAGCTAGTTAGTATTAGCCTTTTTTTTACTACTATCTTAAGTAGTTATAGTTAGTATATCTACGCTAAACTAAGACTACTACACTTTCTAGCTCTACTTTACTTTCTAGAGGCGTTAGTACTTATACTACTTATATAAGAGCTCTAATTCTAGCTAGATATAGCTACTACACTACTAGTGCTTCTAGCGCTCTTTAGTAAGTAGGCTCTTACTAAGTATATATTAGAGATAGAACACTATAATGCCTAGTAGTGTAGAGATAATAGAATAGGCGTAGAGCAAAGAATAGAAGAAGTAGAATATTAAGAGAAGGTTACCTAAGAGAGAATTACGTCTAAAGTAAGTGCTATAGCTATTATAGTTATAGTAGTTACTAGTGTTATTATTATTAGCTAGTTTATTTACGCGTGTAGGCTACTAACGTAAGTAGATTTACCTAGTAACGCGTATAAAATTAAAACAACACAACACTAGTAATACCTCTAATAGCCTACTCTTACCTTATTTAACTCTTAACTCTTAACTACTAATAATAATACTACTCTCTACTATAATAGCGCTTCTAGAGAAGCTAGATATAGACTAAGCCTATACGTACCTTATAAGCATCTACTACCTTCTCTACTCTAATAGAGCTAAGTATACGTAGACTAAGCTAGACTAGCTTTATATAGTTAGCTTTATAGTTAAGAGTACTTAAGATAGTAATTCTATCTACGTACTACGCACTCTTATTAAAGCGTAAAGCGTAGCTCTAGACTAAAAGGTAGTATATTATACTATACTTTAGCTAGCGCTAGCGCACGTTTGTATATAATAGAAAGATATATAGATATATAGTTACTAACACTTCTAGCCTCTCTATACTCTAATAACACTAATCTACTTAGAGAGTAGAAGTACTATGCTATAGCTATAGGCCTACGTCTACCTACGCTTACTTTCTTCTAGAAGAAGTAATACTACCTTAACGCTACTATACTCTATCTAGTTATACTAGGCTCTTTAGCCTTAGCTTACACTACTAGCTATCTTCTCTTTATTAATATTAAGGTCTATAAGCGTAGTAGGTAGTTACTAGAAATAGGTTAGGTAGAGCTTAATAGGCCTGCAAAGACGCTACGTATTTATTACTATATTATAGCTAAGCACGCTTATCTCTATAATGTATTTTACTTATCTAGCCTAGAAGGCTTTACGTATAGTTAGTCTAAGTGCCTTCTATAGTAGTAGATTTTTACTTACTTTACCTATACTTTAGTATATATAGCTAACTTACTCTATAGCTTACTAGTAGGCTATAGCCTAAAGAGTTCTAATATTCTCTAGCTTAAGACTATAGGTGTTTTGTTTCTATTACCTTGCTACGTTATAGATATTAACTAGGTTAAAATAGTAATTTATTACATACACTAGTTAACTACGCTATCTTAACTAGCAGCCTCTATCTATAAGGTTCTAACCTTTAGGCTAGAGTATAATATAGGTAATAACGCAGTAGTTACAGCGCGCGTATAGTAGTGCTAGGTATAGCTAGTAGTGCCTACGTTAGCTAACTAGCTTAATAAAGCCTAGAATAACATTACCTCTAAGATTAGAAATATGTTAGTAGTTATAGGTCTTAGACGCGTCTCTACTAGTGCTAGAGACTCTTTTTAGAAAAGTAAAGACACGCTATACACTTAAGTCTATTAACGTAATCTAGTGTAGAGAGTAGAGTCTTATATTAGCGTCTTCTCTTTTTATACACTACTAAAGGCGTAGTAAATAGCTTTACTTTTAGCGTAGAATAGAGTTCTTTTATATTTCTTACGCGCTTTTCTTTATTCTATATCTACGTAGCTACTTATCTATAACCTATTAAGTTTGTTTTCTCTTATATTAGTTCTTATTCTAATACGCCTCTACTACTATACTAATATCTATTACGTAGTAGAAATAATAATAAAGAAGAGCTACTAGAATAAGCTAAAATAAAAAGTAGCTAGAAGATAGATAGCTATAGACAAGTGCGTATAGACATTTTTTACACACGTTTATAGCCTCTACTATAAATATATTACTATCTACGCGCCTTACTATACCTAAACTACTCTCTTACTATTATAGTTTTGCTACTATCTCTATAGCTATATAACTTTCTATAGTTTCTTTTATATTAATATAATATAGCTGCTTTAACGCGCTTCTGCTATTTCTTTATATAGTAACTATTACACTACCTACTCTTTTAGCTACTATCTATTCTTGCCTTATAAAACCTACTAGCTACTATCTTACTATAACTATAGGCGCCTTCTCTTTCTTTTTATTCTTACTATTATTACCCTCTATTTACTACTCTAGTAACCTATATTTTCTATAGACGCTAGATATAGCTCTACTAAGAAATAGCCTCTTCTCTATTACGCTAATTATAGTAGTTTAATTACTTATACTAGAAGTAGGTATCTAGAGCTACTACTAAGTAATAAAGTAGAAAGTAATAGAAAAAGGTATATACTTTTAATTTGCGCCTTTATATATAGAGAGAGAAGCGCCTATAACTCTTTATTCTAAAATAAGATAAGAGAAACTATAATAGCCTTATATAACTAACCTATATTCTCTATAGCAACACTAACTAGAAGATAGTAGTAGCTATAATATTTCTATAAAGAGGTTAGCTTAGATACTATTATAGATTTTACTTCTAGTTAAACTAAATATAGTTATCTACTACTTAGAGAGTATAGTAGAACTAAATAGCTTTATAACTTCTAAGCTAAAGACTAGAAGTACCTATAGAAGAAGAATAGTCTTAGCGCTAGCTCTTAGTCTTAGAGAGAATAATAGTAGCCTTCTTCTTCTCTTCTTAGAGCGCGTTACTATAGATAGTAATATAGTTCTTTACCTACTTGCGTAGAATAATAGATACTAGTAAATATTAGTTATAAATAAAAGAGTAGATAGAGTATATAATAACTTACTCTTTAAGAACTTCTTACTAGTATACTTCTTAAAAAAGGCCTTATAAATAATAAAGCTAGAGAAGTAGTTAATTCTTAGCTATAGAATAGGCTAGATCTTCTTTTTACTATAGCTAGCGTAGTGTATAAGAGTTTTATTCTAAGAGCTACGCTTAAGAATAAGGTAGATAAAGTATATAGTAGTAGCAGCAACTTAGCTAGAGAGATAGATAAGAAAGTAGTAGTCTAGGTAGCTAATCTTAAAGAGGTACTTACCTAGTGTTTAGGTCTAGATATTATAGTTATTAGCCTTTACTATCTAGTAGAAGAAGTTTATAGAGTTAGAGTAGCTAAGATTATAGTTAAGAGTAGTAAGAACAAAACGCTTAGTGCTAAGAATCTTTTCTTTAGTAAAGCTATTATTAGTAACATAATAGAAGTTCTAGACGTAGAGAGAGAAGACCTTCTTATACTTAGACGTAATAAATATAGTAGTAACACTAACTAACTAAAGATAGTTAAGCTAAATAATCTTAGCTAAGAAAAAGTAGTTAATACTATTAATAGTAAGAAAGAGAGTCTCTAGAAGAAGGCAGAAGTAAGTATAAACTTAGAGTAACTAGTTAATAAGTGTACTACGCCTTTTCTACTTAAGCTCTATCTAGAACTCTATATAGTATAAGTTAGCTATAGTTACTATCTCTTATATCTTAAGGTACTCTATAATCTTAATAACGTACTTAGAAACTATCTATAAGTTATTAACGTTCTCTCTATCTAGGTCTAGGCTTAAGCTTCTTCTTAGTAATATTCTTAGCCTTCTCTTTCTTTTTCTTAATAGTCTTAGTAATTTCTATTTACTTCTAGGCTAGTAGGCTAGTAATACTATTACTACTAGCACTACGCTTTTTCTTCTTAGATTCTAACCTAGAACGCGTTAAGTTAGCCTATAATAGCTTCTTCTAGCTAGTAAGCTGTGCTGCTTTAGAGCCTACGCTCTTAGTAGCTAGAACTATTTTTCTATTCTTAGTAATAGTACTAAGCCTATTAGTCTTAATAACATAGCTAATATTACTAAGAGTAGTATAGTTTATCTAGAGAGTCTTCTTAGGTACATTAGCTATAGACTTATTAGCGCTAGAGTAGGTAGCCTTTATACGCGTTAAGCGTGTTATAGCTACGTTTACTCTATTTTTATTAGTTAGAGTTAAGAATACGCGTTTATAGGCTAAATTCTTATTAATATACTACTAGCGCGCTAAAAAGAGTCTTCTCTTATTACTACTATATCTTACTACTCTTATATACTTTAATTTTATTACTTACGCCTATTATACTAGTTTTAGTAATATAGTTAACGTAATTAGCTTTAGCTATTTTATTACTATTATATAAGTATTATTGCGTATTATGTAGCTACTAGATAGTAAATAGATATATCTTATATACTTTCCCCTCTCTATTACTCTTATAGTCTTCTATAGTTATTTTTATATTATTATACTTTTATACTTTCTCTCTCTCTATTACTTTATATACTCTATATTACTCTTAGAGAAACTAGAATAGATTCTTATCTACTAGCTACTTATAAGTCTCTTCTTCTAATACCTATAACTACTACTCTACCTAAGTCTATAGTATTAGCACGTTCTCTAACGTAGCCTACCTAGGCTAGTTAAGGTAGTGTAGTTAGTGCGCTATAATAATACTTATTATCTAGACTACGTAGAGAGCTAGATTCTAATTATAGTTACTTACTATAGGTAGGTTAAAGTCGCTAACACTAGAAAGTATTATATTAGATACTACTAGCCTTTTATTAAGCTACGCTGCTTCTTCTCTTAACTAGTAGCTACTATAGCTAAAGATGCTTTTCGCGACATAGTACACGCTAATAAAGTTAATATACGCTACTTAGTCTTTAGCGATAGACTCTTTAGTAAAGTAACTTATTACCTTAGTAAACTCTCTACTAGTAAGTAACGCTTTACCTTAATATATAGCTTTATAAGTTATTTTTATAAAGCCTCTTACTATAAGCTAGAGGTTAAGTACTATATTTAGTAGAGTAACCTCTTTCTTCTCTCTTTTCTTCTCTCTTTTCTCTTCTAGTAGGCAAAAATAACTATACTAATACTTCTAGGTAGCGTATATAGTTTTCTTAGTTATATAACTACTAGCGTCTAAAGTATATAGTAGATATAACCTAGTTAGTAGTAATATAAGGTAGTTAGTATAATTATAAAGAAGCGTCTAGCCTTAAAAAAGAGCTTTAAGAGATAAGTTAGCTACTAGTATTAGGTTACTACTAAAGAGAATAGTATACTATTTAGTACGTAGTAGCTCTAATATAGAAAAAGAGTATACTATAGCTAGAGCTACGCGCTAGAGAAGCGTATACAGATATAGTAGAGCTACTACTAGACTATTATAGTTAGTAAGAGCTACTAAGAAACCTATTATACGCGTATATATAGCTTATAGCTAATTAAACTAGAGTAGAGGTAGCTTTGCGTATAGTCTTATTATTAATACTTCTACGTAAAATATAGCGCTTAGGCGTAGTTACTTTAACTCTAATAGAAGTATTTTCTACTAGTTACTATCTAGTATCTATAGATAGTTACTAGTAGGCACAGTCTTTTATACATTCTCTACTATACGCTAGAGATAGATAGTAAACGTAATAAGAGAATAGCTAGAGATAGTAGCTTATAGTTAGATAGGTACTATTACATAGAAGGTAGAAAAGCTAGCTACTAAGTAAATAGTAAATAGAAGTAATAGGTAGAGCGTAATAGAGTAGAGAGGTAAATAGAGGCAGAGCTCTTCTAGAAGAAGTGCGTTCTATTAGATAAGTAACTTATTATCTATAGCGCCTACTAGCTAGTTCTATAAGCTATATATAATTTTGCAAATATTACTTATCTATTTCTATTATACTATCTCTACTAAGATAGCCTTACTATAGGCCTTATTATAGGCATTATTCTAGTAGATATAGAGGTTACCTATACTATATACTATAGAAGCTATTAGCTACTACTAGTTAGTGTTATAAATAGTGCGCTAGGCTTTAAGAAGTAGTATAGGTAGGTAAGACTCTACACTAAGTAGTAGTCTATCTTCTACTACTACTATTCTCTAGTACTCTAGTTCTACGTCTAGCCTTACTATTACCTCTAGTAGCTTATCTAGCTTCTTAGTCTACTAAATAATCTTCTTCTAGTATACCTTAGCGCACTAGCTTATTTTAAGAGGTAATAAGTAACTCTAGCCTACCTTAGTAAGGTGCTACACGCTTATAGCTACTACTACTTTAAAATAGTAGATAACGTTATTAATAGTAACTACTACTATATCTACTTACTTAAGTTAGAATACTATCTTATTTTAGGCAAAGTGCTATAGGTTAGCGTTTATAGTATCTAGGCTTTCTTCTAGCTCTAGTAGCGTATACTAGTTTTATAAGCGCTCTACTACTACGCTAGCGTTATTAGCGCTAGAAAAGAGGTTTAGATAAAGCTAATAGTGTACTTAGGTAAGCTACTAGTTAAAGAAGGCGTAGGTATAAGTACTTTCTAAAATAGCGCTATACTATAAGCGTTTATAGTAGAAAAAGAGCTATATTACATACTTGCGCGTTTGCACTACTAGTAATAGATAATAGGTAATTAACTTAGAGATAGCTATACCTTAAGTAGTAATAGTCTTAATAGTAGCTTTAAACGTAGATAGTAATATACGTGTTTAGTTAGATAATAATAGAACCTACTACGCAACCTAGTAGATAATAATACTAGTAGCTAGATAATAGGCAGCTATAAGCTAGTAAATATTAGGCTTTATAGCGTAATAAAATAAGGTAAGACTTAATAGAAGAAGTATAAAAGAGTAGAGTAGAGTAAGTAGATAATAGACTTATAGCTACTATCTATTTACTATAGTATTATTACCTAGAAAACGCACAAAAAAGACGTAGTGTAGAAGAAAGAGAATACGCCTCTCTCTTAGACTATAGTCTAGTTCTAGGTTTTTAAGATAGTATTCTAGTATATAGTATTATAGTAATAGCTTTAAGATTATTTACTATAGTGTCTAGAGTATTACTATAGTCTTGTAGTTACAGAAAGACGCTAGTAACTTCTAAGAGGACGTTTAATTTTAAGTAGTGTTGCTTCTTACTAGCTTCTAGCGCCTTATAGCTTATTATAGCACTAGCCTAAACTATTATACTACTATAGTACTAGTAAATAACTAGATATAATAAGAAGAGAAGAAGAATACTAAACTAAATAACAAGACAAGAATAAGCCTACTTAGAGTTAAGTAGAGAATTCGCTAGAGGCCTTAGTATACCTACTAACCTAATCTATCTACTCTTTATAACAGCGCGCTTTTATAGATAAGTAGCTACTCTAGCTACTAGCTCTATATACTCTTCTACTATATAAATTATTTATACTATAAGCTTTTACTATATTACTAGTGCTATATTCTTCTAAAGCTGCGTCTTCTGTAACTCTACGCGCTCTTGTATTTAATTCTCTACTAGCTTCTACCTAAACCTATCTATCTAGGCATACTCTTTAGGCGTATTATTATCTAAACTACTCTATATGTTATTATTAGAACTACTCTACGCGTTATCTACTATAGTTCTATAGCTACTAGAGGCTTACGCTAAGAGTATTGCGTTATAGTAGAACGCGTTACTTTCTTTACTATTAGATGTATTACTTTTTTTACTATTAGATATATTACTCTCTTTACTATTAGATGCATTGCTCTCTTTACTATTAGATGTATTACTCTTTTTACTATTAGGCGTATTACTCTTCTTACTATTAGGCGTATTATCTACCTTATATTTAGACGTATTATTTACCTTATATTTAGACGTATTACTCTTCTTACTATTAGATATATTACTCTTCTTGCTATCTAAGGCGTCTATTACCTTACTTATAGAACTATTACTTACTTTACTACCTAAAACGCTCTTTCTCTTATTCTTACTATTAGAATAGAAGAATAGTGCTAATTTACTATTAACTACATCTAGAAGTAGTCTAGTAATAATGTATAGCGTGCGCCTTTAATTTAGACTATAGTCTAGTTCTAGATAGGTAGTAGTAGTAAGTAAGTAGTAGAAGCAACGTAAAAGCTGCTACTCTCTAGCTTATATTACTATTCTTAAAATAGTATAACTAGTAGATAGACAAAGAGCTTAATAATAAAGAGGGTAAGTTACTATAAACTTATACGTATGCCTAGACTAGATCTATAAGAGAAGGCAATTTAAGTAGAAGGCGTAGTAGTAGTAGATAATCTTAAGAGTAAGTAGCTTATTATCTAGTTAGTATATTAGGCATACGCTAGCTATAGAAAAGAAGTAATATTTACTAATATATTACGTGCTAGTATATAAGAGGCTTTATACCTTAAGTAATATAGTTATAAAGAGAAGAAAGTAAGAGAGAGAAAGTTAAAAGTAGATAGATAAAGCACTTAGCTCTATTTCTATTACTTATAGCTATAGGTATAGTAGATTTACCTATTTTCTATAGTATAGACAAAGCGCTAGAGTAATATTAGATTAAGCTTTACTACTAGAGTTAGAGCACTGCTAAGCTATATAAGTGTCTTACCTACTCTAGTTTATCTATATATAGCGCATTAGCGTCTACTTCTCTATCTACTTAGTATATAGTAATTTATAAAGGTTTATTTCTTAGAGTTTACTTCTTTATAGAGTTTTAGGTCTATACTACTAGCGCTATTATTCTCTACCTTACTAGAATACCTAACCTACGTATAGTAGTACGTATAGAGTTCTACTACTAATTATAAACGCCTACTAAACGCTATTAACTTTTCTCTCTACTAGATACCTTATTATACCTTATGTTTGCTATTAGTGCACTTCTATAAAACCTATTAGGCTTACTAAGAGGCTAAGATAATATCTTCTTAACGTGTATAGAGAAACTAACTAATAGAAGTAGAACTAGCTATAAAAGAGAGAAAGAGAGAGAGAGAGAGAAAAAGAGTCTATAGACTATAAGGTAAGTTATAATATAGTTATAATACTTTACTTATCTTCTATACCTCTACCTCTAGCGCGTACTTAGATATATAGTTATATATAGATATAAGAGTAACTTTACCTATTAGCTATCTCTTAATAGCCTCTATTATTCTTCTAGAGCATTACATAAACTTAATACTTTCTCTTAGGCTATTCTAGTACCTTACTACTAGAATAAATTAAGATAATAGCTCTACCTCTACTATAGTAGCAAAGAAAAAAACCTATTTCTATAGAGACTAGATAAGTAGCTCTACACCTCTACTACGCTTCTACTACCTCTAGCTATAGTCTCTATTTCTTAGTATAGTAGCTAAGTTATAGAATAAAATCTACTAGTATACTCTAACTAACACTATGTCTAATATAAAGGCGTCTTTAGATTACTAGAAGATAGATAATAGTTATCTATAGTAGTGCTATTTTCTACTATTCTAAATAGACTATAGTTCTAGCTTATAGCTATAGCGTCTATAGAACTAACTATAGTTTATCTACTACTAGATAGTAGTAGAGACAAAAGAAGTAGAACTACTACTTAATAATCTTGTCTTCTAGCTCTCTTATTAGCTTAGCCTTCTATTACTTACTCTAGATTAATTCTACTAGTAGGTAGCTACACTTGCCTCTAGCCTCTAGTAGTATCTTTAGCGCATTTACTTTATATCTAATAAGCTAACGTAACCTACGCTCTATATAGTCTATATTATTACTAATACTATATACTAACTTATAGTGCTTATGCTCTTTACTACGCTGCTTTAGCTTAATAAGGTTGCGCACTAGTATTCTAAGACGTAGTTTAAGTATAAGTTTTAAAGTATTTTAGAAAATTCTAGTGTAAATACCTATACTTTATACTATACTCTATTAAGTGCTGCGCTGCGCTGTTAGTAGCTTATAGCCTATTTCTACCTAGTACTCTTCTATAGCTATGCTAACTTTACCTAGTGTCTTAATATACTTACGCATATAATTTATAAATAGAAGAGTAAGTTAAATAAACGTAAGCGCCTTAATACAGCTAATCTTACCTTTACTATACTATACTTAGGTAAGAAATATATAACAGCTATTGCGTAGGTAGTAGCCTACGTTTAGCTAGAGGTAATTAAGAAGTTCTTATTAGCTAGAGATAAGAAAGCTAATGTATTTATATATCTATATCTATAATTATAGAAACTTATAGAGTAGTAGTAGACTTAGAGCGTATAGCGCTTCTACTACTCTTATAAGTTCTTATAAACCTCTTTTCTTCTATCTCTATCTTTACTACTATATTCTATATCTATACTTTTTTTTTCTTTTCTTTTTTTTTATTTATTAGTACTTTCTATTCTCTTACTTATCTTATGTTTTTGTTAGTACTAGGCTAGGCTTACTCTAGGCGCTCTATCTTAGGTAAGCAGAGTAGAGAAAAGAAAGTATATTCTAATTTCTGTCTCTAGCTATATCTTTTCTTAACTCTTTATCTACCTCTTCTATCTTATACTCTATAGCTATTAATATATAAAATACTTTACTACTTTATTTCTTATATATGTATATATATGTATATATATATACTATTATTACTATCTTACTATTACTCTAAAAAAAGTAGTTATTTGCGCAACGCGTTTTAATTTATATTTATTAAGTCTTTCTCTTAGAGTAGCTTATACTTACTTCTCTCTTCTCTTTCTAAAAGAAAGCTTTATTTCTAGCTTTTTATTAGCTACTATTTAGAGTAGACTACGCTAGTACGTACTATAGCTTAGTATTACTCTACTAGCTACTTAATACTAACGCTGCTAGCTTATATATATAACTAGGCTCTACTCTCTACGCTTCTATTGCATAGTAACTCTCTACTTACTAAGTAGTAAGATACGTAACTTAATCTACTTACATCTTCTTTCTAATAATATAGAAATTACTCTTTATAAGTCTAGCTTATTTCTAAAGTTATATACGTTAGCTATTAGTCTTATAGCTATTTACTAATAGCTCTATAGAAAGTTTTAGCTACTTTTTCTTTAATATTAATATATTATAGTTACGTTAGATAAGCTTTCTAGTTACTTCTAATACTTCTACTACCTACGCTATAGCACGTGTAACTAGCACGCCTACCTTATTATTCTTAGTTCTAGGTATATACCTAGAGCTACCTTATATACTATTAACTTTATACGCTTTCTTTACCTCTTATATAACTTCTTAGCTACCTTTTATATATATCTATAGCTCTAGAATATAATATAGTTAATTAAGGCTATCTTTATAGAATAGCTATAGACGCTATAGCGCGTACTTTTTAATTCTTTTATATAGCTAAACGTACGTGCTAAGTATAGTAGAGTAGACTATAATAAAGTAGTAGTTAGGCTAGAGCTAGTTATCTAGCGTAAGAGCCTCTAGAATAGAAGCTAGCGTACAACCTTAGTCTTTACTTATAGTTACTAGAGTTATAGTTATAGGTACCTAGAGCTTATCTATCTACCTATACTACGTATCTTAGTAACTATATATAATAAGCACGTACCTATCTAAGAGTACTAGAAGGTAAGACTTATAGTAGAGACTTTCTTAAGCGTCTTATTTTTTTTAAGTACGTAAGAGAATTAGAGGTATAAAGAACTATAAATAAAAGCTATATAGACTAGTTTACTACTAGAGAAGTATAGTGCTTATTACTCTTTCTCTAATTCTTTCTACTACTTTTACGCGTCTTATAGTTGCTATTTATAGTTATAATACGCTAGTAGTAGTTACGTGCAGCGTGTGTATTATTATAGTAAATACCTACGCCTACTACCTTGTCTTTTTTTACTACCTACTACCTTCTACGCTTACTATCTATTGCCTTCTTATTTAGCTACTTACTACCTATACCTTTACTTTATACTATCTATTACCTTCTTCTTTTAGCTATCTCTACTACGCCTACTCTACTTACTACTATAACTTATATAGTTAGTTCTTAGTATTTACGCAGCTTACTACTACTTAATCTAACTCTATACGTACTAGCTAAAAAGGCCTCTTACACTACGCTCTAGCCTACGTACTCTAACTAAGAGAACTATATACCTATAGATCTAGTATATTATAAGAATATTACCTTAGAAATACACTACTAATATATAATAAGTATCTACAGTTCTATTACTACGTTATATCTAGCGAGAGCCTCTAGCTATTAGAGAATCTTCCTCTATAGCTACTAATAGAGATAATATAGCATAGCTCTCTTAGCTAGATAAGTCTCTAGTGCTATTACTTAGTCTGCGCTATAAACCTAAGTACGTAGCTTCTTATCTATACTCTTAACGTATAGGTAAGAGTAAGAAGGTAGTTATCTATAAGCTGCCTGCTCTTACTAGCCTAGGCTTAATAGTTTTCTCTAGTAAGTTCTATTATATTCTATACGTGCTTTCTAACTTACTATTAAATAGAGCTACCTATACTAACTAGCCTTCTAGTAGTATAATAGTACTCTAGCAGCGTAAGCCGCGCAAGAGAAAGATAGCCTAGCCTAAGACTTATAAGGTAAAAGCTCTTTCTAGCTCTAGTAATAATAATAATAACCTACCTACTACTATAGTAGAGAGTCTTACAAATAACATAACTAACCTACGCTCTATATAGAATAACTACTAGTAGTCTAACTCTAAGTTCTAGCTAGTCTACGCCTACTCTACTACTACTATATAGAAACAGCGTATTACGTAGTAGCTAGATAGCTAGCCTCTTAAGTGTATATAGTCTAGATCTATCTCTTTCTCTACTAATAGCTTCTATAAAAGTAAGAAGCTAGTAGTCTACTACTAGGCTAACGCTCTAAGCTAAGGCTACCTAGCGCAAGAAGCTAGGTTATAAAGTAGACTAGATGCGCCTAAGTAAGACACTACTCTATCTATACCTTAGTAGAATTAATATAAAGACAAAGAAGCTCTCTATAGCTATAGGCTTGCGCTAGTGTTTTTTTACGCTCTAGTAGTTTCTAATATATAAGTTAACCTAGAAGATAACTCTATAAAGCTTATCTCTACTAAGGCTAAGATTATAGCTATATAGTAGCGCTTCTAAAAAATATAGTACTAGATTCTAGCGCAATAGAGCTATTCTATTACTATAACTATAATACTAGAACTTCTCTCTATAACTTACCTACTTTACTTCTAAGGTAATATCTATGTCTAGCCTATCTAGGTAGTAGACGCTATTAAGATCTTAGTATATTATATCTAGCTAACTTCTATAGAAAATATATCTTTTACTAACACTAATAATAGGCTATTTACAATTACTATATCTATAACATAATCTATATACCTAAGTTTAATAAGCGTATAGTAGCGTAGATAGAGCGTTACGTAGAGAATATAATTAACGTAAATCTTCTATACCTAGTTACTATATCTAGAACCTACTAGTTCTAGAGTAGTTCTAATACTATATATAAGAAGATTGTTAGCTTTATTAACTTTAATAACTATAGTAGCCTATCTACTAGCCTACGCTACACCTTTAAGCTTAAGCTCTACGTACATCTAGATTATATTACTAAGAGTATTAGTAAGTGTCTTATTAACTATCTACTTGCGTTAGTAGATATAGAGTATATAGAGTAGAGTAGGTATAAGTATATTAACCTATCTACTTATCTCTAGATAGGCTTACAGCGTGTTATTAAAACTATTCTCTTCTACCTTCTCTATAAGCATAAAGATAATCTACTAGAGAACTAGCATAGTACATTTATAAAAGAGTTTAGCTTTATCTATATAGCGCGCCTACTACTAATAGTATATAAGCTTAGTAAGGTAGCTAATATATCTATATTTACGTACTACACTACTAAGATAGTAGATACATAGAGTTAGCCTATAGTAGTAGAATAGTTAGTATCTATAGCTTTATCTTATTTATTTTCTATATTACGTCTAGGTGCTTTTCTAGACGCCTATTTCTTTATACTTATAGTACTTATTCTTTTTATAGTATATATATAATAATAAGTTCTTCTAAATCTAAATTTATATACCTTATCTATATACGTAAGTATTAAATAGGTAGTTACTAACTACGCTACGTTCTACCTTACCTATCTACTCTCTCTATACGTAACCTATTCTCTACTACTATTAGCTATTATATATATAGACGTGCCTACGTCTTCTTCTACTCTACTAATAACTACTAATAGTTAAACTAATATAGGCATGCACTATAGAGTGTGTACGCACTTATTACTAGAAAAGAAGAAATAAGATTTCTAATAATATATAATTTATCTCTAAGCTTAGACTCTCTACTTAGTAGTACTTATAGTTAAGAGCGTACCTATAGATAGGTACTAAATTACGCCTATATAAGATAGAAATCTTATAGTACTTTATCTTTACCTTTACCTTACTTTACGTTAATATTTATTACCTATATCTATATTAGTTGTATTATAATGTATATCTATATATATTCTAGCTCTTACTATTACCTCTACTACTCTTACAAAGTTATTATTATATATAGCTAATAGCCTACTACTTATAATATCTATATATTTTCTCTTCTACCTATAACTCTAGTACCTATAGTAGACTATACTTATTCTTAATACTAATATTAAGTTTTTTAAAAGCTATTAATCTATATAGAGCTAGAAAGTTAAATATAAAGTTCTAGCTTAACTTTTTTAAGCTCTATAGTTTAGTATAATAACTTTTAAATACGCTAAACTAAACCTTAGTTATATAACTATAGTTAGCTAATCTATATAGACGTAGGCGCTTAAAGATCTCTATATAGGTGTTAGATCTACCTTAAAACTAGGCTTTGTTATTCTATTAATAAAAAGCTCTATATAGTATATAGAACTTAACTACTTTTAGCGCAGTGTACCTCTTAATTAAAGGTACAGCTTTGCTAAAATTATTACTAGTAAACTCTATATTAGTAAACTTAATATATTTTAACTACTATAGTCTCTTATTAGCTTATCTAAACTATAATAGAAAAGCTTTAAGAACTAGTGCGTTATTACTATTCTATATAATAACTATTTAGTTTTATAAGTAGAGTTAGAAAGTAATAATACGCTTAAGTAGGTTAGTAAAGTAGATTACTAGAAAAGACTTCTTAAGTAAATTGCTAAGAGTTCTATAGTAAACGCAGAGTTAGCAGCTAAGATAGCTACTTATAACTAGAGTATACTTATATATAAGCTTTTTAATTTTAAGTAGAAAAGCTATAAAGTAAAATAACTAGCCTCTAGTAGTAGTCTATAGTATATTGTCTAGAGTATTATATAATATATTAACTGTAAAGCTTATTCTATCTTACTATCTAAAGATACTAAAGTAGATTAGAAAGAGCGCTGTCTAGGTAGATAGTTTTTATAAGTAGATAGATAATAGAGAGAGACTTAGGCTGCTAAAAAGCTAGATAATAGTAAGAAAAAAGTAGTAATAAAATAATAGTTACGTGCTACTCTATACATAGACTCTTAAGCGCTAGTTATAATCTAGAAGTAAAAGAGTATAGCTAAGAACTTTGCTATAGGCACTATAGTTTACTATATAGTAACTCTAAGTAAAGAAGCTAGTAGAATTAGAAGACGTAGAGAGTTAGATAAAGTTAATACTTATATTAGAATAGAGAGCGTAGCTAGTGTGTATAGACATTTTTTATATACGTTTATAGCTACTACTATAGATATATTACTATCTTAGCACCTTACTATATCTAAACTTTTCTAGCCTACCTTCTCTCTTCTACGTCTAAGTACACTATAGCTATAACTAGCTAGCTATTAGACTACTATATACTCTTTAGAGTAGTTTTTCTCTTTCTATCTTTAGTAGATTAGTCTACGTTATCTTAATATAATGCGCTCTCTTCTCTGCGCTATAACTATTTTACTACTACTTATTATATTCTTCTTTATTATATTATTTTTATCTACCTTTCTTTACTATTATTATATCTATTATCTTAAATCTAATAGCTACGTGCTTCTTATCTTTATTATAGTAATTCTACTTCTCTTTATTATTTAACTTACACTTCTCTTATCTATTCTTTTTATAGCCTTCCCCTCTTTCTTATTACTACACTATTCTTTTTCTTCTATATTTTTAAAAAACTATTCTCTTACATATAATTCTACTTACTATTTCTAATAATACGCTTCTTTACCTAGTATACTACTATATAGTTACTACTTATTGTATTCTTTCTCTTAGTAGTGTTATACTTCTATAGCTTCTTTCTCTACTAATAGTATTACTTTTTATTATTTACTCTACTAAGAACTACTATACTATAATAACACACTAGACTTAGGTAAATAGTAACTAAGCTATCTCTCTAACTAGCTCTAACTTATACTAGACTATAGTAGATATTACGTACTAAAGGCGCATTTAATATAGTTAGATAAGAATAAGAATAAAGATAGAGAAGAAAATAGCTAGTGCGTATAGACCTACGTTACTCTCTGTAATAGCTAACACTTATTAGCGTAGTAGTTTATTTTAGTTCTACGCGCGTTCTATAGCGCACTAGTACTATTATATATAGTACCTCTTACCTAGAACCCTCTCTTACTATATTCTATATTACTTCTACTAAGCTAAGTCTTATCTCGCTTCTAGAAGAGCTATATAACTATATCTACTATCTTCTTTTACCTTATAATAAGTCTATCTACTTAAGTAAGTAATATTAGTAATAGAAATAGAAGCGCTCTACTCTTAGTCTATTTAGCACGTCTTACCTTCTATAAACTAAGTTTTAGCCTCTATTTCTACGCTAGTAGTTAATTATAATTTAGCTTAATAAACTTACTACCTATATTACGTACTACTATTCTACTAGTAGTAGTACTACCTATTAATAAGCCTAGCTTACTATTCTTAGACTCTATTATATATATAAGCCTACTACGTATATAGTAGATATTATACTACTACTATACCTACTCTATAATTTGCCTACTACTTTCTATTATAATATTAGTATAATACCTAGTATTCTAAACTATACGTATAAAGCTAAGCTTATTAACTAAATAAGGTGTATTAAGAAGTACTTATTTCTTAAACGCTAGCGTATTCTATTAGATATATAGTATAGTTCTAATAGGCGTATTATTAGCCTAAAGATTATTATTCTTAGAGGTAAGTGTCTAGAGTAAGCGCAGACGCTTATAGTCTATTATACTCTATATTCTACGTAGATATAAGCTACTATTTCTTTATTTCTATGTACGCTATCTATAGCTAGTATTCTAATTACTAAGTATAAAAGATAGAGATCTAGAGCTCTCTTTTAAGTTTTAGAATAAGGCTACTAGGCTAGTAAGTAAGATGTTCTGCGTAATAAGTATACCTTTATTACTATAGCTAGCTAGTAGCGTATAGAGTATAGAAGAGAGTAGGCGCTTATATACTCTAGCTTAGTATCTATATACTATCTCTTATCTATTTTACGTAAATTACTTACCTTATCTTATACTACTTACTCTACTTATAGATAATACAAAGTCTTTAAAAATAGTTTAATATACCTTATCTATTTTACTAGAGGCTAGTCTATAGTTACTACCTTACTACTTTTAGCTACGCTACCTAACTTACACTAGTTCTAAGTTATAAGTTACTATCTTAATTCTACGTACTATATCTAAGACGTAAGCTAATATATGTAATACGTAGATAAGCCTAAGATTATAGATAGTGTACTAACTATAATCTAGGTCTTTATAAATAAGATGCGTAATAAAAAGTATCTATAGGTAGCTAGTATTATTAATAAATATTTAAAAGTTATATAGATAAGTAGCGTATAGCCTAAGATAGTATAGCTTAATAGTGCTATTAATAAAGCGTAGTTTTAGAACTTATTTAAGTAATAGTTATCTAATTTAACTATATTTCTAATATAAGAGTTAGATCTATTTAACTTCTTAGTTATTTATTATATATATAGCTAGAAGTAGTTAACTATTATATTACGCTACGTACTCTACCTAGGCTTTAGGTCTAGTTTCTAATTAGATACTTATATACTATAGCTATGCGTAATCTCTCTGTATTTAGGTAAGAGATTAAATATCTATATATCTATTACGTATTTTAATAGTTAATAGTAACTAGATAAATAGAACTATAATATACTATTCTTTTGCTACGCTAATAGACTACTCTAGAAGTAAGAAATCTACGTATATACGTTATAGTAGACTAACAAAATTAATTTCTAGTTAATAATTCTTACTTACTTTAAAATTAACGTGCCTACTTACTAACTACTCTTACTTGCCTAGGTTATAGCGCCTCTACCTAAATAGAGCTTTTACGCTCTCTTATTATCTTCTCTAATATTTAATATTACTAGTAACCTTCTATAATAAAGACGCTACTACCTACCTATAAACGTATGTATAGTCTAATTATTCTATTATCTAGCTAACTATAGTACTAGCGCCTAAGAGCTAAGACTAGCTAGCTTATATAACTAAGTTATTAAGAGTTACTAAATCTACTAGTAAAAAATCTACTTATACTACCTAATATAGTTCTACGCTACTTCTAATAACCTAGACCTCTACTAAAAAGGCTACTAACTCTAGTAATAATAATAATCTTAATAAATCTAACTACATCTTTATTAAAGCTCTTTTTACTAACGTTTTAGATAAGCTATAAAGTAATAATATTTCTAGTAAAGCTCTAGCAGTAAATAGTCTTAAATATATAAAGGTAATAAGTAATAGTATTCTTAAGTACTTTGCCTATTATATTTATCTAGTAGTTAATAATAGAGTTAAGATATTAATAGACCTTTAGAGAGACAATTATAACTATATACAATATAATATAGTTTAGAAAGCGCAATTAATTACGCGTATTATTAACAACTAGATAGAGAGAAAATAGTAGATATATATTTAAGTATAATAACTATTTAATAGAGATTATTTATTATAAAAACTAGTTAGATTACTAATCTCTTATAACAGCGCAGCTATGCACGTTAGTAGTAGAATAACTTAAGAAATAAATATAATTTAAGTACCTTTCTACGTTCTATACTAAAATATTAATGTAAATTTAAGAACGTAGAGATAAGTCTATAGTTATTACACTACTCTATTGCGTCGCGTATATTATAGATTATAGATATATTCTATCTCTATAAGCAGACGCGTAGAAAAGACATATTCTAATATAGATACTATTTCTTAATACTAATATATAGAGAAGAGAGTAATAGTAGCACTAAGTATATTAATATAATAATAATAATAACTATAATAATAATAATAATAGAAACGTTAGAAGTAGCTATAGATAGTAAGCTCTTATATATACTACTATAGTGTACCTTTAAAGTATAGTAGCGTATAGTAGAAGAAAGTATATCTATAAGTACTATTATAGTAGTATAATATTAATCTTTCTTTCTAGTTATAGCGAGCTGCGCTTAAAGCTCTACTTACAGTACCTTAATTATAAGAATCTTAGTATCTACTATAGCTTACGTAGCTAGCGTACTAATATAAGCTATTAGTATCTAGTAATTAATAAAGGCTTTTATTATATACCTTAGAGGCTCTTATACTATAAAAGCAACACTTTATAAGCTAGCTATTTATCTTTCTTCTTACTAAGTAATAGTAACGTAGAAAATTTAACCTTATAGCTATCTTCTTTATCTACTTTAGCTTTTAAGCCTATATAAGGCTCTAGTGTAATCTTTAACTATTTAAGTAATAGATTAGTAAGAGTTAGAGTATTTCTATTATATTAGCTTTTAGTATTATATAGAAGAGAGAGAAGAACATAAGTTACTAGCGTCTTTAAGCAACTAACAGCATCTCTCTAAATTATTAGCTCTACTAACAACTATAGAACTATAGTAATATACTAGATACTCTAGTAAATAATATTAAAGCTATTATAATTATACTATATACTAAAGTATAATCTTAAAGACCTAGCCTAATCTAAGACTAGACTATAGTCTAAGTTAAAGGCGCACTCTATTTATTCTATTAATTAGGCGTTATAAGTAGAAAATCTTATTAGTTAATTAAAGCTTCTATTCTATTAGCTATAGAACGTAATTATAGTAAGTACAGAAAGTTAGCGTTTAGAGCTGTAGTAGTAAGTTAACGTAACACTTATAAGAAATATTAAAACTTTAGATAATTACGCGCGCTTACACTAGTAAGCTATAACTCTAGATAGAAGTAAAATAACGTAAACGCGTAGTGTAAGCAAGCTAGTACTTTAAAAAATCTAATAGCTACTCTTTAGTAAAGTCTAGAAAGTAAAGTAGCTAAATTTATTAGATTTTATATTAGATTTTAAATAAGTAGCTAGCGCTAACGCGTAGTGTAGAGATATAACACTTAGTATATTAGAGCTACGTTACTATAGCTTTAATTAGTTTAGTTAACAATCTATTAGTATAGAGGTAGTATAGTAAAGCAATTTTTCTCTTAGCTAAGTATTAGGTACTATTATAATAGAGTTTTCTAGAAATAGACTAAGAATAGTAGTAGATGTAATATATAATATTAGAAGAGTAGAAGTAAAAGATAAGAAAATAGACAACGCGCTAGTAATAGAGAAGGCGCTAGAGAAAGATAAGAAAGAAGATAATAATAGAAAAGAAAAGTACACTAAATTAGTAATAGCTATAGAGATAGTAGAAAGAGAATTTAATTATATAAACGTATAGGTTAGATTCTTTTTAGAGATAGAAGTATAGAGAAAAGTAATAAGGTATATTTTCTTTATAGAGTAGTATAAAGTAGTATAAGAGTTTATAATATATATTATAAAGCGTATAGAGAGGCTGTAAAGAAGAATTATAGAGAACTTTATAATAAAATATAAGGTATCTACTATATTACGTTCTATAGAAGCAAATGTAAGAGAGAGATTAATATAGTAAGCGTAAGTGTAAATATAGAATATATAGAATAATACTAATATATAGCTAGACTTATATATAAGAGAAAAGAAAGCTTTATTATAGTATAATTCTATAAGAGTATTAAAATAAACAACGCGCTAGTAATAGAGAAGGCGCTAGAAAGAGATAAGAAAAAAGATAATAATAAAAAAGAAAATAAAACTAAATTAGTAACAGCTATAAAGATAGTAGAAAGAGAATTTAATTATATACACGTATAGGTTAGAAGCACATTAGCAATAGATATATAGAGTAAGGTAATAAGGTACCTTTACTCTATAAAGTAGTACTAAATAGTATAGAAGTTTATAATATAGGTTGCAGAGCGTATAGAGAGGCTATAGTTAAGAACTATAAAAGACTTTGTAATAAAATATAAGAGATCTACTATATTACGTTTTATAGAAGTAAATATAAGAGAGAGATAGATATAGTAAGCGCAATTGCGAATACAGAATACGTAGAATAATACTAATATATAGCTAGACTTACGTATAAGAGAAAAGAAAGCTCTATAGTAGTATAATTCTATAAGAGCGCTAAGCCTTAACATAGTTCTAACGCGTACACTATAGATAGATTATTAGAGGTAGAATATTATTAAATACCTAAATCTTCTAAGATAGCTTTTCTGCGTAATAGATCTCTATTTATTAATTATAAGTAATAGCTACTAGAGGTGTAATTAAAGATAGAGAGCTGTTAGAAGCGTAATAGATATCTAATTTTAGGCCTATTAAGAATGCCTTAGTAGTAGTGCCTTCTATCTTAACTAGAGAAGAGAGTAATAGTAGCACTAAGTATATTAATATAATAATAATAACAATAATAATAATAATAGAGATGTTAGAAGTAGCTATAGATAGTAAGCTCTTGTATATACTACTACGCTATACCTTTAAAGTATAGAAGCGTATAGTAGAAGAAAGTGTATCTATAAGTATAATTATAGTAGTATAGGTTTATTATATATATCTTACAAAGACTACGTTATAGTAGAGCTAAATTATAAGTAATAGTGTAGTAAACGTTAGTTATTTTCTTAGCGTAAGCTTTGTATATATCTTTCTAGTTATCTTTGTATTTATCTTAGCACTTATCTTAGTACTTATCTTTCTATTTATCTTAGCACTTATCTTAGTATCTATCTTAGCACTTATCTTTATATTTATCTTACCTCTTTTTCTAGTATATTATTTTATTCTTATTCTTCTATCTATTTCTATATTTATTCTCTTACTTGTTATAGTATCTATCTTTCTACTAACTAGTGTAGTTACTATAGTGCTTATTATAGTACTTCTTATTTTAGATACTATAGCATTTCTACTTTTCTTTTTTTTTCTATTTATTTAAGTTATACCTATACATTTTCTAACCTACTACTATATAGTATAACCTAGTATAGTACGCTTATTTATAATATCTTTTTATTATTTACTATAGTATATAATAGCAAAAGTATATAGTAGTTTAGTTAGCTATACTATTTATATATTTATTCTTAATACTAATAATATAATAAACTTACTTATATAGTAGATAGAACTTAATTAAAGAAAGTATATAATTATAGACTAAAAATAGTAGTAGTAGTTATTAGACACTTTACTAAATAGTAAGTAAGCGTACTAGATAACTTAGTATAATCTAGGTAATATTTATATTTGTAATAAGATTATAGTATTTTATCTCTTAAATAGTATATATAGTTTACTTTAATTAATTTAGAAAATATATTTTAATATAGTAAATTATAGAATATAAATAATATAAACTATTTCTATATAGAATAGCTCTTTAAATAAGAGTTTTTACTTAATCTTACTACTTTTAGTTTTATAACTTTACAAGTTCTATTTAGTTTAAGAAAATAAAAGTAATAAACTATTATAGTAAAATTTACTAAAATACTAAAGTATACTTAGAAAAGAGGTAAAGTTTTATTTTTACCTTTAACATTACAAAGGTATAAAGTAAAGTATACTATATTACTTTTACTATTATATAATATATATAATATAAGTTATTTAGTAGTGTTTACTTAGAGAAATAAACTATAGCTATTATATTCTATAGTTATTGTAGATAAAGTGTAGATATTTATTTAGATTTAACTTTGTAATATCTTTACCTATATATATATAGCTTTTATACTACTTAATTATAATTTTTTAGATCTAGTAGATATATCTTTTATTTTTCTTGTCTCTAGCGTAGTTATTTAAGAACTTGTTATTAATAACTATAGTTTAATTAAAGTTTTACTTCTTATCTTTTATCTTATCTTTTATCTTATCTTTTATCTTATCTTTTATCTTATCTTTAGACTTATCTTTAGACTTATCTTTAGACTTATCTTTAGTTAAAAGATAAATATATTTTCTATATCTTTATACTCTTCTTAGTAGTTCTTCTATAAATTATTTTAAGGTATACTTAAGATATATTTCTTTAGAGTTGTAGATATATATATATATAGTAATATATACTTTTACTATAATTAAATTAAATTTTATTATTATACTATAACACTAAGGTTTAAAATTATATAAGTTAACATTATTCTACTTATATTTATACTTATTTTAACTCTAAACTTAAAAGATATATTATACTTTAGTATACTATTAAGAAATATATTTACTTATATATTTTCTACTTTATTCTTATTATTAACTTATTCTATTTCTTACTATAAATCTTATTTTCTTTATATTAGAGAGACTTTTATTACTATTACTTCTTAAAACTATATTACTATTATACCTAAGGTACTATATTTATAGAAAATTTTTAAGAAAGAGTTTTATTACTAATACTTACTATTATATTATTGTAAATATACATTATTTAGAAAATAGATTTCTATTACTCTACTATATAATAATTTTAATTTCTTAAATATTATCTTTTCTATTTTACTTATTACCTATTATTATATACTAATAAATACTATAAGTATAAATTTAATTTATGTTTAGTCTTAGAAGTATACTTATAAGAGTAGTTACTATTAAATTTATTCTTATTTAGTATTTTAGAAAAAGGTTAATTACTATTCTAATCTTTACTATATAGTTTAATTTTATTCTTATATATATCTTTGTATTTATATATATACGTGTCTTTATTCTTAACTTTATACTTATCTTTATACGCATCTTTCTTATTATCTTTATACTTATCTTTATACGCATCTTTCTTATTATCTTTATACCTATCTTTTTACTTATCTTTTTACTTATCTTTTTACTTATCTTTTTACTTATCTTTATACTTATCTCTATATCTATCTTTATACTTATCTTTTTACTTATCTTTAGGTCTATCTTTATACTTATCTTTGTACTTATCTTAATTTTTAAGATAAGATAGTATATTAGAAGAAATATAATAGAGACTTTTAGCTCTAGATTAAAAGTAGCTAAGCTATATCTTTATAGAGTAAAAAGTAGTAATTAGAAGTAATTATATAAGCTGCGTAGACTCTATAGACTCTATAGACTCTATATAGTACGTAAACTCTAGAACTCTAACTTTATTACACAAAGAATTAGAGTTAAATTCTTTACTTTTGCTAACAAATTGCTAGCGCCTGCACTAGCTACCTACTACGTTTCTTTATTCTTTATAGCTACAATTATTTACTCTTAATTATTAAAATACATCTCTAGATTTTAATAGTAGTATTATAATTACATACGCTCTCTTTCTTAATACTTACTACGCTTTATACACTATTATATATTGTTATTAGAGTTACACTAATATAGAGGGTTAAAGTTTACGTATAACTCTAAGTAGGCTGTATAGGCGTTTTGCAGCGTATTAAGAACACTAAGTCTATATATATTACCTTTCTACCTACTCTTTAGTATTAGTACTTCTATATCTACTTTATAATAGGTAGACTTACTATATAATACCTAGCGCTTCTATTTGCTAATTACTAGTCTTAGTGTTATTGTTACTGCAGCGCCTACTTGCGTTACGCCTACTACCTACTATAGTAAGCCTATACTAGGTATTATAGGTTACCTCTACCTACTTAAGGTATACCTTATCTTAGCGTAATAAATTAACGCTTACAACACTTTATAGTTTACCTATATATAGCGTATCTATTGTTTTTTTTATTAACGCTACTATATTAAACGCGCAGGTTTTGTTTTTTAGGTCTATATAACACTATATAGGTTACTCTATTTATATTATTATAATACCTGCGTAAGTTACTCTATTTACATTATTACAACGCTTACGCTAGTTACCTTATTTACACTCTTACTACGCCTACGCTATTACCTTGCTTAAGTTTCTACGCTATCTTTACTAGTTCTCTAACCTATACTTTTGTAACGCCTATAGAGTCTGCGTTTCTCTAGTTTCTACTTTACTAGCGTAGGTTATCTAACCTTTATTACTACGTTATTATGCACGTTAGTATACCTCTTTTACTTTATTTTAACTATAAGTATTTCTGCCTATATTATTAGAGTACATACGTTAATTTCTTATTTACGTTACCTAACGCTAGTCTACCTAGCGCGTAAGATTAGAGAACGCTAATAGTCTTACTAAGATAATTATGTCGCGTCTTACTCTATAGAAGACTAAGAGTAAGCACACTATATTTCTAGAGAATAACTTAATCTACTATAACAGAGTATTAGAAAGATAATATATATAGTTCTTCTTATAAGTTATCTTAACTGCGTAGGTTATTATACCTATTTTATCTAACTATATACGCAGATTACTTTTACACTATCTTCTCTAATTTCTAGTTTTCTATTACGCTTTTCTTTATAGTTAGCTTATACTTCTACTATACTTTTTCTTTAACTCTACTTAGCTCTTATTAAATATTAAATTCTATTCTATTACTAATCTTCTTTGCTAGAGCTTACTAGAATAAACAAATCTAGTAACAATAGTTCTTACTAGAGTTTAGTAGTCTAATTATTGTGTTCTAAGGCGCCTATACCTATATTCTCTTTGTCTTTCTTCTCTAAACTATTATTCTTGTCTTTACTCTTATCTATCTTATAGATCTTACTATAAGCTACATTTATTACTATTTTAATACTTAGTACAGCCTTTTTAGAAATTAGTACCCCTCTAATACTCTCTAGGCCTAGCTACTCTTCTAACGCTTAACTAGCTTTGTATATATTAGGCTTTTTCTTTCTTACTAGCTAAAGAAATAGGTCTAACTCGCCTACGCGCAACACACGTTTAAACTATTAGTTTAATATTTTCTTATATAGAATAAGAAGTAAACTACTCTAACCTAAGTTCTATATAATTATATACTACTACGTTACTAGTTTAAGTCTTACGCAGAATACCTTATAGTCTACTCTAGATAGTAAATAGTAGACTAGCTAAATAAGTTCTATAATAGCTTTACTCTATACTTAGCCTTTACTATAATAGTTACGTATAACGTCTCTACTAGCGCGCTTATCTTCTAGTTAGATCTACTCTATTTTACGCACGTACACCTACCTAAGTAATACTATTATCTATTATACGCTAATATAGACAGCTACTATTACTATCTTATACTTTATATATATATTCTACGCAAAGTAGAAGTCTTAGTTTACCTTATCTTCTAGTAAATCTCTAGATAATATAGCTATAACTATCTAGAATTACTTAAGACTCTAATAATTACTAGATTATCTAATAAATAGAGTACTTTGTTAGCGCTAGTTTTAAAAAAACTATTAGGTATTATACTACGAACTAGCGTTGCTAAACTAGCGCGTCTTTACTAAAAACAAAGTTGCTTTAGCGTATAGCGTATTTATAAACGTATAAAATACTCTATTACTATCTACCTTTCTACTAATTAGCTATATAATTATTATTTTATTCTTCTTTGCTATATTATTATAGACTTCTTACTTCTTCTATAGTGCGTCTACTATAGACGCCTGCAGCTCTATTAGATAGCGTTGCTTTATTTATAAGTCTTACTAGATTACTATTCTACGCACCTCTATCTATTAATTATTATTTATAACTATTATTACGTATATAATTTTCTATTCTATTATTACATTCTATAGTAGACTATTATCTTTCTCTCTTTCTTTATTTTTCTACTCTTTCTTCTTCTCTCTAGCTACTATATCTTTCTCTTTAGTAACTACGTCTTCCTCTACTTTGTATTCTACCTCTTTTTCTACTTCTCTATTTACATTCTTTTCTACACTTTTCTCTACCTTCTCTTCTACCTCTTAAATAACTTCTTCTTCTACTTTCTTTTCTACTATACTCTACGCTTCTTCTATAATAGTTTCTAATACGCTTTTCTCTATATTATCTTCTCTAACTATTTCTTTATTATTCTTTTCTTTCTCTTCTACTATTACGTTAATAACTCTTACGCTAATAGTTAGATTATTTTATATATATTAAAGATATAACTAAATAGTTGCGCTTCTATAGCGCCTAGAAACAACTAGTTTATTATTGCTTAACTTTATACTATCTTTGTTAGACTACGTAGATAGGTTACTAGTAGAGTTTCTGCTAGTTAAACCTCTATTATAGAGGTTACGTTTACTATTCTCTATATTCTACTACTTCTATTATAATTGCTTTACACGCACTAGAGAGAACTAGTCTACTTAGCTCTAAGCTACATATTTTCTTAATAGCACTACTTAGAAACATAGTCTTTGTACTAAAGGTAGAATGCTATTCTTATTCTTAGACTTATACTCTATAGGCACTATTAATATATCTTTATCTAAGTCTTCTAGAGTCTTATTCTATAGTTTATTAATTCTACCTATTAGTGCAATTATGTTATACACTAAGCCTACCTAAAATTTATTATCTCTATACTCTAGTGTCTCTTTTACTAGCTATATAGCTACTAGAAGTAAATATACTATAAAAACTAGCTTATAAGAGGCATTATTCTCTATAGTAGAGATAACCTAACTAGCTAACTATAAAAACTTATCTCTATTAGTAGAGCCTATAAATACGCGCGTAAAGAAGCGTATATAGTATTAATTTAGAGGTTTATAGGTATACGCGTTATAGAAAGCTATATCTTAGAAAGCTTTATTACTCTTCTATAGAAAGCTTTGTATACTACTATTAAAGGCGCTTATTACGTTTATAAGAATCTTACGTGTATTAGTAATAGAATATATAGGTATTAGTAGCTATGTTATAGTTAATAGAAAGCTAGCACGTAAGTAATTATGTTTATTTAATAATACGCGTAGATATAGTAGTAAAAATAGAGTCTATAGTAATACCTAGGTTTACCTAGCTACTAGAGCTTATACTAGCTCTAATATCTAACTTATAGCACTACGCTTCTCTATATTAGGCTACGCGTTATACGCTATTACTACGCGTCTTACAACCTACGTTTAACCTACGTATAATCTATAGCTTTTAAACTATAGAATAACTTCTTTAAGTATTTAATTATTACGTAACGTATTATATTCTTATATACTACTTCTACTACTTTGTAGTTCTACTAGCGCATATCTATATATATCTTAATAACTTTTATAAACTACTTATAGACATTGCGTAGTGCTATATAATTATACGCATTGCTAAAGAGCTTAACACTATTACTTACTAGCTTTGCAATATTTAGCTACTCTCTTACCTTACTAAAGCTATCTCTATATTATTTAAGTCTATAAATAGCTTTACCTATACTATTACTTTATATTACTATATATATACAACTAGGCAAGGCATTTAGAGGCATTATAAAGACAAACACTAATAGGTTAATCTATAGAGGCGTAGTAGAGACATAAGAAAGAAGCGTATTAACTCTTCTAACGCTATATAGATAGCTAGTTAACCTTACTAGCGTGTTTTTGTAGTATTAGAGTAGCCTACTTTTATTACTCTTAATATCTCTACTCTACCTATCTTAGCAGATAAGATATATAATAGCTTTACTATCTAACTAAATAGTCTCTAGAAATAGAATACTATAGCTACTACCTAATAAACTATTAAAGAGGGGCTTTATTAGGTTCTAGATCTCTAGATTAAGCTAAGCTATTTTAAGAAATAGCTATATAGTAGTGTCTAGGTAGAGCTATTAGTAGTACGCAAGCCCCCTCTAGTAGACATAATCTCTCTCTCTAGCGCTAAACCTAATTTCTTTTTTACACTTTAGCGTGCCTATAACACTCTATAATCTCTTATTAAGCGCGCCTAGTAGATAGCTAAATAATCTAATATTAGAAAACTAGCGCTAGAGCTTCTAGAGTACTATAAGATAGAGATAGACAGCAATAAGCAACTTCTATATCTTAGCTACTAGTTAGCAACTTGTAAGAAATATGCCTAGTACCTTATTAGAGTACTCTACTATCTATAGAACTTATCTAAGTCTATTAAACTACTACCTTACCTATTTAGCTTTAACTAAGAGTGTACTATAGAACTTCTAAAGGCAATTACACAGAAACTACTATCTAAGAATAAAAAGTAGCAACTTAAGACTACTTACCTAAACTTATAGTTAATATTATTAGATTATAAGATTAGCGTAAATAAGAAAGATAGTAGTCTACTTATTACTATTACTATACTTACGCTAAAGCTAGACTATCTTAGTAGAAGCTAGACCTCTGCGCAGCACTTTTTCTAAGTACTATTAGAGCTTATTACTATATTAAAGGTACTTATACTACTTACTTTATATAATAAGTATTAGTTTATACCTAAGTTAGATCTAGAGCGTTGTCTAACGCTATATTTGCTAGTATAAGCTAAGGCAAGGCGCTTTCTATAGCTTACTACTCTAGATACATATATAACTCTAATAAATTAACTACTAAGAATATAGGCTCTTATAAGAAAAATAGTATTCTAGCGTAATACGTCTAGTCTTATAGCGTAGAATAGAGACTGTCTTCTTATTAACTAGTAGAGCCTTACTTTTACTAGCCTTAAGTCTCTAGGCAAGAGTCTATATAAAACTACTTATATTACGTTATTCTATAACGTACTACTACTTAATATTAACGCATAAGATTACGTCTATAGTAGCTTAACTAACCTTCTATAATTATTGCTAGATACTCTAATTAACTAGCTATCTAAGCTTTCTACTAGGTATAGCTTCTTAAAGTACTCTACTAACTAACTTAGACACTAGAAGACCTAGCTTCTTTAGTAGGTAAGTAGAGAGGCTGCTTTACAGCAACGCTTTCTTAGCATAACTATACCTATTACTTAGTATAGTTCTTCTATATAGGCGTATATAGACAAAGTACGTTAATTTAAAGAAATCTTATTTGCCTTAGTACACTTTACTAGTAGCGCACCTACTTATAGAATAGAGATTACCTCTATTCTATATAAGAATAATTCTAGTAGAAGAAGAACGTAGAGTATCTACGTAGACTATAGTCTTATTACGTTTATAACTACGTACTATAAGAGCTATAGCTATAGTAAGAAGGTTAAGACTATCTACTACTATGTCTCTACTAAAGTTAGTAAGCTTATTATATACTTTCTAGGCTTAGCCTACCTCTTTATTAGCTTAGTATAGAGGCTACACTACTAAACTCTAAGCGCCTTACCTTTTCTCTAGAAGCCTCTACAAGAGATAGATATATAGGCAAGTAGTAGTAATAAGAGTAATATAGCTCTTAATAATAATAACGTTTCTAAAGATAGAGATGCTAACATAGAGCCTTTAGAGAGAACTTTAGTTAAGTAGAAGAAACGTTAGACTTAGCTATAATAGCTAGCTCTAGTTCTGCGTAATCTAGATAGATTTTAGAGTGCTAATTAGATCTACTATATTCTTTAGAAATATAGCTAGCTCTTTATAGACGTAGTCTTAGGTATATAGATATAGCGTTACGCTTATTCTACTATCTACTATAAGCTTATAAAAGACTTAGTAGCTAGCAAATTTATTAATGTGCTATATTAGAGCGCAGAGTCTACTACTAATAACGCCTACGCTTAGTAGTCTAGCTACACGCTTTAGATAGAAAAGACTAGGTATAGCTAGCTATTTCTTAAGTTATCTATATAGATACAATAGAAGCGTAATTAGTTTTACGCTATTAGCGTAGATTAGCACTATATTCTAGGCTTTTTATCTATAACTAGTAGCTAAAATACTTCTTTCTATATAAAGAAGACGTATAGAACTTAGTGCCTTGCGCAGGCTAGCTAGCAGCGTAGAGCACTAACTACGTTTAATCTTCTAGCTAAGTTTTGTAGTTTTATTAGCAATCTAACTACTAAGTTCTATAGTATTTAGGTAGACGCTCTTTAAGCTATTATTAAGAGGCAGCTCTAAATTCTTATTATTATAGATATAGGCGCTAGTAAGAGTCTATTATTTATACTTTCTACAGCACTTACATCTAGCAGACTTACTATTATAGTTACGCCTCTTAACACCTTCTATAACAACCTTTACAACTATTATAAATAACTAAGTATTAAGTCTACTAACTAGAATAGTACCTATCTATTCTACTTAGCTAAGATTATACTTATAACACTAGAAGGCGCTAATAGTAACGCGTTTAGTTACTTTCTTAATAAGAAACGCGTAATATAGAAACTTAATTACGTTATTATTAATAAGTGTTACATTCTATTAGAAAGTTTAGAGACCTAGCGTCTACTTATACTAAAGTTAAAGTATATAACTAAAAAGAATACCTAGATTATGTTTATAATAGCTACTCTACTACCTAACTAGAAGCCTATATTTATATACTACGCGTAGCTAAATAGTAGATTTCTTACTTACTTTTAAGCGCTGCGTACTACTTAGTATAATATTTACTACTACGTTTATAACTATAGCTCTAACGCGCTATAGTCTATAATCTATAATCTAGTGTAGTAGAAGCGTATAGAATACAGCCTTACTACCTAGATTATAGTATACTACCTAACTATAAAAGCTACTACGTAGATAGTAACGTTTTTATAGTATAAGCTATTCTACTATAAAATAGGTTCTAACTAGCTTAAGGTAGACTAAGTGCGTTCTTTTACCTATAGAACTATTTCTTTATACACTACTACAAATATACTTAGCCTTAGGCTTAACGCACCTAGTATCTATATTATTATTTATATAGAAATATACTACTTCTTAATATAATATATATAAGAAAGTAGTTATAGAGAGAGAGTAGAAGCGCTAAGTAAGGCTATTATATTATATTCTCTCTGCGTATTGCGTTAGAATAAGACTACCTAGTACTTCTCTTATAATCTTAAGCCTACTACAAAAGAGTTTCTTATTACTACTAACTACTATTACTTAGTACTTAATTAGTATATAGATAGGTATAAAGACTATCTTTACTATAAGTTATATAAGAAGGCTTATAATATATACAAACTCTATAAAGGTTATAAGAAGTGTTTATCTACTATAGACTCTATCTCTAATAATAAGCTTACTAAGTGTTAGCTATAAGTAGCTAAAACGCTCTAGGTTAACTAGTTATATACTATAGGTGCTTGCAGCGCTTTAGACTACGCTATTACTCTAGTAGATCTTAAGTAATATATTTAGGCCTAGGCTGCTACTTTGTGTATACTCTATCTTTATAAGTAAGGCTAGTTAGAAGAGTAGATATATAATAACTAGCATAGATATAACTCTAAGTAGGTTACTATTTTTAAGTAACTAAAGAAGAAGTAGCTACGTACTATTAAATAGAAAGACTTTTTAGAGTGTAATATATATTACTTTTCTTAGACACTCTATAACTAATAGACAGAGAGCGTAGATACTATAGAGTTCTATTATAATTATAGCTATAGCTAGTGTTAGTATTCTAATATACTTAATTTAGTAGTAGCTACAATACGTATAGTTAATAATAAGTAGGCTCTTAAGTATATAGATAGGTATATAGTAAAACTTAAACTTTTAACCTTACCTACTAATAAAAAGCTAAACATTGTTCTTAGTAAGAAGGTTAAAATTAGGTATATTAAAGGTAGTATATTTATTAACTACTTTCTTTACGTCTCTACCTACAAAGGCTGCGCTCTATAGATATAAAGCGTTTCGCCTTATATATATATAAGCTGCCTCTAGTTTAGAACTAAACTATAATCTACGCTATAGTTATTACCTAGATAGTTAGAGTAATTACGCGTAGGTTACTGTAGTAGTTTTACGCAAGTTACGCCTACATAGTATTATATAACCTACTCTTATTCTTTATAATATTCTTTACGTAGTATACTACGCTACTCTACTCTACTTAAAGAAGCTTAGTAGAGGTATAAGCTCTAGCGAGTTAAAGCTAAGTAGTTTATGCACTAAGCTTTACGTTAATCTATAGAACCACTAGAAGCCTCTAGGCAGAGAATATAGTAGGTAGAGAGCGTTAGTAATCTAAGATAGCCTACTCTAGGCAATTTAGCTTACTTAAATTTAACTATATTATTAATTATATCTACGTTAATACTATAAGCTGCTCTAAATATATTATTAATTATCTCTATTTAATACTATAAGCTAATCTAACTATATTATTAATTATCTCTATTTAATACTATAAGCCTATCTAACTATATCTTTGCTTATCTCTACGTTAATACTATAAGCTAATTTAACTACTTTACTAATTTCTTAACGTTAATACTATAAGCTAATTTAACTACCTTATTAATTATCTTAACATTATTTCTATAAGCTAATTTAACTACCTTATTAATTATCTTAACGTTGTTTCTATAAGCTAATTTAACTACCTTATTAATTACTTCTACCTTAACACTATAAGCCTAATCTAATTACACTATTCTCTACTCTAAGTATAAAAGCTAGTTCTAAAACTATACAATTAATTAGCTATAGTTAGTAGAATAGTCTCGAACGTAGCAGGCTTAAAGGTGTAGCTAGAGTAGTAACTATACTTATTACTTACCTATATAAGGCGTAACTATAATAGTATTACTATACACTATAGAGTTAGTGTTAGGTATTAAAATCTAGTTACTATCTTGTAGTAGCGTTTTGCGTTAATCTAGCTTTCTTAGCCTCTTTTCTAGCAGCGCCTTTAAGCCTCCCTCTAGTAGATAGTACTACTTCTTAATAGTTAGTCTTACTACTTAGTAAGCTATTCTATGTTTATTTACTATAGATATTTAGGTAGATACCTAGTACTTCTTACTACGTAGTGTAGATGCGTAGTAACAAGAATATGTGCCTAGATTAATATACGTATAATAGCGAATTTATAATACTATTTGTATATAGTAGCTTTAGTAAAAGCTCTTAGTAGAGAATCTAAGTCTACTCTTATAACTAAGTAGAAAGGTAACATCTTCTACGTAACTATTATTTATAGCCTACTATAGAATAGTATTACCTTTCTCTATAATACTATTAAAAGATATACCTTTTTTAATAAGAATGTGTATAAGGTTATATTACTATCTCTTAAGAGTATACTAAAGTAAAGTCTTATCTAAGAAGACCTTATTTAGTTAATAGCTGTAAGCTATTATATACTTAAGAATATTATTTTATAAAAAGGTGTTAAGCTTCTTTAACGTCTTTTAATTAAGATACGTATATATCTAAGTATAAGATATTATCTTAGTGTAAGAATAGATATAGTAAGACGTATAAGACGCTTAAAGTCTAGTTTATAATAATATATTTACTTGCTATTAGCTTAAAAGACTATAGAGGTATAGCTATTTAATTAGTTATTAAGGTTACACGCGCTATTGTCTTCTTTATTACTTATAGAAGCTTACTACCTATAGCTTAAGTTTAATACAAGGCGCTAATATAATATACCTATAGTATACACTACTTATAAGAAAGCTGCACTACCTACTTATAGGCATAAAGAAGAGAGAAAGAGAGCGTTTCTACTCTTCTATTAAATTCTCTTCTTATATACGTAGTTATACTCTTCTATTAAGATAATCTAACTCTCTATAAGAGTAGAAGTTTCTATATCTTAGATTTTAATAGCAGCTTTCTAGGCTTTTATCTCTATAGAGGTAGTTTATACTAATTTAGTAATCTTAATAATAAGTAGTTCTTTATAGTTAGAAAGACGTTAAGTGTAGAACTTCTTTGTAGTAGTCTTATAGTCTTCTTTTAGAAGCTTTACTCTTTATACTTCTAGCCTATCTCTTACTAGCTAGAGTCTAATCTTTAAGGTTAATATCTACGCCTCTATTTCTTTATCGCTAAGTCGCGCAACTACTACTTTATACTCTATACTATTTTTTAGATAGCGCCTAATAATATCTTCTATATCTATTTTTATTATTTTCTTAGTAGAGCCTACTATGCTATAGTTGTACGTAGAGATAATCTAGTTACTTAGTTAATTAGAGACGCGTTCGTAAAGAATAGGTATGCTAATTTACTAAGGTGCTTAAGAGAGAAGTAATATAATAGTAACTATATAGAGTTTAAAAGTATAGTATTAGAGTAGTAAAAGATTAGGTAAGAGTAATTAATACTTATGCCTGCGCAGCTCTCTAGAGTAGCAACGCAGAAGGTGTAGAAAAGTATATCTAGAGGCGTAAGAGTAGAAGCTATTACTTAGATAAGCAACGTTAAGGTTATAGAAGTAGAGTTATCTAGTGTAGAACCTAATATTAATATAGTGTCTAGGTTAATAGGTACGCCTTTCTTTTTCTTTTAGATACTGCTAATAGTAGTATTATCTAAAAGCTATGTACCTAGAGCTTTAAAGTGCTTAACAGTATAGTAGGTAGCGTCTTACCTAGTAGCTTTCTTAGATAAGAAGAGGTTTAAAATAGAGCTAAAGAGTTAGTCTTTGCTATTAATAGTAATAATATAAAAGAAGTATTAGCTAGATTAGTAGTCTATATATATAGGTTATAGTCTTCTTTAGCTTTTGTTTTAGGTGTTACTATAGTAACGCTAGAGTAGTTATATTAGAACTAATAGCGCAACTCTATTATTAGGTTCTTATTACCTCTAGTAGAGCTAAAATTATTAACACTCTATAGAACGCTCTATTTTCTAAATAGTAGAGCAAGTTAGAAAACTTTTATTCTATTATAAATATCTATATATTTTCTAAGGCACGCTACTAAGGTAGTAAAACTTATAACTATAGTAGTAGTATATATACTAATATCTTTAAGCAAATTTAACTATATTTCTATATTAGGTATATTACTACTTCTTCTATACTTACTACTCTAGTTACTACGTATGCGTCTTACGTATACATTATAAAATAGAAGACTTACTAATAGTAGCCTCTACTATAAACTTTAAGACGCACTACTTATAGAAGTAGTAGTACTAGCCTAGTAGAGAGACAACACCTTACGCTTGCGTACTTATCGCTGCTACCTACGCGTTAATATAGCCTTTAGGTATATAGTACTACTTCTACGTAGTAGTCTTTAAAGCTATTAGAGATAGCTACTAAATTACTTCTAAGTAATAGTCTTTAAAGCTGTTATAGACAGCTACTAAAAGTTACTACTATTTAGTAGACGCTAGTTAAGAACGTGCAGCTAGTAGCGCTTACTATTACTATAAGCTATAGTAGTAATACTTCTTAGTAATCTACGCTTACTTATTCTTTAAGCTAGTGTAAGAGGTTATTAGCTTAATTATTAACTATTCTATTTTTAGCGTAGATAGTTAGAGTTAGTTCTTTCTATATTATAACTTTATTAAAGGCCTTTAGATATTAAAAATTTAGTAATATATTATAAGCTTTCTTATATTATATTACTAATGCATCTTGTATAATATAATAGAGAAGAAGATACTATCTAGGCAGGTCTTAGAAGAGCTACTAGTCTTAGAAATCTTCTTATAAGTAGACCTTATATATTTAGTGCCTACTATTTATTAGACTAGAATCTGCCTCTAATTTATTATATAATATAGTTAGGTAGTTTATAGCTTATTAATTAGATAGCAAAGCTTTTCTTACGCTAGGTTAGCATTAACGCAGAGTAGTAGCAGAAAGAAGTGTATTATCTACTTTTAGTATCTTTATACTAGAGGTAGCTTACACTATATAGCTACTAATAAAGCTGCTAAATAAGGTAGTGTTAGTTCTCTGCCTTATCTAGACGCTGCTTATTAAGCCTAACTCTAATAACGCTATTAAGCTATTAATTACTAACAAGTACTAGAAGAACTATAAGAAGTTATAGAAGAACGCTAAGAACTAGGTTAAGCGCTATGTCTATTGTAGTTAATAAAGAGCTAGAGATTATTAATATAGTTAGTAATAACTAAGAGGTAGAGCCTAAGGCTAATCTCTCTATAGAGGTAGTAGTTAGCGTAGGTTTACCTAAGCGCTTAAATATTATAGTATAATCTAAGAACTACTTATATAGCATCTTATCTATCTTCTTCTACTTATTTGCGCTAGCAGCGCTAAGGTACTTATTAAGTATTTTAAAAAGTAGTAGGTATAGTAGGTAGTTTTTTATATTATATCTAAGTAGAAGACTATTAAAGCTAAAGTCTTTCGCTCTCTTGCAGGTTCTAGTAACTAAATCTATTACTTTCTAGGTATTCTGCGCTTTACTAAACTAAATAGGTTTTGTTTAGCTTAATTAATCTAAGTTTAGAATGCTTAGAAGTAGGCATAAACGTAGACTATAAGACTATTCTCTTTTGTAATAATAATTTAATTAAAGCAAAAGAGATATTACTGTACTATCTAACGTACTAAGTTACTATTATCTAAGTTGTCTTTACTACTTACAGGTAGGTCCTTAGAATTCTACTAGTAGAAGTTCTTACTCTAAGAATTCTCTTTCTACTAAATTACTACTATAATACTCTAGTGTTTAGTATAGACTTATAAAGTTAGAGACTACCTACTAGAAGAAAGTAGTATTCTTAAAGTAATATATAGAGTATCTTCTATATACTAAGAACCTATAAGCTATGTACTAGATTAACACTTTTACTCTTGTAAATTAAAAAGAGGTTCTAGATATAACTATTTAGCTTTTTAACTTAGGTTATTAATAGACTTCTTCTTAACCTACTTTACTATTAGAACATATTTCTTCTTAAGCTTAGCTTTATCTTCTTTCTCTAAAGTCTTATTATAAGTAGGTTTACGCTTACTATTAAGCGTGCGCTTACTATAGACTATAGTTAGAGAGAGAACTTTATTATTATCTATAAGACCTTAAGAACTATTACTATTAGCGTTCTTAGAGATAGCTTTCTCTTACAAGAAGTAGCTAGGCTATAGTTAGAGAGAGAACCTTATTATTATCTATGTAAAGATCTAAGAAACTATTTATTAGATTAAGAACACTACTATTATAATAGCGCATTATCTTTAAATAATTATTAACTATAATAAGATTCTTATTCTAGATAAGAGTAAGGTTATTAAGTATAGCTATAAGACCTTAAGAACTATTACTATTAGCGTTCTTAGAGACTACTTTCTTCTTGCAAGAAGTAGCTAGGCTATAGTTAGAGAAAGAACCTTATTATTATTTATAAGACCTTAAGAACTATTACTACTAGCGTTCTTAGAGATAGCTTTCTTCTTATAAAGAGTAACCTTAGCGCGTAAACAAGGCGTTATAGATATTAAAGTAGAAGAAGTAGGTATTATTTTCTAACTACGTAGAGTTAATAAACTCTATTAAGAAAGGTAGCTACTCTATTAACCTAAGGTGCCTCTTTATAAGTGTCTAACTACTTCTTTCTATAAGTAACACTTCTAGAAATGCGCTAGATAATAATAGGTAGCTTAATATATTTTAAGATATTAGTAGTAGCAGCACCTACAAAGAGAAAGAAAAAGTTATTAGATTTTAAGAATTTTCTTCTATAGATAGGTCTAGTTAGGTAACTATTACATTTATCTACTCTAGCAACTAACTTACTAAGAACGTCTATAGCATATTAAGATAGTTATATCTAGTTATTTCTTCTAAAGAGATTTTAAACATACTAAGCTTATAAAGAAGTAGAGACGTTCTAGAGTAGAAGAAGAAGGTATAGGTTGTCTTATTTCTATAAGTGTCTACGCTTTATACGCGTTCTTGTTTTTTTTAGTAAAATTATCTATACTAATAACGCTATTAAGTAGTGTACTTACATAATAGAGTTATACATAGAGTATAACTACTAGAAGAAGAGCTAGCGTTCTTAGAAAAACCTATATAATAGAGTATATAGAGTTAGATAGCCTAAGAAGAAAGATATAGTTACTACGTAAAATAGTAGCGCTGTCTTAAGTAACGTTAGCGCCTATATAAGAGGTAAGTAGTCTAAAATAGTAGAGGGTAGTTAGGTATCTTTTACTAGGTCTTGCATCTACTATCTAATAATATCTCTAGTATTCTTATCTACTATAATAGAAAGTAATAAGGTAGAGATAGGCGTATAAAGTCTTAATAGAAGTTAAGATTCTTACGTTTACAGCAAGTAGCTAGGTAGATATAGAACTAGTAAGGTTTTGTAATTTAGTAAGCTTAAAAAGTATTTTAGTAGATTCTACAATAAGTAATAGAAGTTAAGATTCTTATATTTGTAGCAAGTAGCTAGATAGGTATAGAACTAGTAAGGTTTTGTAATTTAGTAAGCTTAAAGAGTGTTCTAGTAAGTTCTATAATAAGTTATAATAAGACTCTAAGCTAGCCTAATACGCTACCTTATCTTTAATTATATCTTATATACTATTAGAATCTATCTTCTTACGTACTTAGGTCTTCTTTAAAAGGTATTACTTATACATTCTATATACGCGCTACGTAGTTTTCTAGCTTTCTATATAGCTAATAAAGACATCTAACTAGTAGTGTCTTATTATATAGTCTAGGCTAAGAAGACGTATATATATATATAGTAGTTTCTTAAGTAGTACTAACATCTTTAAAATAGTACAAGTAGTGTAGCTATAAATATTAATTATTACCTTATTCTTGTTAACTAGCTGCTATAACGTTTTGTAGGCTTATAGAGTAGTAATAGCATTCTCTTTTAGAAGTAACTCTAAGATACAAAGTTAATCTTACTCTAGTATTTTCTTAAGAATATCTAGAACGTTAGTGCTATCTATATTAGTCTACATTTTTTTTTAGTGTGCAAAAGCATAGTATTACTTAAATTTAAGATTAAGGTTTAGCTAGTAGCTAGAGGTAACTAGAGTTACGAAGAGAAAAGCTCTGCGTATAACTAGATAGTTCTAGAACTATTTATTATTAATTAGGTAATCTTAGCGTTAGACTCTTAAGGCGTATAAAACGCTATTATATATTATTATCTTTAGTTAACTATAGAGAATATAATAGTTAAAATAAAACCTCTTAAGCGTGTAAATTGTATATATATACAGCATACGTTACTAAGAACTTAGGTATTAGATTCTAAAATAGACGTAAAGAGAGTAAGTTAAGCTTTTTACTATATAGGTAATACAACAAGATCTTATATAGTAGCCTAAGAGATACATAATAGTTATAGTTATACTATTATATTAACTCTTTTACTCTTATTAGTAGTAGATTATAAAGAGATAGCTGTTCTTAAAGCTAACCTAACAGAGAGAATTAGAGAGTAGGTTAGAGAGTTCTAAGAGTAGAGCCTAACTTTAGACTCTAGTGCGCAATCTATAGCTTAACGCAACTTATAGCTTAACACAACCTATAGCTTAACGTAATCTATAGCTTAACGTAACCTATAGCTTAACGTAACCTACTATCTAACACTTAAGATTACTAATTAGTAAGATTCTACTAGCTTAGTTTACCTAGGCAACCTAACTAGGTAGCTAGGTCTCTATTAAGAAACTACTATAGTAGTGTACACTATAGTTAGTCTTATACGTTAGCCTACATCTTGTCTTTAGTGTATAAGAGTATAGTGCTACTTAGGTTTAAGTTTAAGATTCTAGTGCTTATTATAAAGCTAAAGAGGTTACCTATTTAAGAATATTATATATCTATAGACTTTTAATTAGAAGAAAGCTTCTACGTAGTTAGATATTAGCTTTTATTCTTTAGAAGCGCGTTATTTTTCTTAGGCTTTAGAAGAGAGAGAGAATTAGGCTCTACTTTATATACTCTTTAAAATTCTTATAGATATTCTTACCTCTACACTTTAGCTCTAATAGCATAGAATTAATACACTTAGTGCTATTACTCTTAGCTTTAAAGAGAGAAGTAAAAGAATAGAACTATTATCTTCTTTATTATCTAACGCTGCAACATCTAGTAGGTAGTCTTAGCTAGTATCTTAGAGTTTATATATCTAACTATAGTTGTTTTTAAATAGTAAGTATTGTATTACACTATTAGAAGATAGAGTTCTTTAGCGTAGAATCTTATAACAGTGTTAGGTAGAATTCTAGTAAAGTTATTAGCAAATTTGCGTAGCTTCTTACTATTTACTATAACCTCTACTATAAGGCTAGAGTAATCTAGGTACACTATTATTATTTAACTTTTATACTAAGTATTAGAGAAAAGATAAAAGTAAGAAGTAGGTATAGAAAGTAAGCGCTTCTATAGAGAGATAAAGCCTTACACTTACGCGCTGCTAGCTATTATATACGCGTTACTTATAAAAATCTAATTACTACCTTACTACTTAATAAGCTATTCTATATTAGCCTACTTTAGATTCTTAGGTAGATGTCTAGCGCATTAAGTAGCGTTATATAGATAAGCTATTCTAATAATGTAAGCCTAGTTTAATATAAGAGTAATAGCAAGTTTATAATTATCTTTACGTATAGTAGCTAATAACAACCTATAGAACGCAGAATTATACCTTAATAGTAAAAACCTAGGTATCTTATAGAGCTTAACTTCTAGAAACACGCTTTTTTTATTAGTATCTAACAATATCTAAACGTTCTTACTATTAATGTATTTCTTAATAAATTTCTTATACGCAAAGGCATTTCTGCATTAGATATTATAGCTATAAACTAATTTCTCTAGACTTTTAAAGTTAAGAAAGAACTAGTACTCTTTAAGAATCTATCTTCTAGTTCTATAGAGAAGCAATTTGCTTATAAATAGATAAGGCTCTAGCTCTTGCTACATATTCTAGAAGATCTATAAAGAGAATATAATCTAACTCTATTAAAGGCCCTTAGTATAGCCTCTATAGTTACTTATAGCCTTACGTTCTAGCTCTAAAAGCGTTGTTATAGCTATTATAGTCGCGTATTACCTAAGAGTCTAGCTCTAGAAGCGTTGTTATAGCCTTTATAGTTACCTAAGACCTAGTATCTAGTACTACGTAGGCTTATTATACTCTTTAGTAGATAAGAATCTTAACTATAGTTAGCTTATCTCTATTAGCAAGGTACTACTATTTTCTCTCTATCTCTTAACGCGCTTAGTCGCTATAGAGAAGGCTAGAGAAAGTAGATTAAGAATATAGAATCTCTTATAGTAATGTCTAAGATAGTTATAGCAATTTCTTCTAGAGCGCCTCTAGCGAACTCTGTTAAGATAGCCTTATTTACTACTTCTTATAGTTTATTATTATTAAGTTCTTAAATAAGGTAGAGTTAGGTACTTATAAGCTGTACCTATCTACTAAGTAGACGTCTTTAATAGTAATAGTAGAGGTACGTAGTGTTTAGAGAGAGAGAAGAAAGAGAAAGAAGTTAAAGAGGGTTTTAGAGAACATGCCTAAGCTTATAGAAACTTTAGCCTAGCGCGCTAGCTACTAAGATAAAGATCTATATACTCTTTCTTCTTTTAGACCTTACTTATTCTATTCTACTACTTAAAGGCTTGCTGTATAGATAAGTAGATTAATTTTCTCTAGTGTAAGAAGATTACTTAACCTTACTACTACTAATTTAGAGATAGATATAGCAGATTTAGTTCTAGTATATCTAGTTAGATAGTTAGAGAGCCTCTAATAGCCTACAGCGCTTTCTCTTTACATCTCTATTTCTTCTCTTAAAGTTTAGACTTATATTATTTTAAAGAATCTTAGAGTTATCTAAGAATACGCAAGACGCTAGCAGCTTCTTTCTAAACTCTTATATTAGTAGAAGTAACCTATACTAAGTTAGTAATCTTAATAATAAGTAGTTTTTTATATTTAGAAAGAAGTTAAGTATAAAACTCTTTTACAGTATTCTTATAATTCTCTTTTAGAAGCTCTACTTTCTATACTTATAGCACGTTCTTTGCCTGTTAAAGTTTATGCTTTATATATAATACCTACACTTCTATTTCTTTATTAATAAGTTACGTAATTACCTCTTTAAACTCTATAATTTATTTAATTATATATATAGTAATAGTCTTCTACAGTAACTTTCTATTAGAATATACTATACTACTAATACGTAGAGATAATCTAGTTACTTAGTTAATTAGAGACGCGTTTATAAATAGTTATACTAGACAGCGTAGAAAATAGATTATTAGAGCTAGTGCTTATTATTATAGATTATAAGAAGAGTTTTAAGTTACTTAACGTTAAGATTATAAGTCTAATAATATTAGTATTAGTGCTAGAATGCGTTGTTTTGTTCTTTTAGGCCTGTACAGAAATAGAGATTACCTTAGTAGTAACTACTAAGCTTGCCTTAACTAGCTACGTAGGCTTAAGAAGATCTTCTAGAGAATTACTAAGAACGCTATTATAGTCTTCTACTAGTGTTACTAATAGTAAGCGCAGAGATCTCTTCTTTACTTTCTTAAGTTTCTAATAAATAGCTTCTAAGCTATTAATTAAGGCGCGCGTTATTAGTATAGCTATCTCTAGCTTACTAGCGCCTTTTACTTTCTATATCTTCTAGTAAGAAATTATAGGTACCTATCTCTAAATAGAGTTCTATTCTAGAGCGTTCTTAAGCGTAGCTATTGCTTATATAGGCTCTTAGAACCTTTCTAGAGAGATAGGCTATGCGCAATACTTACGTAATAGATAAAATACTTTTACTCTAGACTATTAGCCTTCTATATCTTCTAGCAAAGAATTATCTACGCCTAGCTCTAAGTAGAGTTCTTTTTCTAGGCGTTCTTAAGCGTAGCTATTACTTACATAGGCTTTTAGAATCTTTCTAGAGAAATAGGCTATGCGTAATACTTACGTAATAGATAAGATACTCTTACTCTAGACTATTAGCGCTATCTACAAGATATATTCTTAGAGAGAATAGCTATATAGAAGAATAAGAGAACTAAGGCGCGCTAATATTCTTTTAGAGCTTAATAAAGTTAGTATAGAAGAGAGTTTAGTATTTACACTGCTAGTTCTTTTACTATAGAGCTTACCTCTTCTTATACGCTATTTCTATAGGCATGTATAAATTTACACTTTTTTGCTCTTAATAGAAACTAACCTAAATAACGCTATTAGGCTGTCTATTACTAGTGCTAGGCATCTATAGCTTTAAAGTAGTTAATATTATAGTAGGTAGCGTATTATTTTATAGCTTTCTTAGAGAAGAAGAGGTTAGAGATAGAGCTAGATTACCTAGTTCTACTTTTATCTCTAATAGTAATAACGCGTTTTCTCTGTAAGCTATTTCTACAGGCGCTTCTAGATCTATACTCTTTTACTCTTAATAGGTACTAACTAACCTAGATAGCGCTACCTAGCTATCTATTACTAGAGCTAGGTACTTATAGCTTTACTTGCTTTAATAGCGCTTCTATCTAGGTTTCTTATATAATTCTTACTTCTAACGTCTTCTTCTTCTTAAGAACCTAAGCGTAGTAGAAAGTTATACTTTCTACTTTACCTAGATAACTACTAAGCTTTATCTTCTTCTAGCGTATGCGTTCTCTAAAGTAGTTAATAGCGTAATAGGTTATATCTTACTAAGTAGCTTTTTTAGAAAAGAAGAGGTTAAAGATAGAGCTAAAGAGTTAGTCTTTACTATTAATAGTAATAATACAGAAGAAGCGTTAGCTAGTAGTGTGTTACTAAGCAAACGTAGAGGTAGAGAAGACATTGTTAATAGAGCGCAAAGGTCTAATATCTACTACTAAAGATTCTTTTATATCTAAACTATAGGTATAGTCTATTTTTAAGAGTAACGCCTCTATATAGTTAACGTTTTTAATAGTAAATATATAGAGCAGCGCAGTAGGCAGCGTCTTACCTATAATATACTAGAGGCAAAGAGAATTTTAGTAGAGGTATAGATTAGTCTTTACCTTTTTACCTAGAAGAGACTCTTAGGCTATAAGGCACGTAGAAGTAATATATTAGGTAAGAGTAAGTTACAATAGCTAGAGCTTAAAGAAAGCGTAGGCTATCTTTATAGAGAGTTAGCACTAAAGTCTAATAAAGAGAAGTTTAAGCGTGTAGGCGTTAGCCTTAGTATAAGTCTAAACTAGTAGGCGCAAGTAAGGTAAGTTAAGCTAGTTAGATTAGGCTAGCTATTAGTTCTTGTATCTATAGCATAATAATATTTCTAGAGAGTATCTTTTAAAATAAGTAGATACTTACTATAGAGAGCACTTTGCTCTAGGCAGAGGCGTAGGCCTACTCTTAACGCCTAATACAATAGTAGCTAGTGCAAAGTGTAGATATAACTTACTATTAATACTCTAGTTACTACTAGTGCTATTATTAACCTTATAGCTATTAACGCTTTTCTACTTAGCAAGGTCTGCGTAGCGTTAAGGTAGATGTCTTAGACTAGAGTAATAAGAGCCTTAGAGTAGGTAGTAGTGTAGTAGATAGCTTTAGCGCTAGTAAGTATGTAGGCGTACATCTACACGCGCTAGGCAACTACTAGACTACTTTAGGCCTTCTAGATGTTCTATCTACTCTAAGAAATTATAGAAGTTAACTAAAATCTTAGAGAGAAAATAGGCTATTAAGTCTTATAAGTCTTACCTATTCTACTACTATATTTTAAGGTGCCTACGCTTAATATAGCACGCTTAATCTAAGCTCTATATTTTATTCTCTTTTTAGTCTATCTATTCTTTAATAACACTACTATTTCTTTCTATAAGATAGTAAATACTACAAACACTTTATTTACCTTATATAATAGTATTAATAAGTTATATAGAAGTAGTATCTCTAAGCCTACACTTACTAGAATAACTACTAACTATATTAAGTTATTTCTTACTTAAGGTGCAAGGTATCTAAGTACAATATTTAGTAAGACCTAAAGAAAGGCCTCTCTTAAAGAAGTAGCCTAGTACTCTATTTCTATCTTCTTCTAATAGCAAATACCTTTTTAGTTCTCTCTATAGCTTACCTCTATCTACTACTAGTACTACTCTAAATCTACATTCTATATTACTTACCTCTAGGCTCTTACTATTATTTTTTATATCTTATGTTATATAGACTAACATAGCGCGTTATACGCTAGCTACTTCTATATAGCGTAGGTTACCTATAGATTACCTATAGATTATAAGTTAAGGTAGAGCTAGCGTTCTCTAACTTATAGGCGCGTAGTTCTTCTTATTAGGTTACGCACGTACTTAGTTATTAATGTTATCTATCTCTACAATTATACTTCTTTATTATAGTACATTCTTTCTATTCTTATTACTAAGAGAGAGGTTTTTTATACTAGATTACTTTATATTTAGCTCTATTTACTATCTTACTTATAGGTTAAAGCTATACTATATACTTTATCTTTGTTCTACTATCTATATTAAGGCTTCTTTTGCCTACTCTAGTTATTAGCTATTAGATCTACTACCTCTTACTCTACGCCTACGCCTATAGTAGATATAATATTAGTTTATAGATAGTAGCTATATACGTAGAGTACTATGTTAATACTATTTTTCTAGAGCCTAATAGAGTTAGGCGTAGTCTATTTAGTCTCTATAGTTCTACTCTTAGACTACTATAGCTACAAAATGCGTAGAGAGAATTATAGCTCTACTGCCTTACTATTAACTACGCCTTAGTCTATTTTGCTAATAATAGTAAGTGCTTAGGCCTAGAGATATAGCGTTAATAGAAACCTACAAACCTACTAGTAGAATAATAATTCTGCCTTAGCTGTAGCTATATTATTAATCTAGATCTAGGTAGCGTAGCTAATATCTACTACCTACTTAGTTTACTTCTTACTTATAGATTTTGTTATACAATATACCTATATAGAGTACGCTCTATCTTTCTTTTCTACCTTATATAGAAACTATTTATTCTTTTATAATTATATCTATATAGAAAACTAGTTCTCTCTACTTAGATTTCTCTTCTCTCTAGCCTTCTCTTATTATTTATCTAACGCTTAGAAGGTTTTACCTTTTTTATTAGCTACTATCTAGTATAGACTAATAATTATACGCTAGGCTATTACTATTAATATAATTAAGAAGTAAGTGCTTATAGAAGTAGGCGTACTTATTATTATTATGCTTTTAATTCTCTTATAGCTGTTAGCTTTCTACAACGTTTTATATTTAGTTAAGATAACTAGCTCTAAGAAGGCTTTCTACTTTATCTTACTTCTCTAATTAGAGTGCTAATTTACTTCTATCTAGTTCTTAGTAGTTATATAGTTATAGACGTCTACACCTTTTCTCTTTATAGTACGCGTAACTTCTAGTGTACCTAGGCTAAGAAGTATAAGTTTTAGGCTCTAAGAGTTATTCTTTCTACTACGCTTCTTATATAGTAGGCTCTATTAGTAGAGAGCTATAAACGCTTTAGCAATAGCTTTAGCGCCTACCTGTATTATCTAGACAAAGGTAGCTTCTAGATAAGGTAGTATACTAAGTATAAGGTTATTACTTATAGGTAGAAACGCGTAATTAGACGTAGAGTTATTAGACTTCTTTACAGCGCTATAGTTAAGGTACTATATAAAGAAGAAGGTTGTAGAGTCTAGAGAGCCTAGTTTAGATATAAGAAGAATACTATCTTAAGCATCTTATGCGCTATATATAAGTTCTATAGCCTTAATAAGCTAGTTAAATAGCACCTTTACATCTTAATCTAGGCCTACAGCTAGAAGAAGGCGTATCTTAGTACTATTACTATAGGTATAGTTGTAGCTACTATATAATAGAAATATATCTTTAGCGCGTTACTAAGCTACTAAGGTATCTATAGAGTACTACCTATTAATACTATTAGTCTTAGGTATAAGCGCCTATAGCTACCTTAGTAAAACGTCCGCAGCACGCTCTTTTATCTTCTTAGTTAACGTATTTATTATAGTAGAACGTATCTCTTAAAACTATAGTGTAGTGTTAGCTATCTACTTAATTAAGCTACTTTATTAGAGTGTCTTAGGTAGCAGACGCGTATTAAGAAGATAGATTTTATAGCGTAAGAGAACTAGGCTTATAGTTAGTTTAGGTAACGTGTAGTCTATATAGATAATAGGCGTAGTTATAACGTAGATAGTACCTAGCGCTATGTTATAGAGAGTAGTCTGCAGCATAGCTTACGTATAGATAGGTATCTCTTATCTACTCTATAGCGCGAGGTATAGCTTTCTACTATTTAACTTAAACTCTAGATAGCTATTATTACTAATTGTCTTAGATTTAGCTACTAGCTTACTCTAGAGTATATTAACGTTGCCTACAGCGTTTCTAGTTATAAGAGTACTACTACTAACCTACTCTCTTTTACTAGTCTTTACTCTATTAACTACGCTATAAAAGGTAAATATAAAAGTTACGTGCAGCTCTAAGTTAAAGTTAAAGTCTAGCAAGTTGTTAAAGTAGTTACTAATAAATCTACTTAGATTAGAGAGAATTACGCTCTTCTACTATAAAGAGCTAGCGTAGTCTATTCTTTTATTAGAGGTAGAGTAGAGAATAAGCTAGATGCGCTTAGTTAAGCGTCTTATGTATTACCTAGTTAGGTCTATAGACTTATAGTGTAAAGAGTTTCTACTACCTATAAACTAGTATGCTTTTTTAGATAGAGGCAGGTTAGTAGTTACTTTAGGTAGGTAGCCTTGCTTCTTTATTAGAACGCTAGTTATAGTAGTTATAATAGTATTATATATTTATAATATTATAGATTATAGATTACGCGTTGCAGCTAAGATAGTAATAGGCAGTTATCTAGAGCCTGCGCGCTTAGAGCGCGTCTAGTTACTAAGTAGAGAGTAATAAATTTACAAGCGCTTATAGTAAATTAGGTTTTAAGTAGATCTATCTTTTTATCTATATAGTAGAGTCGCGCTTTATAGAGAATAGCTTTAAGATATTTACTAGCTTAAGAACGCGCTGCGATAGGTATTAAAGCAATAGAGATTACTCTTCTTAATCTACTAACGTAGACTAAGGTAATTAATGCTTAAGTGTTAGTAAGTATAGTAAGCGCTAGTTTCTAGCACCTAGCTCTGCTAAGCGCGTTCTCTTTTTACTCTTACTTTTTCTACCTACTTACTAACTAGTAGTTTACTAGCGCAGGTTGCGCTATTAGTTATTTAGTAGGTAACCTACCTACGCGTAGCCTACTAACTTTTCTCTCTTCTTCTTTATTATCTCTAGATAATCTCTATAAGCTACTTTTCTCTATATTCTCTAACGCTAGTATTATCTTTTTCTACATAATTTCTCTACCTTACACTTTTCTACTTATTAGTACACTTACGCTGTTACTATCTGCTAACTTTTTTTCTATAATTCTTTTCTCTCTTACTTTACTATAGTAAGTATTCTACTCTTCTTAGCCTAACTACTTTCTAACTTACTATATAGCTCTCTCTTAAATTATTTATTATCTTCTTTAATCTAGAGAGACTAGGCTAGCTGTACGTCTGCTACGAATAGCCTCTTTCTATTTCTAGCGCTTCTATTACTAAACTAGCTATATCTATAGAGACTACTAATAACTAGTAGACTAATAATAATAGCACCTCTAATAATGCTATAGATAACAGCACTAACAATAGCCTTAACAAAACTACTAACTACAACTTAGACACTACCTACTCTAGCTTTAATAATGCCTCTACTACTAGTATAGACACTATTAGTAACGATAGCTAGAGTAACGCTACTAACTATAGCTCTAATAACACCTCTAACTATAGCTCTAACAACGTCTCTAACTATAGCTCTAATAACATCTCTAATAAAGGCTCTAATAACACTACTAATATAGATATAGATAACGCTTCTAATAATAGTACTAATAATAATAGTAATAATAGTCTCTCTAGTAAGCCTACTCTATTAACCTCTAGCTCTTTTACTTATTACAACTTTCTCTACTATATTACTATTAACACTATAGCTAACGTGCTCTATATAATTATAGCTAAGGCTACTATCTATTCTAATAGCTTAATAGAGACTTACGCTACTATTTAGCTCTACGCGTCTCTTCTACCTAGCTTTATAAACCTTATAGAAGTAGAGATTCTTATAGAGAAAGCTAAAGTAGGTAGCTTCTTATATAACTCTTCTTACTATCTCTACTTAACTAGCTATAGTAGCAGCGCTAACTTCTCTTTTTTCTTTTACCTCTATTCTTCTAGCTTTATTAGCTGCGCTAACTACTCTATCTATTCTATTACGCGTACAGCCTACTATTTTATTATCTCTACTAGACTATAAGTTTACTTTACTAGCTACAATAATGTCTATAAGATTATTAATCTTAACAGCAATAAGAAAAATAAGAAGCCTAAGGCTAAGAGTAGTGTAGCTATATAGAATATTTCTAGCTTACTTATATATTAGATATAAAGATAGATTAATTAGAGAATAGTTAGCTTTTAGCGCTGTATAAACACAAAGGTTCTGCCTTATTATACTAAGCTACACTTACTATCTTGCGCCTATTAGCTTCTTATATATCTTATAGCTACTACCTCTACTAATAATAAAATGCCTTATATACTATACTATTATCTATCTTACTTAACTTATATTTACGCTATTAATATAAGCTCTATAAAGTGTATAGCTATTATAGTTATAGGTTACTCTCTAGGTGCATAAATTACTAATATTATATACTAATTACGTTATAGGTTGCCCTCTATATCTATAGGTTGCTAACGCTACGCGCTAGTCGCGGTCTAAATAGTATCTAGTCTAGCCTAACTATACTAAGTTACTTCTTACACTCTTACTACTATTCTTTTTACTACTTATAATATAAATAGTCTCTATATTTAGGCTAATATTTACTACCTTATTAGAATTAAGTATAGAGCTCTTACTCTTCTTACCTATTTTACTCTATACTCTTTCTTTCTATATTAGTAGTTTTTTATAGAATACGCTACGTGTTATTAGCTCTATCTAAAGAAGCTTAGTAAAGATATAAGCTCTAGCAAGTTAGAGCTAAGTAGTTTATACACTAGGCTGTGCGTTAATCTATAGAACTACTAGAGGCCTCTAGATAGAGAATATAGTAGGTAGAGAGCGTTAGCGATCTAAGATAGCCTACCTTAGGTAATATAGCTTACGCCTAGTATAGTTACCTTTACCTCTTAGCACCTTATTCTATTAGTGTATAGGTTTTCTATTTATAAAGTTTATAATAGAAAAGAGTAGAGTTAGCTAGTTGCGTCTATAGAGTTTTACTTATAGTAGCTATACGCATTATAGAAAGTAGTTACTATTATATTCTATATTATATAATAGAAAAGGCGCGTAGAGTATTCTATATAGTATTACACGTTGCTTATTCTTTTTAATATATTATTTTTCTTCTAGAGCTCTATTTAGTTAGCGCCTACTCTATCTACTTTAGATCTAACTATAGCTAGTTGTATACCTAGCTACTTCTATACATAGAAGCTATATTCTCTATCTACCTAGGCTGCGTGCTTAATAGTAATAATCTTATTAAGAGATAGAGTATAGCTTCTACTACTATTCTTAGTTACTAGCTACTAGATAGTTACGTTATACTATTATATTTTACTACAGAATATCTTTAGGTGTATGTAGTAGGCGTCTTTATAGTTAAGAGGCAGCTTAAAACTCTTAACGTAATAGCCTTCTATTAGCGTAAGCTTTAAATAGGTAATTATGTCTATCTTAGCTACTATAACTATTAGACCTATACTTACCTTATTCTCTAGAATATTATATTTTAGCCTCTATTTAGGCACGTTAGTAATTGCTTTATCTCTATTTTCTATAAAAACAACGTAGGCTTTACTAAACTACTAAACTAGATACGCCTATAGTAGTGCGCAACTAAGGCAAGATAATGTTAACACTATATACTTACTTAGGTAGAAAAATAGGTAGCGTTGCTAGGCTATTTTAGGTACTAGGTATAGAGTTAGAGTACGCTAGTCTTTTAGTGTTTAGATAGAGTTTATAACGTGTTTAACCTTTATAGATTCTTAGTAGGCTTTCTTAGTAATATTCTAGATAAACAAAGCTTTAATAGTTTTAGTAGTCTTTACTACGTTCTAGATAGCCTTACTATTAAAGTTAAGTTATTAGCGTCTATATAGAAGAGTAGTCTTAGAATAGGCAGCGTACTAGTCTTTTATTACTAGTAGTAAGCTTAGAAAGGCTAATATAATTTATATAATAGCCTACTTATTTTCTTTAGCCTTAGCTAGATTAGAGAAGGTTAGTGTATAGCTAAGGTTATTCTTAGCCTTACACACTTTACTCTAGTAGACTTATTAGTACTGTATTAGTACGTATTAGATTGCGTAGGTACTCTTAGGTGTCTACCTCTACTACGCACCTCTATTTTCTCTGCGTAGTTAGGCTATAGCTAGCGATTTAGGTATACTACTATTTTTAGTAATATATATTAACTAGAAGCGTATATAGTAGAAGTTTTAATAGAGATTACTCTTCTCTATCTCTATTAGTAGAACAAGATTAACTCTAGTAGGTTACTACGTAGAACGTAGGTAGACCTACACTAGATAAAGCTCTAGGCCTTGCTAGATAGCTACGCGCTTTCTGTCTATAGGTAAAGAGGCCTTATACGTACTAGTTACTAGTCTATTCTAGAGTACTATTATAGTGTTAGGTTGTTAGGTTACTATATATCTAGAACGTAATAGAGGCAGGTTACCTCTAGGTCTATTAGTATATTAGATATTATAGGCTCTCTCTACGCTATAGAGAAGAGTATACTATATTTATAACTTAACTTACCTTATATATTACATAATAGGTAGGCAGAGCCTATGTAGACCTAACCTTAAAGTAAGAAATATAGATTAATACTTTTTCTAGCTATAGTCTACTATATTATTACTATTAGGCGTCTATTAGTTAGCTATTATCTCTTAGCTATATTAGAGAGATAGTTATCTAGTAGCTACTAGTCTAGTAAGCCTTCCTCTAGAAACTATAGAAAATACTAAAACTAGTACGCACTATTTAGAGCCTTCTCTATAGTAACCTTAGTTAGCTAGATAATAGTTAGTAAACCTCTATTCTCTATAAGCTAGTTAGCGCTATAGTTATTATCTACATTACGTATTACTCTAAAAAGACGCTATATAAAGATGTCTACTTCTATATTATATATAATAGAGGTTATATACTCTACAGCAGGCTAGGTAAAGTAGTCTTTAACACTAGGCGCTAGTTTTAGGTATAAAATTACCTTCTATAGTAAGTTAAAGCCTATGCTAGTAGCTTTTAAGCCTCTAGAGAACGTATTAGCTCTTACTATAATATATTAGAACACTACTCTTACTCTATATACACAAACCTAATCTACGCACATACTACAAAGTTATATTACTTTATTACTTATATCTATTCTAGCTATAGCTTTAAAAGGCTAAGAAAGTTATAGAAGTACTAGTAGAAGGTAGGTAGTAGTGTTTTAGACATTATTACTACTTCTATCTATAGCAGCATGTTAATAACAAAGACGCTGTTATCTATAGCGTCTAGCTTATTCTTATTTATATACGCAGCGCTCTAGTCTTCTAGAGTTAGATTAGTAGTTATTATAATAAGTTATATTATGTTATTATTACGTAGTAGTATAAGAAAGTAACTCTATAGACTTCTATCTAGAAGAAGTAGTAGTAGCTAATATAGTGTCTAGTTAGAGTAGCCTTCTTTCTATTGCGTTTTATTACTATCTATCTACGTAATATTTACTCTACTGCGCTAGAGGTCTATAACCTATGTTAAGCGTACTATTACTATCTTTATATCTTCTATTAGCTACTTTATATTCTACGTTCTAGCGCATAGAAGTACTTTGTGTACCTATTTAATATCTAGAATCTTTAGTAGACTAACGTTATATCTATTCTAATAACCTAGTAATTAAAGTAGTAGAATACTAGGCTCTAGAAAGGCTTTCTAAGGCTGCAATGCTACCTTCTAGCTTACGCTAGAGTACTACTATTACTTCTTTTAAGTAGAGGTACTACTTATAGACTACTAACCTATAGGTAGTAGAGTTATAGGCTATACAATAGTAGTAGCGGCTTCTATAGTATTAAGTAGATAGTTACTATAAGACGTTAAGTATACGTAGGTTAGGTGTACGTAGGTTAGATATGCGTAGGTTAGGTATATATAGGTTAGGTATATATAGGTTAGGTGCGCGTAGGTTACGCGTTTCTCTCTAACTTATAGGTCTATAGTTCTAGAAGTTAAGCTAGTTACGCGCTATTCTATATAACTATAACCTACGCGCAAGTTCTATATAACTATAACTAGCTGTATTAGTAGAGTTTAGAAGTATTCTACGTCTTCTAAGTACTTTATATAGAAGTCTTAGATAGTATCTAAGTCTCTCTAGATATATATTACTATCTTTGTAATATAAACTATAATAAATATAGCCTATTATCTAGAGCTTTTCTACTTATACTATAACCTATAAAAGATTATAAAGTACTACTATATATTATATACTAATAATGTAACTTTACGTAATACGCTCTCTAGGCGTACTTTCTATTATTTTTAGTGCTCTTCTCTACACCTAGACGCATAGCGTAATCTACTACTTTATCTAGAATAATATAAAAAACCTATCTATAGTAATTTACTATACGTATACGTAGTGTACTTAACTCTAATACCTTTCTCTTGCGTCTAAATTTATATAGTAGTTTAGATATGTGTAAGTATGTAGAATATCTTATATTTACTTTTTTAGTTTTAGAACCTAATAGCTAACTTCTTTAAAAAATTATAACACTACTAAACTTAGCTTAAATTATATAAAACTTAGCAGAATTAAGTATAAGAATACAGCAAAGCATGCTACGCGCTTTTAACAAAATTTAAGTATTATAGTAGCTATTAACGCGTTAATAGTTTATAGAAGTGTTTAGTTAGAGTAGTTACTCTACGCGTATCTTTATAATTATAGACGCGTCTACTATATAGCGCAATAGAGAAGTAGGTTATATAATTTTAATATTATTTAAGTACTATAGTAGACGCTAACATATCTATACTATATAGAAGTGTTTTTCTAGACCTATTACACTACGCGTATTATTATATTTATAGACGTGCTAGCCTTATAGCGCAATAGAGAAGTAGGTATACTCTTTCTTACTATACTCTACCTATAGTATAGAGTGCGCTTTAGGCTCTTTGCGCGCTAGTACTAGAGGTAGCACTTTAGCCTATAGTATAATAGTAATAGCTTTAATATTTGCTAAGTTTTACGTACTAGCGCGTCTAGCGCTACGCGTAGGTTACGCTTATAAGATTAAAGGTAGAGTTAAAAGAAGTATAAAAATAGATTTAACTAGACGTAAATTACTCTACTATCTACTAAATACTTTATATCTTTCTTCTTATATCTACTCTATGTTATTATTATCTCTATCTAGACCTACCTACTCTTACTTTCTAGGCCTCTTATATTTAGCCTAATCTTTTGCCTCTAATATTCTATTCTTAGCCTTGCTAGATTTAAGAGTAACTTAGAAGTTCTTCTTAGCTATATTAGCCTAGGTAAGATACTTGTTAATAGTTATTACAGCGTCTAGCTAGTCTAGAAGTATAGTAGTTAGCTAGTTTACGTAAACTACTTTAGCTGTCTAACTAATATAGTAGCCTTAATTAGCGTACTAGGTTGCTGTATAGCTACTAAGTAGTAGTTCTAGACCTTTAAATACGTATTCTTTAGTAAGAGTAATATCTTTAGATATAATTCTAAGACTAGCTATAAGAATAGAAACCTTATTATTGCGCGTATCTGCGTTATTATTCTATACTCTCTACTACCTTAGTATCTACGTTATTCTTAATTTAGTATTCTAGGTAGTTACTATCTTATTTAGCTACTCTTATATAAGCCTTACCTACACTAGTGCCTATATAATTTAGAGGCTTAATACTACTACGTACTTACTTTTATATATAAGCGTCTCTTCTTAGCCTACGTATCTTCTTAGGTAAAGTATAGTAGAGGTTTTACTATGCAGCCTCTTAATCTCTACTATAATATAGTCTACCTTTACTAATCTCTTATATACGTTTTTAGTAATATTCTAGAGAAAGAAGCTGCGCACTAACGTCTTAGAACTAAAGACCTACTTTATAATTAGATTAGTTAGACTAAGTAATAAAGTATTACTAAAGACGCACTACTGCTATAGACAGCTCTTATTCTACACTTTAATACTAGAGATAAGATTAGAGAAGCTATTAGCAAGGCGCGCCTATAAAAACGCGTATAGATCTACTTTACTTATTACTACTATAGTTAGCGCGTTATTACGCTTTCTACTATTCTTCTATATAGCTATAGCTTTATTATACTACCTCTTAATAGTAGCTTAGACTTAGTTCTCTATAGTCTTAACGTATCTAAACTAGCGCTTTTTAAGCTAAATATCTAGATACTCTACTTTATATATAGCATCTATAATGCGTAGATACCTACTCTATAGGTTTTTGCTATAGTAGTTGCGTTAAATAAAAAAGTAGGTAAAGATATTACTAAAGAATAAGAATAAGGTAACAATACTATTGTTACGTAGCTAGTTCTAGATACAGTTTTATTTACGCTCTATAGTTTTTTACATCTTTATAAAGATTCTTAATACTTAGCTCTACGTAGTACTATGCTTCTATAGATAGTAGATAGCTAGAGCGCAGGCACTAGCGTTAGCTAACCTTAGCACTATAAGCTTCTAGAGCACTTTCTTAGTAAACATTATAACTAGCTTAATACTATTAGTAAATAGAGTTTCTATAATACTAATAATAGTAAGCCTAGTTAGAAGAAAAGAATAGATAATTTGTAAATAGGTCTGTGTCTCTAGAAGGCTAGCTATATATAGTTTGTCTAGTATAATAAAGGCTGCGTAATATACGTTAATAACTATATATACGTAAAGGCGCTCTCTCTTTGTTATTATAATCTACGTAGCGCGTTTAGCTTACATAGGCCTATTACTATTAATTCTACTCTCTCTCTACTTAACCTAGACTACCTTAGCCTTATTCTCTTTTTCTATATACTTACTTATTTACTTTAGCTTCGCGCGTTCTATTCTAATAACCTTCTTCTACGTAGCTAGAGCCTTAAACGCAGCGTCTGTTTTGCTAGTAAACGTATAACTAATCTACTTTATCTAGCTCTAATATATACTTAGAATTACATAGCTAGTACTTAAAGAAGTAGATATCTTAGTTATAGCGTCTAGGTGTATAAGCGTCTTATTCTATACCTATTTTCTATCTACTCTTTCTACCTCTAATATAAGTAGGTCGCTATATTGCTTTTACACCTTTAACTAGTCTAGCGCTTAGTTAATCTCTAACTACTACTTCTTAGTAAGTAAGGTATAGATACTATTTACCTCTTCTCTATAGTACTCTACTAAGGTCTTATTCTTATAGAGAAAGATAAGCTTAGAAGTAAAGTAGCTATATTTCTTCTTATCTAGCGCATTACTTCTCTAGAAGAGTAGTATCTATACTTTAAAAAACGCCTTAAGGCCTAATATATTACCTATAATAAAAGTAGCGCCTATACGCAGCTTAATACTAAGCATCTAGCTATTCTTTATTAGAGAAAAGAGAGTGTTCTTAGTGCTTTCTTATAGCTTAATAAGAGTAGCTAAGTTTAGCTAAAACGTAAGTAGAGCTACAGCGCTCTTACCTAGACCTATCTTATTAGTAAGCACGCCTACACTACGTAGACCTAGCGTTATCTTAATTAACTTAGTAGTAGCTACTAGTTAAATAGGTATTAGCTAGAACTTAGAGCTAAGTTCTATAGTTATTAGTAGATCTACGCGCTTTCTATTACTATCTAGCTTTAGGTCTTTTAATAAGAGAAGAAAGACATAGGCTATATTTTTCTATTCTACTAAGCTCTTCTTTTATACCTTTTTATACGCGCTTTAGTTTATATTACTTATAAGCTACGTAGTTATATAGGCTTACGCTACCTTAGTACTATTATCTATATTCTTCTTTTCTTACTTATTATTATTGTTCTAGTTAAACTTATTTATAACTAGTATAGTGTTTTATTATATTAGCGCTATAGTATTATTTACGTTCTTATTATTATTATTATTATTATCTAAGATCTTAATAATTATACGTAGTTATTAGTGTTAGAGCTCTACGCTCTTAGTTATAGAGTTAATATCTACGTTAAACGTCTAGTCTAGGTTTATAAGTTACTTAATAGCGTGCGCTACGTAGGCTACGCTTTTAGAATATACTACTAACTCTAATTCTAAGCGTATATTATAGAGTTACTCTATCTCTAGACTAGAGGCTACGTTACTGTCTTATTCTTCTCTATTCTTATCTATCTCTAGGTCTATGCCTATAATATTATCTTACTATTACGTATTATTATTTACGTTTATAAAATTATTAAACTTATCTATATCTATGTCTAAAGCTAAAGTGTTATCTTTAGAATTAACTACCTTGTTAGTCTTTTTATTAGACGCTAATAGCAGCTCTTCTAGCTCTAGAGTAGCTTTAGAGACATTATACACTAGAGAAGTATTCTACTCTATCTTAGGCTCTATAACCTACGTAAATAGAGTAAGAGCAGCTTTAAAGATATTATACGCTAAAGAAGTATTCTACTCTATCTTAGGCTCTATAACCTATATAAATAGAGTAAGAGTAGCCTTAGAGACGTTATACGCTAGAGAAGTATCTTACTTTACTTTAGGCTCTATAACCTTTATAGACTTAGAGGTAAGTTCTTTTAGTATAATCTTTTATAGTAGTTTAGGCGTATCTATCTTAGTAGAAGAAAGGTAAGAGTATTTATTAAGGTTAACTACATCTTATATAGGCTTAGTAATCTACGCTAGTAAGAGAGTAACTACTATAGTAGTTATAATCTACGCTAGTAGAGAGATAACTACTATAGTAGGCGTAACCTGCGCTAGTAGAGAGGTAACTACTATAGTAGGCGCAACCTACGCTAGTAGAGAGGTAACTACTACAGCAGGCGTAACCTACATCTACTTAGTAATCTATAGTCTCTTAGCTTTGCTTAGACCTAGACTAGGTTAAGCGTCTATCTTATTAGTGCTATTATAGCGTAGTTACAACTTTTACTTATACTTAATTCTAGGCGTAGCTATCTACTTCTTCTTCTACTTAACTCTAGAGCTGTTATCTATTCTATTTAGTAGTTTCTGTAATTATAATATTAGAAGCGTATATATTTACTTAGTAATAGAAAGAATGCTTAGCTATACTACTACTATTATAACTATTAGAAAGTATCTACTTAGAATCTTCTATAGAGCTATATCTAGTTAGACTTATAACTAGATAGAGAGATAACTCTTTAACTATAGCGTTATCTAAAGTTTTCTCTTAAAGTAAAAGTCTAGATGTCTAACTTCTCTTACTTTGTTTACTAAGCGTTTCTAATAGATAAGGCATACGTTTCTACTAACTTCTAGTGCTTAACTACTAACCTCTCTCTCTATAGACTTATATATATAGCTATTCTAGATACTATAAAACTAAAAATAGTAGTTTAGTTAAGCTAGTTCTGCGTTATATAGCTACTTCTTGCGCTTAATTAAAGGTAGAGCGTAGTTAGAGTCTAGTAGCTACTTATTAGATGTTAAAGAGATAGTCTATATATAGATTAGTGTAATAATAGATTATAAGCGCTTAGCCTCTTAGATAGAATAAATATTATTATTACTATCTTCTTATCGCTTACGCTTTAGTAGTAGTTAGCCTAGGTATTTACTTTTATTAGAGTTCTTGCGCTATGTTATGCAAGTCTTTAACAGCGCTATTAGGTAACTTATAGCTATTATCTTCTAGAGCTCTAGTGCTTTACTTAACTCTATTATATAGTTATAGATAGTAGCTTCTATCTTCTTGTGTTTAGCCTTCCCCTCTTTTGTAGCAGCAGGTCTTCTACTCTTAATACTACTCTTAGAATAGAGGCGCCTATATAGTAAGTTAACCTATCTATTAATACTAGCGTAATTAGTAATATAAAAGCCTTTCTAGATATTCTATAAGTTACTTAGTTTTACTATGTAGTTAAAGAAGAAAGTAGAAAGAGTAGGCTATTAACTAGGTGTTATAGCTACTATAATAGGCACCTAATATCTATAGTATACTAGTTGTAGTAGCTAATATTAAAGTTAAGATATAGTCTAGGTAGTAAGTAATAGATGCAAGACACGCTAGTAAGCAGTAAAATTATTCTACTATAGTTAGTAAGATTATAGAGGAGAATGCTACTATTAATCTAAAAGCAACCTACGCTACTTATAGTGCAAGTACCTTATAACTATATAGGTAGTAGTAAATAATAATAATAATAATAATAACCTATAGATACTAGTTATAGACAAAGCAACAACGCTTTAACGCGTGTAAAGAAAAATAAAAAATAATAATATAAAGAGAGCGTATAGTAATAATAGAGATTACTCTATCTATAATACTAACGTACTATAAGCTCTAGACTAGAGAAGTAGAAGGTAGGTTATAGAACAGAGTATTTCTTTAGAGATAGCCTCTAGCTGCCTTAAGACTATACTAAAGTCTTCTTTACTCTTATAATTATTAGTGTCTTTTTTATTTGCTTTTTTTTTTTTTTTCTCTTTCTCTATTTGCAGTAACGCTGCCTACTCTTTTACTTAGTAGCCTTTAGCTTAGTAGTTTATTTATCTATCTTCTTAGGTATTATTAGTCTATTCTTCTTACTCTATTAATATCTAGCAGATAATCTCTATCTTTTTCTCTTCTCTCTATTATTACTACTATAGCTATCTTACTTTACGTATCTCTTCTTAAAATACTCTTCTTATTAACTCTAGTGTTAAGCTCTTACTCTATCTATCTATATATCTCTTAGCGCGTAAACAACGCCTATTAAATAATAAAAAAACTCTACTCTCTTACAGCTTCTATTATTACCTTTATCTTACTCTTTATAGCTTAGTCTTGCTAGAAGTTAATAGATAGACTTTTTTTACGTTCTATACCTTTACTCGCTATCTCCCTCTATCTCTCTATCTTACTCTCTTTCTTTCTCTAATTCTACTCTTTCTATAACGTATCTTCTCTTATAAACTATCTTAGTAGACACTATATACGTTCTTCTCTTTATATTCTTCTATTTACGCCTTACTAACTTGTCTCTAGCTCTACTTTATACTACTATAGCTAAGATAGTAGCTAAGGTAGTGCTTACTACCTCTACTAAACACTAACTACAAACTAACACTAAATACTTACCTAGCGTACTTATTATTAAGACATCTAGCTAGCCTACTATTTAGCTTAGTAGTTTCTACCTATCTAGTAGCCTTAAGAGAGTAACTTATAAGACTTATAATAAAGTTAGTTATAAAGCTAAGAAGTATTCTAATAAGGTTAACTTTTAGAAGTACTATAAGTGTAAAGAGGTTAGCTACGTTTGTTACAACTACTCTTAGAACACGTGCACAAACTACAATAGTATTAGCTATATTTGTAATAACTACTAGAAAGCTTACTATTACAGAAAGTGTAAGCGCACTAATTATACCTAGGCTAATTATCTCTATTATTATAAGAACTAAAGGCGCAGCTATACTACCTATAGTAAGCTAAACTATATACTAGTAGACTACCTATAAGGCTATAGCAACTATAGTAAGCTAGGCTATATAACTAAGAACTATGCCTAAGATATCTAGCCTAAGATAGATATAGCTTTAAGTAAGCGCAGAGCTCTTACAAAGAAATTAACTACTACTCTTACTACTACTACTATCTATCTAACTAAGATAACTATTTCTAACGCAGATACTATAGACGCGTAGCTAGAGTCTAGCAGCACTAAACCTATTATAGGCTCTACTCTCTAGTTTATACTACCTAATTCTAAGGTACCTATCTTTATAGTTAAGATATAGAGTACGCTAGCGCTTTAGTACACTACCTATATTAAGTTTATTATAGATATTACGTTTAAGACTAATAATAAGAGTATTAGTCTTAATAGTATAGCCTATTAGTACGTCTTCTTTACTATTACTAGCACTAACCTAAAGAACTATAAGGTTACTTCTATTAAGCGTAATAATAAGGTCTTTACCTTACGCGTCTTAACTACTAACGTCGCTATAGTAGCTTAGAAACTAGACTTTACTAAGTCTACGTCTCTTTTCTATATCTAATTTAATATCTATACTACTACTCTTAACGTAAACTAGCTACGTTCTCTCTTTAGTAAGAGCTTCTACATTAACTATTAGTATAGTAAGTTTAGCGCTTCTCTCTCTGTAGCGCGCGCTATACTTATAGGTAAGAAAGATATTACTCTTTACTTCTTTATTATTAGCACTAATTTAATCTACTCTTATCTAGCTATAGTTATTAAGCGTATAGTGCGCGAGTAGGCTGTTAACTCTCTCTACTTCTTTTAGCCTAATAGGCGCGTTAACTTATAGATAGGCATAGCGCTTAAGGCTAAGAATATTCTCTCTAACTTTATCTTACCTTAATATATAACGTTTTTGTCTAACCTATAGTACTTTACTATTCTCTACTATAACTTTACCTACAACCTCTACGTAGTAGAGAAGTTCTAGGCGCCTACGCTAATAGTTATTAAGATTACTAAGTTCTAGAGAGGTAATAACTAGTACTACTACGCACAGCTACCTACTCTATTTAACTTAACTCTGCGTAAAGGTACTCTTCTCTACTTCTACTTTAACTCTAATAATAATACTACTAATAATTAGAAGTTTATTATAGGCCTACCTATACTCTTTGCTATAGCTAACTACTATAGTAGCTTTCTACTACACTCTTATACTAGCGCCTTATTTATAGTAGAGCCTAAATTTAAAGTTAGCGTCTATTACATTAACATACGTACTACCTATATAATAGAAGCTACTACTACTACTCTAGCTATACTACCTAGTACTTAGTACTTTGTTTACGCTATTACCTCTACTACTAGTATTAAGCGTAGTATCTATACGCTTAACTACTTATACTTACATAAGTTATAGTTTACGCCTCTATTATAGCTCTTATATAACTAGAACCTTCTTAATATAAAGTAAGAGAATTACTTTATAGCTTACGTTCTATACTTAAGTCTAGTTACTATAGAAGAGCTAGCAACCTATCTCTATATAGTAATTAGTTATAAGATAGTTAATAAGATGCGTAACACTCTTACTACTATTCTCTTAGTCTAGAGACTAGCTAGCGTAGGTAAGAGTACTATTATTACTAAAATTCTAAAGCTGTATTACTACGCCTAATAAAAGGCGCTAGCTAAGAGTAACACGCCTCTCTCTTTCTACTAGGTAACTTCGCTAATTAATAAGTAGATAAACAACCTCTATTAGCGTATCTTTAACACTTATAAGGCTAAGGCTAAGAAACTCTGCGCAGCTAGAGCTAACTCTACTACTATTATTATTATCTATACCTATATAAGTAAGATTAAGAAGTAAGTGTACTATAACGTATTATAGTAAAAGCAGAACGTTACACTTAAGAAGTAGAGGCCTCTCTACTTTAACCTTTATAGTAATAATAATAATAATAGTAATAATAAGCTTCTTACTTCTATTCTAGTTAACTTATAGCTTTACTATACTATTAAAGCTACGTCTATTAGTAGCTCTAATCTACGCCTATAGCTAGAGTACCTATTAGAGAGTAGGTAGGTTATACGTATAGTAGGTTACTGCAACTCTAGTAAGATAAAGCTCTATTCTATTATATAGCCTAAGCGTTTTAAAAACTTTAGATAGAAGCTTAACTACTTTACTATAGATGCGCTTATATAGCCTAATAACTATATATAGCTTACTCTTAAGGTAAACATAATTAGTAGAGAAGTTCTCTTTATAGCTATTATTATCTATGTAACTCTAGACATCTTATTATAGCTACGCATTTATAACGCTATAAAGCTATTTATAGTCTATTATAATAAGGTAGATAAGATATAGAAAACGTAGGCCTTAGTAGCCTTTATCTATATACTCTAGTATAACTATATAGGTGCTATTATTACTAGCAAAACAATTTATATCTTTAAGTTTCTTATTAGTAATAAGCTACAACTCTAACCTCTTCTTATTTCTAGGCCTAGTAAGAAGTCTACAGAAAAGTAGACATTTGCCCTCTAGGTCTCTATTACGCTATTTTATTACTAGACCTAGAGTAGCTTAACAACTATCTACCTCTATGTCTAGCACTAGTATATTAAGAATATTAATAACCTATACAACTACGTTCTTCTCTATAGTTATATAATAGTTACTCTAGAGCTTACTAATTAGCTAGAGACAGTAATAGTAATAGCCTATTTCTATAATAAGTTTAAGATAGCCTCTAGGCACTGCGTTATATACGTAGCTATCTTAGGTATAACTAAAGTATAGTTCTAAACTAAATCTAGCTTTAATAATAAGTTTATTCTCTATTACTTCTAGGCTGTATAGCAGCTTCTGCAAGCTAGCTTTCTAGGTAAGATTATTAAGCTTATATCTACGTATACTACGTAGGTTACTATCTATAAGAACATCTATAATAAGTTTATTAAGCACCTTACTTACTATAGTAACGTATACAAACTTACTATATAGTTATATAAGGTTTAGATATTTACTATTAATAAGATATAAAGTAGTAAAGTACACGCCTTTATATATAATACAACTATATCTAGTAGTCTAGACTTTACTATTAATAACACGCGCTAGTTTCTTGCGCTTACCTACGCCTACTTTCTCTTTATTATTATTACTAACTCTTATAGCGTATAGGCAGCCTATTTAGGTAATACCTATTATAACTACTCTACGTATAATAAAACGTACTACTTCTATTATATAATAGCCTATAGCGTTATTAATTTATATTTTAATAAGAACGCTATAAAGAAGTAGTATACTTTTCTAGATAGCTTTAAGATTAGCTCTTTTCTTACCTAATTCTATCTAGTTATATTCTCTACTATAACACCTATTAAGCTCTTCTCTAACACTTACTATAGTAAAGAAGTTAATCTATTCTATAGCTATATTAAAACTATAGATAACCTCTCTTTAGGCGACAAACCTTCTAAGAGTAGTTATAACAAGTCTAGTAGAGCGTCTAGCAGTAGAAACTAGTTTAACTTTAATAACACCTAGAGCTTTAGTAATAGTAATAGCTTTAGTAATAGTAATAGCTTTAGTGCTAACAACAGCTTTAGTAATAGTAATAGCTTTAGTGCTAATAATAGCTTTAGTAATAGTAATAGCTTTAAGCCTAAGCTAGTTACTAAGATTAAGTAGACTAAAGATAAGAATAGCTATAATAACGCGTCTAATTCGTTAGCTTTGTTATTAGCCTTATCTACCTCTAATAATATAGTAATAGTTGCTTACTCTGCAATAGCTAAATATAATACTAGTATAGATAATAACTTATAGATAGAACCTCTAATATAGTTAGATAATAACTAGAATAGTATAAGTCTTAGCTAGTAAAGTAGATGCTAGATTACAGCGTAGAAACGTTGCTGCCTTTATTCTAGAAAAATAGTTTACTATACTTCTTCTACTCTTTATTTATATATTTACTATAATATTCTACTAGCTTCTCTATATAATAAATGCTGCTAAATAATATATCTATAGTAACTAGTACGTTAAGCGCTATTAGAGACTTAGCTATAGTTATATAGAGTCTAAGAATAGTAATCTCTCTTCTTTAGTAAAATCTCTCTTCTTTAGTATATAATTTTTCTTATTTTCTATACAATTTCTCTTATTTAATAGGTAATTACTTATCTTTTCTATATAATCTCTCTTACTTTATATATAATCTATTCTATAGAATCTCTCTTTTTACGTCTACACATTTTATCTAAGCCTATTCTATTAGTTCTACTATTACTAAAGAAAAGCACTTTATATCTTATAGCGTAGCTGTGCTAGCCTATATAGACGCGTATGCTTCTACCTCTAAGCGTTTCTTATTCTGTATAGGTAGCTTATCTACGCTCTTAATAAGCGCTATAGTTATAATCTATAGCTATAGCTAGTGCAGGTCTAGCCTTACGTAAAAGAGCTTATTATAATACTTCTATCTCTTAGTCTTGCCTATCTTATAGCTATCTATAAATAGTATAGCTATATAGTATTAGTTAATAATATGTGTATAGGTATAGCACTTATCTACTAAGCTCTACTACTCTATCTCTTATTACGCCTACAAAGGCCTATATCTATCTTATACTAGTCTACGCTGTACTACCTACTTAGCTTTAAAGGTATCTATATTATACTCTACTATAAGATTAGTAGGTATAGTAGTCTAAGAGAATAATTCTATTACGCTATAGGTCGCCTTTAAGTTTACGTAGCTAGAGTTATTTTTGCTAGCCTCTCTCTATGTATAGTAGATTTTCTTTCTCTAGCTCTTATGCGTTATTAGAATAATATAGTAGGTACTTATTAGACTAGATATTATATAGGTAGTATAAGAGTGCTTACTCTAATTACTTTTCTCTAGGTACTTTATCTTATAGCAGCTCTAGTTATAGATAGGCCCTCTCTAGCCTAGTATAACTTGCGTTTGTCTTATCTATTCTTCTATAAGAGGTAGAATCTTCTTCTACTTTTTAGCTATTATTCTATCTTATACATAGCCTACTTATATATATTAGTAAGTAGTAGTTCTTCTATCTCTATCTAGAATAATAAGTGTTAGCTGCTACGCGCCTTAATTCTATTACTTAGCCTCTACCTAATAGTAGCTAAATTTTACTATCTACGCGTTTATAAAGGTAGCTATATTAGTTATAGCTACTATAATAAAAGTAGTACTAGTCTTAGACTCTAGTCTATAAAGTTAACTATCTAATTATTTTTTATAGTAAACCTATTCTCTTATATATATAGCTTAGAGGTTAAGAAAAAACGCGCTAAGATAGGTAATAGCGTATTTACTCTCTAGTCTAATATTAAGATTATTAATAGATAGCTACGTTAGCTCTATAGCACGCTCTATAGCGCGTAGATTATACTTATCTCTCTAGACTAAGAAGGCCTTAGTAGTCTACTACTAGTTAGCAATCTTAGAAACGTAGCTCTTAATTATAGTTATAGAGGTAAGTAGAGATTTGTAGGTAGGTTAGCGTTTACGCTCTAGACTAATAGTTGCGTTATCTCTACTCTCTATATCTAAGAATAGGTAGATAAGTAATATACTACTACTCTAGCTCTATTTTTTCTATTATACTTATAGTGCAATACTACTAACGCAGAGCCTCTTTACTACGCCTAAAGCTAATAGAAGTATAATTATAGAGGTAGTTACAATAACCTTAAAGTTAGTAGCTATAGTACTTAGCGCTGTATCTAAGGTAGCTTACGTCTAGATAGGTACATACTAACTAGCTTAGAGTAAGAGATATAGAATTCTAGAATAGACCTAGCTCTTATTATTATAATCTACTATATTATCTTAACGTATAAGCGCGTTCTATAAGACGCTAGATAATAAAGCATTATATAGTAAATAGCTATTAACTTATTCTAGTAGCGCTCTAGCTTTTCTATCTACTACACTATAGAAAGTAAATAGGTATAGCCTATATATCTATATAGGCTTTGCTTAGACACGTTTAAATAAAAGCTTCTAAAGTAGTTTAGTTATTATAGGTCTAGTGTTCTATCTAGCGCTACTAGTAGAAGAGAGTATAGCGTAAGACACTAAGGTATAGTAAAGAGGTTAACCTAGATAAGATATATTAGCTAGAATATAGTCTCTACTAGGCTAGTGCGTACATAATAGAGTAGAAAATAAGTATAGTAATGTTGTCTCTATTAGCTAGGTAAAGAAAGTAGATACTATTACGCCTATCTAAGTATAATATAGTAGTAGAAGATATCTCTTTATAACTTATAGTAACTAAAAAGGCTATATAGAAGCGTAATATAGTAAGTAGTAAGATAGATAATTAAAACTACATAATAGCTAAAATAAAAAAGATAAATAGAGTTTACCTGCTAGGCACTACCTATATAGGCTTAGCTTACTTTTAGTGTTAGAGAGCCTATATAGCCTAGACGTAGTAGCGCACTAGCGCTAAGAGCTAGAGCTACTATCTACGCAGCTAACGCGTAGTAGAAAAAGCTCTTCTCTCTTTATTTTCTATAGCGCTAGTAGTAGACTAGAATAGGTTTAAAGTCTTAGAGAGAATTTGCAATAGAAGTAGAACGTATTATAGTACTATTAGTAGATAGAGAAAGCTAGTGTAGGTCTATAGTTCTAGTATGCGCAAGATACGTTACCTATCTAATTATTTAGTAGCTATTGTCTTATATCTTAGAAGGCATATAAGTTACTACTAGCAACCTATAGTCTCTATTATATAGGTTATAGTTAAAGCTAACTTATATTTATCTAACTTATCTATATATAGACTCTAACTTTAGAGACTATAGTTCTATAAGTTAGTTAGTAGTAATCTACGCTACTACGCTAGGTAGAGCGTATCTTACCTCTACTAGAGCTATAGCCTAGTTACTTTATAATAAGACGCCTATAATATTATTATAGTAAATAGGTATAGCTTAGAATCTATTAAGCCTGTCTTAACCTATCTTGTCTTTCTAGTAATATTCTCCTCTAATATATCTACTACTATCTATTTAAATCTATCTACTGCGCAATTTCTACTGCATTTACCTAACTAGCTATTACCTACGTTACTACACTATATAAGCAAGAGACACTTACGCTAGATAAATAGAAACGCCTTTAGTTAGCAGACATAGTCTAGTATACTTATTACTCTTCTAGTAGCTACGTCTTACTAGCTTAGCTATATATATATTATAAGTATTATGTTCTAATAGTAGATAATAACGCAAAGAATTTAGTAGCTATACTATAGTATATCTCGCTACTCTAGAAGAAAAGTTATAGTTTCTTCTCTACGCTCTATTATGTGTTATATATCTCTTTCTTATATACCTATTATTCTACCTCTATAGATAGTATAGTAGTTTACGTTCTTAATTCTATAAAACTAACTACTACACGTCTAATAAGTTACATTTATTAACTCTACCTTTTCTAAACGTACTAACGTAGCTATTACTACTCTTCTAAGTAGACTCTATAAATCTAAAATATTACCTTCTTATTACGCCTAAGGTTTACCTCTCTACAACATACCTATAGCGCAACTATTAGCTTTATAACTTAGTTCTACCTTTCTATATTATACTAATATTATATTTAAATAGAGTTGTTGTCTAGCCTATCTTCTTAAGACGTTTAACTAGGTAGAAATATATCTAATATAGCTATATTCTAGGTAGACTACGCTATATACACAAAGTAGTAGTGCTAGAGTAGATCTTATTCTATCTAGCGCTAGAGCAACTACGTTCTGCTACTATTATACTATCTAGTAAGAGTCTAGTGTAGAGCGCGTGCCTTCTCTAAGACGTAGAGAGCTAGGCTCTAATCTACTTATTACTTAAAATACTACCTATAATCTATTACGCTATCTTATCTATTATTTATAAGGTAGTAGGTAAACTCTACCTCTATAAATAACTCTAGTAGACTAGTGTTAGAGTACCTATTACGCTAGGCGCAGAAGACGTATACTTTCTAACATAGCTAAGTTCTATTTAAGGCAGGCTCTAGTAAGCTATATAGAATGTATAGTGTGCTCTATAGACACTTGCTTATCTATAGTTCTTATAATATTTCTTCTTTTCTATTTAACGTAGTTAGCACTAGACTAGCCTCTTTTGTAGGCAAAGGTATATCTTAGATAACGTTATATTACCTACTTAAGACTCTACTATTAGAGTAGTTTATAGAAGATTATAGCTGTACTAGCGTTAGTAATACTCTAGTATATTAGTTAAGGTAGAAATTATAGAAACGCTTAGGTAAGGTATTTTTTCTAGAGGTATATATAGAGCCTACGTAGAAAGAGCTAAAAACCTAGTAATTATTAAACCTAGTATTGCGTAGGCGTTGCTTCGTAAGCTAAGGCGTTAGCAACTACGTATAACCTACTTATATCTACTATATTTATTAGGTAGGTTACTATTAGATAGACTTACTTATCTTACTCTTATTTCTGTATAGACTCTAACTTTAGAGCTTATAGACCTGTATATTAGTTAGTTGCAGTACTATCTAGAGAAGCGCGTAACCTATATATATATTTTTCTATACGCCTTAAGTAACCTACACACGCTCTTATAGTAGTACGAACTAGCTAAGCTATATACCTAAATAGAGTTATATTCTAGAGTGTTCTTAAGCGTAGCTATTATTTATATAAGCTCTTAGAACCTTTCTAGAGAAATAGGCTATGCGTAATACTTACGCGATAGATAAGATACTCTTACTCTAGACTATTAGCCTTCTGCATTCTCTAGTAAAGAATTATTTTCTAGTAAAGAATTATTTTCTAGCAAAGAATTATTTTCTAGTAAAGAATTATCTACGCCTAGCTCTAAGTAGAGTTCTTTTTCTAGGCATTCTTAAGCGTAGCTATTATTTATATAAGCTTTTAGAACCTTTCTAAAGAGATAGACTATGCGTAATACTTACGTAATAGATAAGATGCTTTTACTCTAGACTATTAGCTTTCTACATTCTCTAGTAAAGAATTATTTACGCCTAGCTCTAAGTAGAGTTTATAGAATTACTTATTACTTTGTATATTGTAATAATTATAACTCTGCCTCTAGCACTATTTATCTCTTAGCCTATAGTATTGTCTATTTCTTAACTTATAGCATTCTTTATTACTTATAGCACTCTCTATTATTAATAGTATCTCTTATTACTTATAGTACTATTACTACTACGTCTATTCTAACCTATTATAACTCTTTTCTATATCTTTACAAACTATAGAGCTCTTTTAGCTATATTATAGTTACGTAGGTAGTAGCTAGCACTAAAGCAATGCGCTAGACTTATCTTCTCTCTATTATATTACTTTAATTATAACTTTTACTAATTACACTATCTTACTAATTAATAGTATTACTTCTAGTATCCTCTATTACTTATAGCATTATTTATTACTTATAGTATTCTTTATTACGTATAGCATTATTTATTACTTAGCTTATAGCATTATCTATGCTTTAGCTTATAGCATTATTTATTATAAGGCGTCTAGCTTCTTTTTCTATTAGGCGTCTTGCATATAGAAGCTAGTGCTATTCTTAAATATCTACCTAGAGTTATATATATAGTTATTCTCTCTATCTACTACCTATCTAGCCTTCTAACGTATTTTCTACCTATAGTGTCTTCTTAAGCTGCGCTTTTAGTAGGTTACTATTCTAAATTCTCTTATTAATACTCTTTTCTAGCGCAGTGCTAGCTGTTATAAGCTAGTTAGCTATAATAATAGAATAGGTCTAGCTAAAGTAAAGAAATTAGTAAAGAGCTTAGATTACGTTATAGGTTCTTATAGCTAGCTTAAGACCTTCTAGAACGTAGCCTTATATAATTATTAGAGAGTTATTAATAAGACCTAGTTCTACTACTATAATATATATATTATTAGCTTTAGTCTTAGTAACAGAGTTATAGATCTATTACTATTAGTTAAGTTCTACAGCGCAGGTTTAGTTATTATCTACTATAGTAACGTAGTTTTCGCTATAGATCTACGCTATATAGTACTAGAGTAGAGCTTATATAAGGCGAAGGCTGCTTACGTAGAAGTACTTACTATAGTACGTAAATATCTTGTTATTAGCTATATAGTCTTAATTAGAGTAGACTATATAGATTATCTAGGCTATTATTGCGTTAATACTCTTATATATATACTTAACTTTAGCGGAGCCTTTATATGCTTCTTTAGTAATACTCTAGAGAAAGAACGCCTTAAGCGTAGCCTTGCTTACTAGAGCTAACTATATAATAGAATTATTATTACTAAGTATTTACTACTCTCTAAATACACGCTTCTTACTATAGTTATAGGTATAGTTCTAGGTATTAATTATTAGAAGTAGGTTTAGAAAGCAGCTTATATAGCGTGTAATAAGATAGGTACTTAGGCTAGTATTAGCTAGCTCTATCTTTATAGGTCTAGGCGCTTAAGAGTTACTATCTTCTTTCTATTATATTATAGCTTTCTTGTATCTAGCTATTACTATAGCTTATACCTTACTCTTTGCCTTATTAATCTTAGCGAGCTAGTAGGCTTTATATATAATAGCTATATACGTAATATAGAGCTCGCTATCTATAATATAGAGTTATTAACTCTAGAGATCTACGCTCTTATAGTGTTAAGCTATATAGTAATACTATATAAATAGTAATATAGCACGCATTAGCTTAGTAACCTTAGAATTATAGTAGGCTAGGTTTTTAGATTCTAGCCTTTACAGCTGCTTCTTATACATATCTACTAAGGCGTTCTAGGCCTTATACGCGTTAAGATCTCTAACTTAGGCTAGTTAGAGAGCGCCTTTATCTATTAAGTTAGTATAGATCTATTAGTAGATAACTTTGTTATAAAAGTGCGCTACTAGCTCTACGCTATTAGTAAGCGCTAAGCTACTAATTCTAATAACATCTATTCTATACAAGGTAGGCGCATTATCTAAGAAAGGTCTAATAACCTAGATATAGGTTAACGTTATATTACTAGAGTATTTTTGTAGCTTGTCTATAAAGATAAGTAAAGCGCTTATAAGGTTAATAATGTACTTAATATAATAGATAGCGCTATTAGCTATTATTATTTTTTTTATACGTTTAGCTTATATAGAAGTGTTACTATCTACTCTAGAACTATAGACTAACAACTAGTTAGCGATAGCCTTATTATACTTCTTTCTTACCTTATCTTGTGTCTTCTTATTTATAGCTACCTTAATCTTTCTTTCTAATATAATAATGTTAGCTTACTTTATAATATTAATAGAAGTAATATTATAGCTAACGCACTTTCTCTATAATAGTAGTGTAGTTATAATTAAGAAGTAGCTGCTAGAGAGAGCTATAGCATACACTATAGCATCTTTATATACTTTTATATAGTCTTTCTTCTATACGTATACGCTAGAGCTAGTAGAAATAGACTTTGCCTTATAGCTTAGCTATACTCTAGACTAATCTAGACGCAGGCAAATTTCTATCTAGTTATCTACTATTATAGAAGTATAGATATCTACTTTTTTACCTCTCTAACGCTGCGTAATCTTTTTAGCGTCTATATATAAAATAATAAGCTTTAGAGTATATAGACTAGTAGCGCTGCCTTAATATATTAAGCTCTAGCCCTCTACTATTATATTAAGACCTGCTATAGTAGCTATAAAAAAAGTAGAGCTAGAGCTAGGCATAGTGCTATAGAGCTGCCTATTATAAAGAGAAGAGAATAGAAATCTATTACTAGTGTTATAGCCTTGCGTAGTAGCTATATAATTAATGTAGTAAACTAGTAGGTAAGTTATTAATTTACCTAGGCCTATCTTGTTAATTAACAGCGCTACGCCTTATAGTCTAAGTATAATAAAAAAGAGTTCTAGTGCGCCTACTAACTAAAGCAGCATAGCCTTAAAATATAGACTAAGACTAATAGTAGATAGAAGCGCAATGCGCTTTTCTTTACTCTAGAGTTATAAGTAGTTAACTACTACTTAAAAGACGTTAGCTACGCGTATCTAGGTATCTAGGTCTACCTTTTACACTTCTACAAACGCACTAGCCTTATATTACTAGGTAATAGTAGTACGTGTAAAGGTAGTAGCCTTAGCTTCTACTCTATTCTTAACGCTAATATTATTATTATTATTGTCTTTGCTACTACTATAGTTACTAAAGCAAGAGTTATTACTAATATATTCTTTGTCTATAGAGTCTATAGGTGTCTCTTATATAGTAGAAGAGTTAATTACGCTCTATATAGATAGTAGTAGTTCTATATCTTTAGAGTTATTAGCTAGAGACTCTTTACTAGCATTATCTACGTCTTTAAAGTTATCTTCTATTAAGAATTTATTAGAGTTATCTTCTATAGAGAATTCTTTAGAGTTGTCTTCTATTAAGAAGTCTTCGCTATTCTTATCTACGTCTTTAGAGTTATCTTTACTAGAGAATTCTTTACTATTATTATTTATATTTTTACTATCTTTACTATCTTTGCTATTCTTGTCTACGTCTTTAAAGTTATCTACCTAATTAATTAGTAACACTTTGCGTAGCTAAAAGGTAGTAAGTTCTTTAGTACTAGAGTTAGTGCCTTTAAGTTTATATTTAATTAGCAACACTTTACGTAGCTAGAAGGTAGTAGGTTCTTTAGTACTAGTGTTAGTGTCTTTAAGTTTGTATTTAATTAGTAACACTTTACGTAGCTAGAAGGTAGTAAGTTCTTTAGTGCTAGAGTTAGTGTCTTTAAGTTTATACTTAATTAGTAACACTTTACGTAGCTAGAAGGTAGTAGGTTCTTTAGTAGTATTATTTACGTCTTTAAGGTCTTCTTGCATTAGAAACACGTAGTGTAGTTAGTAGTGTATTAACTCTATTCTTATATACTCTACACTCTCTTCTTCTTTCTTCTTAATAAGTATAGAGTAGAAGTTAGTACGCAGCACTTGTAGTCTAATCTTACCTATAGTATATACGTCTTCTTACTTAGAGTATAGTATAGGCAGTATTAAGGCGATAGAGAAGGCGTTTAATATGTAATCTACCTCTTAGTTACTAGCTAGTATATAGTCTTTATAGGCGTAAGATAAGCTAGAAGAAATATAAGAACTAGTAACAAGAAACAGCGTTAAAAGAACGCGTTTTAGTAAAATTGCCTATATTATAATAATTACTATTCTATTATAGTAATTATAAAGCGCTTAGTTTAGCTCTTTCTAGAATTAAATAGAGTAGTCTTAGCCCTCTTAAGGCGAGAGAAATAGTTTTCTATAAAAGTAGAAGCCTTTAGTGCTATAGTTACCTACTTTTTACGCCTAAGCTGCTAGCTTATTCTAATTAACTAGGTTCTACCTATCTTAGAGGAAGTTAATACTTAAGAATTTGCCTTATTTTAAGGTAAGTGTGTTGTACTCTACGCTATAGAAAAAGAAGACTATCTTTACATAAGGCTAGTTATACGTTATAATAGAGATAGTGTAAGACCTAGAGCGTTTAGCGTAGTAGAGAGGTGCTATAGCGTCTATATCTAAGTTAGAGATAATAATTATATTAGAATAGTAGTGCTTAGAGGTTATATCTATATTAAGTAAATAGGTTAGGCTGCTAGGCTAGGTGCCTAGACGCAGACTATTATTTTTAGAGTAGCGCTGTAAGTAACCTTATAATAAAGTTATAAGTAAAACAAGAGCTCTCTTTTACTAGTAGAATAGTGTATAGCTAAGCTTAGGCAGAGTAGTAAAGAGTCGCTAGGTAATTTAGTTATGTATCTCTACTTTAGAGAGCGTAAACTTATAGTGCTTAATAGTTACGTAGAGGTAGAGGCGTTTAAGGTTATAGTTAAGCTTCTTAACTAGATAGAGAGGTAGAAGTAGCTAGCTAAACTCTTTCTAGGCGTCTACTTACAAGACCTTTCTACTAAGGCTATATATAAAGCTAGCGACTTAACTATTATAAGCAGGCGCTAGTTAGTAGAGTATTATAGTTACTATTACAAGTTGCGTAGTTGCAGTAGTAGGTTATAGGTTATTTATTACTACTATTAACTACAGCGCTAAGAAAACAGCGCTTAGCGTAGTAATATAATATTCTAGAAGAATACTAAGTAGAGATAGGTAATAGGTAACTAGTAAATCTAGTTACCTTACCTTACTATTACAGAAAGTAGTTAGATACGCCTGTTAGGTCTAGTTATAGGTTACACTATAAGCATAGTAGGTTACTAGTATTAATAATAATAATAAAAACTATAATAGACTATACGCTAAATAAGAATAGCTACTAAGTTATAGTTAGATTATATAGCAGATGTAAGGCTATAGCTCTAGTGTAGAGCGCTAGTTATATCTTTACTTTATATTACGCTAGATAGAACGTTGTTTTAAAGCTCTTCTAGCTATATAAGAAAGAGTAGATAGAGATTACCTATTCTAATCTACTACTATAGATTAGGCGTTGCGTTGCTATTATAGAGTAGGTATAGTAGCGCTAGACTTAGAGTTATAGAGAGCTACTAATCTACTATCTATCTTCTTTACCTTAACTAGAGTCTGCAAGACCTCTTCTTCTGCGCACTAAAGCTTGTCTTAGTTACTCTAGCTAAGCAAGACGCTTACTTTCTACTTCTTACTCTCTACTCTTTTAGCTATCTACTATTATCTTATAGTATTCTACTACTAACTTAGAGTAACCTCTATAACTTTATCTATCTCTACCTCTACTACCTGCAGCTACTACATTCTTCTCTTCTACTTATTTACTACCTCTTTTTACTTTACTATTAGCGCCTCTACGTCTTATATATAGTAAGACTACCTTCTACTATTTTTCTATTTTTAGCGCTAGTAGAGAGTAAACTTTCTTATTAGCTTTACTCTTACAGCTATTTTTGTCTTTCTTCTCTTTACTCTATACCTATCTAGCTACTTTATCTATTCTCTTTCTTATCTTTTCTCTCTTTACTTACTTATAGTACGTTATTCTTCTTAGATACGCCTATAGAGTCTCTACTAACTATATATTAGCTTTTTCTATTCTACTCTCTACCTATTCTAGTATAGCAGACTAAGCCGCTAACTATTACACTTACTAAGTAGATAGTAACTCTTAAGCACTCTAGCCTAACTTCTAATATAGCGTTATAGTGCTTAAAACTCTAACTAAGATAGTTACGTTAGGTAAGTTTGTTACTAAAGACACGTTTAAGAACGCCTAGTAGTACTACGTTTACTAAGAGACTAGCTATATTATAAATAAGTATTCTAGAAAAGAAAAGTTATAGAAATACTTCTTCTATAATAAGGTTAGTTATACGTTTAACTAGTGTTCTACTATTATCTATTATAACTATAATTAGACTAGTTATATTATATCTAAATACTAGAAGCCTAACTACTATTCTATCTACTAATATACTAACTACTTTTACGTAGATTATCTCTACTACTCTATTAATAGAAAGAAAAGCAGCTACACTATCTATAGTAACTTAGGCTACTCTTTTATTATATATTCTATAGAGAACCCTCTAGTTCTCTAGTGCTAATTCTACTATTAGAATAGCTATTAGGTAAATAGCTGCACTACAGACCTTTTATTATAGATACTCTTCTCTACTAACACTAGGCAAGCTAACTAAAAGTAAGCTACTACTACTAAGAATAAAGCTAAAAACGCTTTATTAAGTAGAGGTAAGAGCGTTAATAACACTACTAACACTACTATAGCGCTAGCTAAGCCTATACTACCTACGCCTACCTCTAACATGTCTATAGTAAAGTTAACTTAGCACTACATACCTAAGTATATCTCTTACCTAGAGTTCTTATATAACGTAAGCTTCTCTAGTAATAGTTCTAATAGCTAGCATAGTTATAAGAACCTTATTACCTATATTACTTTTACTACTAATAATATTCTTTCTATTAAAGAAGGCTATATAGCTATCTCTATTATAAACATAAAGAATAAGAATATAATATGTAAGTTTCTTAAAAAGAACTAGATTACTATTATCTGCGCATAGGTTACTTATAACCTAGACCTAAACCTTCTTTATATCTACTTCTAGGTATATACTACTACTAAGAATAGTGCTATGTCGCTATAACTATTGTTTAGTATATTCTTCTTTACTAATAGAGACTTTAGTAAGTACAAGCCTGTCTTTAGGCGCGCATGCGTAATCTTCTCTAGTTTTAGCATAATAGTTATATACTTCTTTTCTATTAGCTAGCTTAATATAATAGCCTACCTCTATAAAGATATATATAATAATATAGTTACGTAATAAGAATATACCTCTTTGTAGAACTAGTAGTAATAAGACTACGTTAAGCTCTAGGCTAGTAACTAGGTTACTGCGCTTAAGTAGCCTACTAACTTTGTTATACCTACACGCTAATTCTTTAAGTTATTAGATAAGTACTTTACTATACTCTTCTAGAACCTTATCTATTAGTTAGAGAAGACTAAGAATAATAATAAGTATTACTACGTTACTCTAAAGCTAGTTAGAGTAGAGAAAACAGTAGATAGAGCCTACTATATAGAGTTTAACTAAGTAGAGAGGCTTACCTCTCTCTATAAAGGTGCTTATACTAATATTAAGCTAGGCCTCTAAGATTCTAACGTAAAAGACTAGAGGCTAGCTATTATTAAGCTAAGGCTCTTTACGCGAAGTAACTAGTATACTAGTATTCTTCTTTATTACTATAAAGATAGTGTTTTTACTTACAATCTAGAGTTTAAGAAAAGTATCTACTATCTTAATATAGTTAATTACTTTATAAGCGCTAACCTCTGCAAAAGTCTTCTTAACCTACTTAGCACTAAGGTCTCTATTTATTATATAAGTTCTTGCTCTACTATTATACACAGTATTAACACGCTTTAATACCTTAACCTAGGTAGAGAGGCTTTTATAACTCTGCGTACGCTTATTCTTACTAATAACCTTTATAACCTACTAAGTACAGACTACTTTATAAGTATTTATTAAGTTTTAGATAACGCTATTATAGCCTCTATTCTTAAGGCGCTTAAGGCTACTATTAGTACCTTTATCTATACTATACTGCGTAATATAATAGTAAACGTTAGGTAGCTTATAGGCTTTAGTAGAACTAGCAAGACTAAAATTCTTCTAGTAATTAGTAAGGCTTACTTTAACGCTTAGGTAGAAGCCTATAAGCTTACTACCTAGGCTAAAGTATGCAATAACAAAGCTAAGGCTAAAGAAAGTAAAGTTAAAGCCTAGGCTAAAGACTATAACAATAATACCTAGGCTAAAGAAGGTAAGGTTAAAGCCTAGGCTAAAGTATATAATAATAACGCCTAGGCTAAAGAAGGTAAAGCTAAAGACTATAATAATAAAGCTAAGGCTAAAGAAGGTAAAGCTAAAAACTATAATAATAAAGCTAAAGCTAAAGAAAGTAAGATTAAAGCCTAGGCTAAAGACTACAATAATAAAGCTAAGGCTAAAGACTCTAATAATAGCGCCTAGCCTAAAGTAGGCAATAACAGCGCCTAGGCTAAAGAAGGCAATAATAAAGCCTAGGCTAAAGAAGGCAATAATAGTAAACTTCTCTTATCTATTCTAATTATCTTCTCTATTAATAAGTAGGCTAATAATATTACTATAAGGCTAAATACACGCCTTTAGGTTTACTACAAGGCTATAAAGAAAGCTAGCTACACTAGTTACAAACCTATAGTTATTTGTATTTACATAGCTAAGATAGAGAGATATATTATTTATAGATATACTAAGAAGTAATACGTCTAACACTTCTATAAGACTAAGCTACTCTATTATATATTATTAGGTGCGTAGCCTACTAACCTAGAAGACCTCTTAGAAGCTATGCGTTAGAAAGTAGAGTAATATACACTACTAGACTTACTTCTTACTAAAATCTAACTAGACAGCATTATAAAGATAAACGTAGACTACATCTACGTTAATAAGCGCCTCTAAGTTACTAAGCTATTAGCTAGCTAGTAGATTCTTAACTAGTTAGGCTATATTAGTAATAACTAAGCTAAGCATTCTTTTGCGCACTCTAATAACAAGTATTTCTATTTTAATTAGCGCTTTAATAACTTCGCAAATAGCCTTCTAATAGAGAAGAAGAATATAGCGTATCTTATAACGTAATACAATATTATTCTATAGAACGTACTTAAGCATTTAACTATAGTTATAATAATACTTAATATTATTATATAAGCCTACGTGTATAAGCTATTTACTTTATATTCTATTCTCTATAACAAGGCTAGTAAGACTTCTAAGGTTTTAACGCTTAGAGCTATACTCTAGACTATTCTATATAATACTACTAGTAGACCTCTTAAGGTTCGTAGTGTTATATATTCTTACTTTCTTATTAGCAACTTTTACTAACTATTACCTATACTTAGTTATAACTCTATTCTCTACCTCTTTTAGTTATAGGCTAGCGTTTTCTTATTCTAGCGCCTTTATTTCGCTAGAGTTACTAGCGTTTACTTATACAAATAGTATCGCTCTAATAGCTATATTACTACGCTTATTAACTACGTTCTTCTCTAGAGCTATATAATAGTCGCTGCTAGAGTAGAGAAGTAAATTAAGTCTATCTAGGCAGAAGATTACGCGCGTAACTAGTTTAGTATTATATTAAGGCACTAAGTTATCTTTATTAACTATAAGAGTAAAGTTAGTAGAATCTCTATAACTTTTTTAACCTTTAACTTATTATTTATACTACTTAGTATCTAGACTATTATTAAAGTAATTAAAGAAGGCTTTCTAGATTCTAATATTACTATTATGTCTCTATACGTTACGCAAGTGTACACGTATTTCTAGTGCTTAGATAACCTTACTACGCGTCTTATTAAGTATAATAGCTCTAATAGTAATCTATATAAGCTTAGTATTACATTACACGTAGTAAACGTCTTTACTATTAATAAAATATAAGGCTTAGAGAAAAACGTTATTATCTACTACACTATATACGCTAGTACTCTAGGCTTTACTATAGACTCTATCTATTAACTTCTTACTATTAGTTACGCTAAGTCTCTACTTATTATTATTACCTCTTTATCTAAAATTAGTACTTACTACAGCAAACGCTCTAAGTATATAAGCTTAGCGTTTTACTTTATCTATAACTACTACTTATTAAAGAAATATATTATTCTGCTAGCGCAGAGTAAGAACACAAACTAGGTAAAGAGTTAGATACTAGTAGATGCTAAGTAGATTATATATAATACAGACTAGTTTTACAACGTAGACGTTTAGCTCTATAACCTACTAGTTATATTATATCTAGGCGCTAAGTATCTAGAGTAAGCTACTAATAGAAAGCTTACTAGTGCTAACGCTAGCGCTAGTACTAGTAGAGGCAATAGCTAGAATAATAGTAGTAGTAGTAACGCTAGTGCTAGTAGAGGTAATAGCTAGAATAATAGTAGTAGCAGTAACGCTAGTGCTAGTAGAGGTAGTTAGTAACGTTCTCTAGTCTCTCTATATATATATAAATATAAGGCTTATAGAAGTAAAAGTGTTAAGACGTTAGCTAAGGTTACTACGCTTTAGTTACATAGAAACTTTAGTAGATAGAGGTATTAGATTATAGATTCTTAGGTAGCGTAGTTTATAGGCAGTACTAGTAGTCTAACTTTAATCTACTCTTACTAAAATTTTACTATATTAGGTGCTTTTTATATAATACTCTATAGTAAACTCTCTTACGCTAAAGTAGTGCGCGAAGCTCTTATTACTAAGAAGCAACCTATAGTAGCATTATAAGTAGGTTAATATAAATAGATAGTAGGTTAATATAAAATTAGAGTAGGTTAATATAAAAGAAGAGCTAGTTAATATAAAATAGAAGCTAGTTAACATAAAATAAGAGCTAGTTAATATAAAATAAGAGCTATTTAATATAAAAGAAAAGCTAGTTAATATAAAAGAAGAGCTAGTTAACATAAAAGAAGAGCTAGTTAATATAAAATAAAAGCTATTTAATATAAAAGAAGAGCTAGTTAACATAAAATAGAAGTAGGTTAATATAAAAAGAGAGCTAGTTAACATAAAATAGAAGTAGGTTAATATAAAAGAAGAGTAGGTTAATATAAAAGAAGAGCTAGTTAATATAAAATAAAAGTAGGTTAATATAAAATAAGAGCTAGTTAATATAAAATAGAAGTAGGTTAATATAAAATAGAAGTAGGTTGCGTATAGAGAGAGCGCAAGTTACCTATAAAATAATAGTAGGTTACTTATAGAAAGAGAGTAAGTTAATATAAATAGAGTATAGATTACCTATAGAAAGAGCGTAGGTTAATAGAGAAAGAAAGTAGATTACGCGTAAAATAATAGTAGGTTAATATAAAAAGAGAGTAAGTTATAAATAGATAGAGAGTAAGTTACGTATAACCTATAGGCTAAAATAGAAACCTATAGAGTAGCGCGTTATAATAGCAGGCGTTACCCTCTAGTAGTTAAAGAGGTTCTTTTACTTAATCTATCTTATCTATTAGGTTTAGAATTCTATTAGCTTAATTAATACTATAGTTATCTTCCTCTATTACTTATGTTTCTCTTAGCTCGTCTCTTTCTTAGCTCTAGCTAATATTCTAAAAAGTAATACAGAGTTTCTAATTAGGCTACTAGTCTTTTACTTTCTAAGTTAGATAATAGCGTTAGAGCAGAGGTTTATTAACCTCTACTTGTTAATACCTAATACTCTAGTCTAGACTAGTAGCCTCTATTATACTATAACTACTAAGAACGTTACGCTATAATGTAATAGAAATATCTCTTATAAGTAAGTTCTACGTAAGATACTAACTAAGAACTACGTGTATAAGTACTAGTATATGTATAATTATCTCTGCGTACGCTACTAGCATAGGTTGCATTATAGTATTATTAGGCTAAATATAAAAATATAAGTTTTAGTAGCTAAGACTATTACAAAATAGATAGTCTTCTAGGCTAATAGCGCGTACTATAGCTTAGTTAAGCTCTATAGTTTTCTATAGCAAGTAGAATACTATAGTAATATTAGTACCTATAAGGCTTATTCTTTCTCTATTAGGTTCTATAAAGTACTACTACTTTTAAGAGTTTATAATATAAAGCGTTACTAGTATAGACTTAAGCGTAGGCTATACTTCTATTCTGCAGCTGCTTAGCCTAAAAAGAAAATTATTAGCTACAGCGTATAGTTATAGCTACTATAAGTGTTGCGAGAATAATAGTAGAGAGAGTAGGCTTACACTTAGTAGGTTGTTTGCAGTAGAAGAGACTAGATCTAGCTAAGGTATTACGTAGTTAATATTAAAGGCGGCTATACTATTAAAAAGCTAGTTTAGATCTACGCTTTTAAGTAAAATAGAAAGCTCTATGTATATTAGAGTAGTAGTAAGACGTAGTCTGCTATTGCAGTGTAGGCTAGCCTAGTTCTAGCGCAGATAAGTAATAGCTAGGTTATTCTATCTAGCTATCTACTTATTTTGCTCTAATTCTACCTTCTAGACACAGAGGTTTAGTAGCTTTACTATAATGTTAATAAGTATATAACTATCTATCTTTACGTACAGTATAGCATTCTTCTAGAATAGGTTATTATCTAAGAAGAACTCTCTTTTAGAGAAGAGGCTTATAGTAAGCTACTACACTAACTAAAGTAGTAGAAGTTGCTCTAGATGTAGTAACTACACTTACTAGCTAGAGTAATAAACAAGAGATAGAGAGGCTATAGCGTATATCTCTCTCTCTAGACCTAATATAGAGAGGTAAACTTAACTAGAGCTATTTTAATAGCTAGCTTAGTTCTCTACTATCTAAATAGTGTAGAAAACAAAGTAGATCTAATTACTTAGAGTCTTGTACAGAATCTTCTAAGTAGCTTTATTTTTACGCAGTAGATAGCTTCTCTCTCTAATATTATAGTTTATGCGTAGAAGCTAAATTATAAACGTAATATACTATAGAAACTAGAGCTAGTACCTAGCAAAGAGTTAGATAAAGGTTTATCTATTATTAAGTTATAGTTTAAAGTTATTAAAGGCGCTAGAATTCTACTTAGTAGAACAGCGCATCGCTAGCGTAAGCTAGAGTAACACTTTTATATCTTAGAGAGTTAGGTACTAGGTAATACGCTTTATAATCTCTACAAGAAGGTTCTCTATATTAAGCTTAGTAGCCTATAGATGCTAGACTAAAGTATAGAGAAAGCTACTAACTAATATATAGAGAGCTCTATATACCTATAAGACTTATAATAAAAGAGAGAGGTAGAGGCTACTTACGTAACTAGCGCTATTACTAAAATACGCGCGTAGGTTACTATACTACGCGCGCAGGTTACTACACTACCTTATAGGTTTTATTTCTATAACGCAGGTTACCTTCTATACAGAAACCTATATAAGCTATACTTTTTAGCTATATATATTATATATAACTTTATTACGTCTAGTTATATAGTAATACGTATAGTATAGTTAAAAAGTAAGTAAGAGTAGACGTTAAAGGCTGCTATGCTAGAATCTATCTATTACCTCTACTAGGTAGTAGAGTTGTCTTTCTATTAGCATAGAAATAGCTATACCTGCAGCTCTTAGTAATATGTAGATAGATAGTAACACTTTATACTTAAAATTACCTTATAGCTATACTAGCTTAGATACGTTATATAAACTTATATATATAGAGGCAGCTATAGAATAGAGAGCTATATAGCTATTAGTAAGTTGCCTCTACTACGTAGTATAGATTAACTTAATATATAATAACTATAGCTTACTTTTAGTATCTATAAGATAGCGTTCTAGTATTTACTATCTTATAGTACCCTCTACTAGTTAATAAATATAGAACATGCCTCTATACTTAGCGTTTCTTACTACCTATGCTATAGCTTACAAAGAATAGCGCAGCCTAAACTACTTAACGTTCTAGTCTCTAGCTATTATAGAAGCTATATTATAATCTCTAAGCGCGCTTATTATGCGTCGCACAAACTAGAGGCCTATCTACCTAATAGTAGAAGTGCTGTACTCTATAGAGAGAAAGGCTAGCGTATTATATTATAGAGAGGCTAGTCTAAGACGCAAGATATTAGCCTAAAGAGATTTAAAGCCTATTATAGAGATGTAAGAACTAGTGTTACTTTATTAGGCTAGGCGTTTACGCTACGTAGGCAAGAGAAGAGAGAAGAGACTTACTTTATAGAGATAAATCTAATATACGCGCACGCAGAGAAGTTATATTCTTAGATTTTACCTACTAGCGAACAGCTTAGTTCTACGCGCTCTAAGTATCTAACTAAATTAGCCTAGAACCTAGGTTAGAGATAGGCTTAGTCTTTGTTACTACTGCGTTGTAGAAGATCTACTATAAAGACGCTATTATCTAGCGTTGTATTTACTTTTTACTACCTAGAACTACTAGCTAGCAAAGATACTCTCTAGTTAGAGAGAATTAGGTTAGCGCTTGTAATTACTACGCGTAAGCAACTATTATTATAGAAGAGAAGTATAAATTTACTATAGTATATACTCTAACCTTTTACTTTAGAGTAGATTAATATACGCTTTAGCTACTCTATTATCTCTATCTTTAAGAGAAATGTATCTATATTAGTTAGAGTTATACAGCTCTTATTAGAGTCTACTAACTATATAGTAGATATTATTATAAGACTAATAGTGTTTATAAGCTAACTAGCGTTCTATATATAGAAACTTACTACTACCTTGTTTATTTACCTCTATTCTATAAGATCTATAAGAGTAACGTTATCGCGTTATAGATACCTAAGTAGGCAGATAGGTATAAGTACTAGGTTAGAATATAGTTATAGAGCGTCTTATAGCGCAGAGATAGCAAGATAAGAAGCGCTGCTACTAGACTTACTATAAGGCTTTTACCTTTATCTTTCTAATACTAGTAGTTATAGAGATATAATTCTTTAGCGTTTTCTAGACGCGTTTATCTATTCGCGTAGTAGCGCTCTCGCTTGCTTAATACTTATATTATTCTTACTATCTACTATAAAGTTAATACACTCTATATAGAATTAGAGTGCGTAGTTAATAGTAGATATAGTTAGTATTATGTATTAAACAGCGTTTAGAGCTTATATAGAGTACGTATAGCGTCTATAGTATATTAATTATTATAGGTAAGACACTAGTAGTAGATAAAGTTTACTTATGCGCGCTTATTACGTAGTAGCTACCTACTACTAGTAGAGCTGCGTCTTTACGCGTTATTGTTGCGTTATTATATTCTACCTACTCTACCTACTAGTAGTACCTAGTATTCTATTACCTTATAGTAGTTATATTTTCTTATAACTAGTAAAAGACTACGCGTTACGTACACCTACGTCTATACTACCTAAGCAATCTACCTCTAAATTGCCTACACGTAAAGCCTTAATAGCTACCTTAAAGTGTTTAAAGCGTAGAGGTATACATAACTTCTTTACTAACGTTTCTAACGCGTTTTCTACTTCTTTTATAATAGAAACTATAGTTACTATAAAGCTAGTAGTAGCTATAAAGATAATACCTACTATAAAGATAATACCTACTATAAAGATAATACCTGCTATAAAAACAATACCTACTATAAAAATAACGCCTACTATAAAGATAACACTATCTGCAATAAGAGCTAAAGCAGCGTCTATAGCTAGTAGATCTACTTCTACTAAGAACGTAATACTCTTATAGAAGGCCTCTTATAAGCAAAAAGCTACTACTACTAGTAATAAGTATTAGAACTTTGTCTTTGCCTAGACGCATCTTATACCTTCTTACTCTACTAAAGATAATAATTATATTATAGTTAAGGTGCTAAACTTAATAGAGCGTGTATTACGCCTAACGTAAGAAAGAGAGCCTAATAGTAATATAGTAGTAGAGGTAATCTCTTTAAGCTATTCTAGTAAGGCTAAGAACCTAAGTTAGAGCTTTAGAGAGTTTAGAGATAGTGCTGCGCCTCTAGTGTTATTCTATAGTAGTATTATAGATAAGTCTTTAATACTTAACACTATTACTATTAGAGTAGTAGTAGAATTAGCAGAGCTAGTAGAGCTATATACTAATATAGTAGCAGAAAAGGTAGCTAGCTTTATATTACCTTTTTACGCTATAGAAGAGATAGCTATAGAGAATAGGCTAGACACTAGAGATAGAATAATAGAAGACTCTATAGCGTAGGTTACTACTGCGTAGGTTACTACTATAGAGGTCTCTAAATTACTATATACTACTATAGGTACTATCTAGAAGGCTCTAGCGTTGCTTTCTAAACCTCTGTCTAGTTAGTACGTTAAGTCTTCTAGGTTAGATAGCTTAGACTTAGGTAACTCTACTACTATTCTTATAAGCAGCGTTGCTACTATTAAAGAAGCTATTAATATATTTATAGCTACTATAGAGCACCTACGTTTAGATAACCTTAGTTAGTAGCAGAGACTTATAAAGAAGAAAGAGGTCTACAGAGCGTATACTAAGGCCTATAGAAAGAAACTAGAGAAGAAAGTACAGCGTTAGAGAAAGAAAAAAGAAAACTAAAAAGAGAAATAAAAAGAGTTAAGAGAAAAAGTAGAGTATCTAGACTAATAGTTAGCTAAGACTTATAAGAGTAACTAGATACGCTAAGTGTAGGTTATAAGTCTAACTAAAGCCTTTAATAACGTATTAGCAGCTTAGGTAGGTACATTAAAGAAGATTAGTAGACTATTCTTAGATATAAAGAATAACGTAGAAACTAAACAAAAGTAGATTAAGAGGCCTAGTTAGAAGCTATAGTATAAATTCTAGGTTAATTAGATCTTTAGCGTCTAAGTATAGTACTACTACTAATAAGTTTAAAAATAGTAATCTATATTTATACTTACTATAGAATAAGATAATATATAATAGAGATATATAGAAAGAAAAGAATAGATAGAATAGAATCTATTCTACTATAGATATATACTAAGTCTTTACTTAGTAGATATTATTTAGTAGTAAACTACTAATTCTCTAGCTTATAAGCTAGTTTTAAAAAGTAAAGTCTATTACTAGTATACTAAAAAATATATAGTAAGAGACTCTTAAACTTTAGAAATAGATAAAGTAAAGTAGTAGGTAAACTCTACTATAGAATTTAAATAAAAAGTTTATATTAATATATATTTATAGTTTTTTAATTAGTAGTTAACTACTATTATATTCTCTAGCTATTTTATATACTACTTAGATTATAAAAGTATAAAGTAATACTTTTAACTTTAATTATATTACTAGTATTATATCTAGTATAGAAGTAAGTAGAAAAGTATATAGTAGGTTATAACTAAGTTTAGAATTATAAAACTAGTACTATTATACTAAAGTAAGAATTATTAAGAACTAGAAGTAGAAAAAGTAGAATACTTTAAGTACTACTTATTATATAGAGCTTAGATAACTTTTATAAGAAAAATATAAAATATATAGTTTCTAAATTTTAGAGTTATATAGAGCTTTAAGAGTTTTATTAAACGCTACTATAGAGAATAAAAGTAGAAGAAATTACTAGATAGAGTATATGTAACCGCTGTAATAAGTAAAGTAGTAGAGAATTAAGTTTACAATAAGAAGAGATGTAGGTAGAGGGAGAACCGCTAACCGCTGTAGTAGGGTTAGGGTTAGGGTTAGGGTTAGGGTTAGGGTTAGGGTTAGGGTTAGGGGT
>JAFVLP010000036.1:0-250099 GCA_023758145.1 Alternaria sp. BMP 2799 | reverse complement strand
GAGGGGGAGTGCCAGTAGCCGGGCGAGGGGAGGATGGAGCCGATGTCAATGGGGGTGGGGAGGGAGAGGGCGTGGGTGTAGATTTTGTCGCGGAGTTCGCGGGGGAGAGTTAGGAAGGTTGGTGGGGGGTTGGGGATTGGTAGGGTGGGGGTGGGTGGCATCTTTCGTGTGAAGTGGGAGCGGTGTTATAGTGGCTTATTGCTGGAAAGAAATGCGGTGGTGTTGGATCAGAAGGACGGCAAGTACGTCTTTTGAGTGTGAGGCTGTCTGGTTTCGATCTGACGTCAGGCGCTCTTTCAGGCCAACCGCGGGACCGGCGTACATCCTACGCTAATCACCATCAGTATGCCATTGGTCGACGCATGTCATCCATTGCAGCACTCATCGAGAACTTCGCTGAGGCGGTCCCCTCGGCATGCTGTTGATAGTGCCGCGAAAAAGGCACGACACTGAGATATTGTTGCACCTCAACGAGAGAGTGATAAGCGTTTCGGGTTTGAAGAGCCTCTTCGCGTACGCTAGAAGCTCGGGCTCTTTGTTCAAATCTGGTTGATCAAAAACGATGTCAAGCCGACGAAGCCACATCACGCTTCGATACAGCCCACGACCCGGGAATATGGTGCTAGCGTCTGGGCACGCGTATAAAGGCCTATCTTTTCTCAGCCGTATTCTTCCTTCCATCCACATATTACCTTACTATATTCCAAAATTCTCGACGCGCACTATCATGATCTTCCGGTTTGGGGAGCTCCAAAACAATACGGATACTTTGCATGTGTCAAAGCCTCCAAAACTTCCGAACAATACTTCGATGTGTTCGCGAGGACGCAACTACAAATATATCTACAATCATGACATATCATCTCGGCCAAGCAATCTGCAGCAGCTCCTTACTACGAAGAACTTGTCGCATATAAAGACCTCGCTTATCAGCACCCTCTCTTCTTATACATGCACCTTCCAATTCTACGTTCCAAAAGAAGTAGCGACACAGGCTATGGTGTTCTGGCTGGGTCAGTTCCAAAAACACGACATCCACAAGTGATGCTTTCCAAAAAATACCCTGGTTAACGCATTGTGTGTCCGCGGTGCAAGATCCTTCGAAAAGATAATGCCGTGCTCGCTCATGATCCCCGCCTGGCCATCCTTTGATCATAAACGCTTAGGGATCTGAATCATGTCGGTGCCCCAGTAGCGACTCCATTTTTTTAGACTGGTCGAAGTCATTCAAATCGCCATGATGCCTCTTTCCCGGCGAATATAAATATATCGCTGAAGATTGCTCTGCTCTCTTCTTACCACTTATCTTGCCATCACTTATTCCAAAAAGCATACGCTCTCAAAGTATGTCGGAGTCTTATCCTCTTTTTCAAAAGCTCAGGTCAAGGTAACATGGAAGCTGCCCTTTGCAGATACCAAAAGGATTAAACTTTCGAAAATCGGCATAATGGACAACATGAGAGCCTGTGCGGAGTGAGTTCGACGCCAATGTCCAAAAGCCAACGCGATCGCAACCGATGCTTCTGTGAAAAAGGATGGTCGATAGACAGCAGAAGAGTGGCTCTACCATGGACACGATATAACGCTTCACGTTAGAAGTATAAAATGTCTTCCTTGCGGCGTCACTTCTTGCCTCTTATCCACCACCTTCCAAAACTTCACTTTCTCAAAAGATGAGAGAAATGGAGTCATGTGCTGCCTGGCATCAACCTCAAAACCTCGCTAATGGCGTGCCATATTTCTCTGTGCGAAACAAGGACTTTTACACCTTTCTACTCGCCTCTTTGACTCAAAATTCCAGTCCCCTTCTCTCATGGTGTGGCCGGCTTCTTCGAAACAAAAGCTGATACAATATGTGATATGTGCGTCTGGTTCCAGTATTGTGTGTCAAAACACCGAGTGTCTCGCTACATGGGGTCTGAAAGACAAGAATGAGTGTCAAATGCTGGGTTTGCTGGCATATAAATAACACCAACTCTTCGTCACTTCTCTCTTCCACAACTTCCACCACCTAGGCGAGAGACCTCAAAAACAGCCAGGCCGGCTTGAATGTCTGTCTTCTCCGGGCTTTCGAAAAGTATACACATTAATCTTGGATGGCTGCGAGCTACCAAAGAGGTTGAGGAGATTCCCGGATGTGGAAGAGACGACCGCGAAGATTCCTACTGGAGAAGATCTGATGTCGGAAAAATACAACGGCGCAACACATGTTCGGACAGTGTAGGTCCAGAATGTATCAAACCCTCGAGTATGAAGGCTTATGTGTCGCTGTGGAGCACCGAAGACTCGAAATGGTTAAGGAAGCCGTTCATGTCTTTGAAAATCAGTGGACAAGGTGTACATGTTCCGCTCCGCCGAGCCTGGTCGTAACGGGTATAAATACCACGACATTCCAGCTTTTACTCCTTCCTTACACTTTCCAATTCCAAAAAACAAAAAACCGTTAGTTGACATGTTCATGGTGTTGCTCGCCTCTTCCTCCAAAATCTGGTCACCAATTGCAAATGTTTGAGTCAGACTCGATGACTCTACCGCACCAAAAGCCACGCCGTCGGGTAAACTCATTTCGAAGAAGATGTGGTACAACCCGATCTCTCGTGCTGGGTCTTGCCTTCTATCCAAACTCTATAAACAATCGTTCCAAAATATCAAGACTATCAAGACATGGGCGGGCGGAAGAGATCCAATCTAGTGTATGATATCAAAAACTGGGTTATGAAGTTCGATGTCTGTTCCCGCCCAGAGTTTTGGGATAAAAAACATTCTTTTCGCCCTTCGAAGACCTTCCTTGTTACATCCCACTCGACAGAGTATATGTTTCAAAAAGTACGCATATGTCTCTCATGTTCGTCTCTTCGGAGTGACCAAAACCTCAATTCGACTTCGTCTATTGCGGTCGTGACCCTCCAAAATTCAAAGATATTCCGTGATATGAGATCCGGGCTGGCAGCTGGAAACCACGAGTGCTCAGAGACATGTCTGGTGGCTCGCTTTCGCCGTTGAGATATAAAACTTCTTCTTTCCAATGCTTCTTCGTACTTCAAGTCTAGAGGAAACCACAGCATGTTCAAGATTATTCGTCCAAAAAGAAGATGTGCACGAACGCATGACTCCTCCGCCTGGGATTCGCCAAAATACACTTTGGAAGCAGGGGTGAGATAAAAAGCATTTGCCTCTTAAACATGCATTGAGAGAATTGAGATTGTTGACCCTGAAAACCTGTATGTTGCCGCTTTCATCAGAACTTGATGATGATCAGCATCGTCGCGATGCTGTCAATATCCACCTCGTGCCCACGTATCTCCATTGTCCAGACAGGGCTTGTCTCATATCCATTGAATTGAACCGATCGTAATCGTAATCTACACAAAATATACAACATCAGTCCACCCCCCAGCACCCTCCCACACATCACCCCTACGCATGCGCCGCCACACCCCCCATAGGCCTCATCCCCTGCGGATTATTCGGCGCAGACGGCTGAATCTCCTGCACCGCCTCATCATACTCCGCGGTACTCATCTCCGCAGCATCCCCCAACCCCTCATCCTGCTGCCCACTGAACATCTGCGCGCGCATACTCTGCTCATCCTCGATCTGCTGGGCAGCCCACGCCTTCCAGTTCTCCCACGTGCGGTCTTCGAGCTCCATTCCGATCTCGAGGGGCCCTTTGCCGAAGTAGGCGCCGACGTGCAGGGCTTCTTCTTTGGCGATGCGTTGGCGGATTTCGGAGAGGTGGCGGTGTTGGTAGAATTCGCGGCGGGCGAGGTCGTAGGCGGAGGACTTGGAGAGGGAGGCGTGCTTCATTAGCCACATTTGGCGTTGGACGACGCTTGGGGGGTTGTTAGTTTTATGGTGGGTGGATGGTAGGGGTGGTTGGAGGTACCTTTCACCGTCTAATTGCTTCCCTGGCTGGACAATCGTGCTCCAGTCGTACTTCTTGGAGTCGTTCCCGCTGTCTTCTACAACTAGCCGCGGCCGTGCCAGTTCCCATGGGTGGTCGCCGAAGAATTCTGAACGCAGCTTGTCTTCTGGGTATGCGATGGGGAGTGGTTGGAATAGTTTGCTGGCTTTCCGCGCCTTTCGCATCTTGGGTATGCGTAGGACGGGGCGGGCGAGCGTCTCGCCTGGCGGTATGTTTCCGACGACGTCGTACCATTGCGGGAGGTTGGGTTCTCGTTTCGAGTCGAAGAGGGCTTTCGCGGTCTGGCGCACCCGCATCGGGCGGAAGTCGTAGCGGCCCATGGCGGGCGGTGTGTTGTTTTATATAATCAGATATGTTATCGCATCGGCGGGGGTTCCGGGGAGAGAGCGAAGTTGTAGCAGCAGGTCGGGCGGCGCAATTGGTCGTGTGGTGGATATTGGGGTTCTTGCCCGCAAAGTCCGCAACTCCGCCAAGACTTCGCGACGCCGAAATCTTTGGAGAGTATGACCGCGACACTCGGCACCCGCCACAATTATCCTCCCACCCAGGCAGCTCTTCGCTGAGCTCCCCGTAATCAATTGCACCCGACATCCCCCAAATGGACACCGTCTGAACTGGCTCCCTCTGACACAATGCTCGACCTCTCATGTCCCTCTTCCGCACCCTCGACCGGACCTCTGCAGTCTCCAATACCGCCCATGCTCGCCCCTTCCTCACCTTCCTGTACCCGAATTCCGAAAAGAGTACGTCAAAGAGGAGGTTCAGCAAGAAGGCGGTAGACAATGCCCCGTTACCCGATAGGCCGTCTGCTCGCATGGACACTTTCTTCATCCAGGCATTGGTGCGGGCCGGGTCGTGCCCAAAGCATGCGAAACACATACATACCCCGCGCGACGTAGCATCGCCGACACCGAAACACCACACATCACGCAGGAAGAGCACGTGGTCAAAGTCGGAGAAGCAGCTGGATATTTTCCCCGAGCGCAAAGGGCCGCTCAAGAAAGTCAAAAACTTCGCCGAGAAGGAGCTGCAAGCCTTGGTGGATTACTATGGCATGGAAATTGATACCCGACCTGAGGCAGATGTTCCTGACGAGGGAAAGCTGGTGTGGAATGTTGGCGATGACCACGAGCCCTGGCCTCTACGTGAGCCAGCAGATGCGCTGCATATCAAGAAATTGGAGGATCTGCTGAAGGACGATGAGTCGCCGCACGATGAGGTGTTTGATACTTATAAGAGACTGCAGTCACCAGGAGTTGTATATCTTACTACCATGACTATTCGAGCGCTACTGCACCATCTCGCCATTGTCGAACGCCCCACACCCATCGCAGCGCAACGGTTCCTCTCGGTCCTGGACGATATGAAGACGGCGCATATACATATAGTACGTTCAGAGTGGACATCCGCCATACATCTTACTGGACGCGCCATGGGAACCGTGTCTGATGATGACCTACAAAACACCCTCCGCATCTGGCAGGACATGGAGCACCGGGCCGGTCTAAAAGGTGGATATGTCACATTCAACGTGCTCTTCAACATTGCTGTCAAGGCGGGCAAATACACACTCGCCGAGACCTTTATGAAAGAGATGCAAGCCCGAAAGCTGCCCATGCACCGACACTACCGTGTAGCACTCCTCTACTACTACGGCGTCCTACAAAACGGAGATGCGGTCCGGAAAGCCTATCTCGACCTCGTCTCAGCCGGCGACATCGTAGACACCGTCGTCATGAACGCCGTCATAGCATCCCTAATGCGCGCCGGCGAGCCCTCAGCCGCCGAACACGTCTTCGAGCGCATGAAGCGCCTGCACGCGCAACGCAGCGCCACAGCCCGCGGCCACGTCTTCTTCAACCGCACCTGGCGCGACCGCCGCGTGCTAGGCATGAAATTCCGCGACGAAGCGCGGCGCCTAAAGAAAGAAGGCGGCGACGAAGAGCTAAAGCAACTCCAAGACCTCGCGCCCATCGGCCCTGATTCAAGAACCTATGGTATTCTGATACGCCATCATGCAGCTGTAGCAGGTAACATCGACCGCGTCAACGAGCTTTTGCAGGAAATGAAATATAATTCCGTCTCCCTCGACGGCACTATCTTCATCGTCATATTCCACGGTTTCAACTCTTTCGGCGGCGTTAGATACTCCTCCTGGACACTTTCCCGCCTCGAGAAGATATGGACACAGTATCTCACAGCGCTCAACAGCGGTAATATGGAGCGGACCTGGCTGTCCAGTCTGGCTGTCATCGCGGCGCTCCGTGCATTCGGTCGATGCGCATCCCCCGAACGCATACTCAAGGCGTGGGAAGAGATTCGCGCGTTGTGGCACCCCGATGAACGGGAACTGGAGGCTGCGTTGGCGGTGCTGAGGAGGCTTGTGCCGAGGAGGTTGGAGGGGGGGTTGGATGAGGTGGCTAGACCGGGGTTCTTTGACGGGAGGAGGCCGTCTTGAGACTTATTTGTTCTGTATCAACAGTTGTGTCGTTAATGTAAGACGCGTTCTGTATCACTGTTCTTTTTTTGGCCTGTAAATACATCCGCTGCTATCCAACTGCGAGGCACGTGTATGTGCATTTGGAATATGTCTCCGTATCCATCGTTGGAGTTACGGCAGGATAGACGGGGATGGGGTGGCTAGTGTATCATCGTTATTGTACCATACCATCCCGTACCCTTCTTCCTACTCCAACACCTCAATTATCCAAACAATCTACCCAGCCCAAAGGTAACCCAGCATCATCCTGCCCATCTTACCATGCTTTTCCCTCACCGCGTTCGCGCAATCTCAGATCAAGCGTAATGTAACAGGGATATATCATGAAGAGAATGCACAAGGATCTGCCTGTGTGGTCGGGCATGTCATCTCCGGTTCTTTGGAGCGTATATCGGGTTACCTACTTGGATCTTTTGGGGCTTGGCACGGGTAGATTGGCTAATTTGAGGATACTGTGTGGGATGGAGTGGCATGGATTGGGGGTAATCTCGGGGGAAGGGATCGATGGGTATGGGAATTTGACAATGCGGTTTTCGGGGCATGGGAGATTGGGGATGGGCATCTTAGAGGTGGGGATTACTTGCTGTACAGAGCTTGATGAGTGGATGGGATGTGAGGCTGTCTAGGTTCTGCTTGGATATCGAAATTGTCCTTTGATCTACGGAAGAGAATCATCACCGGAGACCTTGCTCTCGCAGTGAAAACTCCTGACGCAGCTCCTCCTCCGTTAATAAGCTCCACCATCGAAAAGAGTAAAAAAACGAAGCTTTCATAAATGACTTATGCGTCGGGTGCTTCATGCCAAGATCAACCATGCGCTTGTCATCCCATATGGCAAACCCATAGTTGCGCCAGAACTGAAACGGGTAGCAAAGCGTAAGCCTATATCCATCTAACCATCCATCGAGAGAAGACATGGCGCTATAAAAGCTGTACCCCCACAGCCTTTGGGATTCGATAGATCCGTGACCCGGAGCCCAGTTTCTGGACGAATTGATGCGCTCTTTTTCGAATGCTTCGGTACAGCGACACTTCGATACTGCGTCTTCAGCCCAGTGTATCGTTGGCAAACTATATGCGTTGTCCTGAACCACTCCCACCGAAGCAATGGCCCCAGAGGTGACTGCGCCGAGAAAATCGCTGGCGGTCAAGATCTGCTCCCGCACACAGTTTGACACGTCGTAAAAGCCATCCGCGCTGCTCTGAGACAACAAGTCAACGTCTTGTCTCGACCAATTGGTGTCCAGGCTGCCCTCGTGACCGGCACCCTGGAGTTCTAGGAGGAACTGCAGTCGCCAGAATGATAGTATCATCCGAAGCTCCTCCGACCACGAAGCCGGGCCGGTATCCTGTGGAACATAGTCCTTCTTGAGAAACTCGGCGTTTTCGAATTCCTCCCGGCGTGTATAACCATCCGCCTTTTTGATGAGTGTAGAGGGTCTTAGCTCCATAGATTTTCGTATCAAATGTTCAAGGCAGGCATGGGACCATGCATGCACATTCGCGGCGCTGGCAAGCAAAGAGCGTACTGCCGTGGCGGCTCGGTCCAGTCCAGACGACCGCATTTCTTCGGTGGCCATAGTCGAGTCGGTTTCAGCAACAGTTTGAGCCTCGGACAAGGATGCTGGGAAGACTGAAAACCGTGCTTTGAGTACCGCGCCCATCATGCGACGGATCTTCAAGGTAACGGTAGCCTCTAGAACCTCCTCCACAATTTCGAGCGGATATCTGTCGAGCACTCTGCCCATCGCGGGCGACGCGTGGGCCAGGTTGCGTAGTGAAAAAGGGTCCGGAGAGAGTTTGATCATCTTGATTCTGAGCTCCTCGGGGACTTGACCAAATGGGTCTTGTTGAGTGATCTCTGCCATAGTCGTTCCCAGCGCTCTCGATATTGCTTTGAAGAGGAGGGTCTGGAGAGAAGAAGGAGCCGCGGACTCGACAGAAATTATGTGCGCCTGCTCACTCTACTTCCTTCGCCTCGCGTACTAGCCTCATTCGGTCTCACGTGCACACGACTGTGCCGCTCAACCGCATACCTGAACAACATTCAGCAACGTCCCTCTCGACGATGCCCAAGCCCCGCCCATTAGCACTGCCAGGTCGCCGGCTTCAGTCGGTCTTCGCGCCGAGGCTTCTTCGCAACTATGCCTCTCTCCACGATTGTTCGTTTCTCCATCTCGAGACCTGCGCCTAGAATTATCAGCTTTCCTACTACGAGCATCGCCACCGGATTGAACGCTCATCGGAGTTTCCATAGGCGATTTGGCGCTACAGAGTTGCAGTCAAATGTCTTACGCAGACTTCGGTACGACCGCGATGTACAAGTACTGCTTAGAGAGCCTGCCCAACATCGAAGCCTGCATATCTTCGTACGGGACCGAGCTTCCGTGGTCCAGTCGTTCAGTTTGTTTTCGTATTGGAATTACTACTTGCGCCTTCGGTAGGTCAGCCCATGGACCCAATTTCGCCCACTTGGACTGATCATGTAGAGTTGCGCACCTCTTGTTTGTCAGACAGAGCGACATTCTCACCTCTGAACTACAACTCCATTACCCTCACCCAACACCAAGAGAACAGGAATGTTTGGAGTGTACTTATATCGCTCTGCAGATACCTAGATCGTTCAGTATCCTGGCTTTCTTCAATGGCGCGTCTTACACTATCTCACGTGTAGATATCATCCGAATCTCGGATGCATGTTTTGCGCTGCGACACGTCAAGTCCAGCATGCGGACGTACCCATCGGATATCCTAACGCGGGTCGACCCAACGATTAGGGTAGTTCTGAGCAGCCTCGAGAGTATGCTGATATCATACCAAGACGACCTTGCGGTAAGAGGCGAACTCGCCGATGTTGCGCCTGAGGAGCTTCCCAGTCTGACCAAACAAACCCTGAAGATCGTGGTCGATTTTTCCGAGTTCTATATGGGATGTAAAACCTGCCTGGCTGTGGAACTATCAGTCCCTGATGCTACGAAAGTTACTACAGCTCTGCATCGACATCTCAAAACGTGCGTTCGTTGGTTCAGATGGATGGAGGACATTGGAGCCCGTAGAGGCAATATTTCAGGACAAGCGCGAAAACGTTCCAGAGATGAAACCATCCGGGATGCTAGGGGGTGGCAGACGCGCTCTATAAAGGAGGGCCAGCAGGTACTCCGTCTCCTCGATAGATGTTCTTGTACGCCAGGAGTTGAACACGTTCGGGCTGAGGTCACTAAAATCGTGAATATGCACAAAAGATTCCTCGAGAATTATTGACAACCCCTGCATTCTTGCGCGAGAGCATAGGAACGCGATGTACCTGAACGATTGCTCGGCTCGCGAGATATAGTACTTCAGTGGGGTTTCCGCAACGTCGTCGGGCCGCTGGGGGTTGGAACCAGCGTATCTGAATAAATGCAGCAGTGGGGAAGGGTCAAGTGGGCTGTTATCCTAGTGGGCGGGCGCGTCCTGGGTCTATGCTGGTATTGCATCGACAACAATGATGGAAACGATTGAGAGCCGATGCTTGCCGGCCGCATCTCATTTCTCATGGACCGAACGAGTCCGATATTGCAATAGAACGACTGTTAGTATAGACTGGTAGCGCCATCGATGGGATGAGCATCATGTCCTTACCTTCACGATATTCTTGAACTGTCTGAAGAAAAGTATTGTAATGGCACGTGACGCTGAGAGGTGGAAAATCGGCACGAAGTCGGTGCCTCCACATCCCGCGTTTCCGATGCCAATGCCGATTTTGATCCTTTCCATCTCTCCAGCCTCAATATTTGCATGGCAGTCATACATCTGGTATGCATGTGAAAGTCATCTCGCCATTCTTCCTCCTTCAAGCGACCTCGGGATGCAGGATCTCGTCGCGTATCGTGGTGACGCATAGACACACGAGATTCGGCGTTGTTTCCCGCCAATCTCGTCACGGTTGCACCAGAACAACGGGGACGCCGCGTCGGAGGATCCATCGAAGGAACAGGATGTCAAGTGTGTCATGTCGCGAATCCGAGGATCCTGCACCGATACATATACATAGCATTGTTGTTGACCTTGCCGATTAGTCGGGATCCCAGCACAAGAGATGAGACAGAATCCTGCGCCGATCGATTGCGATTAGCGCGACACCCAAAGAAGAACGACGAGATGAATCAGCGAGTCATCTGGCGTCGGAGGCTAACGATTGGCCCGGAAATTTCACCCTGGCCGTGTTTGAAGATCTGTGGCGGCCGTCCCTGTGTGCAGGATTAAACTGGTGATGATATCAATGGCCAGTGCTCTTTGCGAAGGATTCCGCAGGGGGATGCGCATTCAGCCAATCTTTGCGTTTCCTTCCAAACCTCGGATTATTGCGGCTGGCTACTTGCGAGTACCTGAACCTCGAACCTGCGTTCGTCGTGCTCGGCAGACGGCAGATATTGACATGTCACTCCTGGTACCCTTGTACATATACTGGAGTCAGGGGCGATGAGGCGTAACAGCCCCGAAAAATCCGCACTGCCACGGGACGCGGGATGGAAGCGTCGAAGCAAAGAAGGGCCTCACTTTCTATCCTTTTGGAAGAACAATTACAGCAAGAGGTAACGGGGTGGTGTATGGAAGCCGGGTACCGCACACATGGACGGTCTAAAAGCAACACCAGCGCTCACCGCCGTGGAACCTTCTCTCGCGCGCCGTACGCGCAGCCCGTGGCGCGATCCCTCAGGCCAGAAATCCGGCGTCCAGAAAGCGTTTCTCCCAGCGGTACCCCTGCGTAAAGTTTGGGCGAGGACCTGTCAAATGCAAGCATCCGCAAATCGCAGTTCGCTTATCAGCTAGCGTTGAGCCTCCAACACGTCTCCACCTGCGTTAGTCTTGCGTGGACGGCATGAACCCAGCTTGGCAACGGCCCTGAATCGTCAACCGTAGCCTCGTGGGAGAAGGCGGCAGACGGTATCCTGTCAGTCATTAGGGCTTGCGTACCCGCCCTGCGGCGTGGGTCGTTCGCCAACCTTATAGTTTCTGCATCTTTCAAAGCAGCGCCGGCGCTGGCGTTCCACTTTACTCAGGTACGACGTTCTTCACGATGTCGACATGGGAGCAAATGTACACCGATATGGTGCTGCATGCACCGGATCCAGATGAGGAGCTGCCCTTGTCGAATCGCAGGGCGACGATGTTCGGCACTACGCTCACTTTCTTGGTACGATGTCGTGATATATCTCGATGTATCATCCGCTAACCTCACAGATAGACCATAGCATGGTTTGCGGTTTTCTTTCGTCTGTATGTCCGCATCAGAGTCGTCAAGGAATTGGGCTGGGATGATGCGTTTGTGTTCCTTGCTCAGGTACGTTCACCGTTGACAGATTTTACGCGTTTGACATGCAGCTAACTCAATCTAGTCGTTGAACACGGCAGCCACCGTCGTAATGTGTCTTTGTAGGTGGTCCTCCATGCTTACGATATGATCTCAACTAATATGAGTAGCTGTCAAGCAAGGACTAGGTGAGCACATGTTGTACATTGGCTACAACCGTCTAGTAGAATATCTGAGGGTATGCTTATTCCTCAACTGTGTGATGCCACTTGCTAACCAAGCCAGTTGTACTACTTCGAAATGGCCATATACGTCACCAACTGCGGCGTCATCAAGATTGCTCTCTTGCTCCAGTACCTCCGCATTTTCAAGGCTGGACTCATGCGATGGATTTGCATTGGCCTCCTCGTCGCTGTGACTCTTTGGGGTATCGCCTTTTCGATCACCGCATGGTTTCCTTGCTTTCCAGTGCGCGGGTACTGGGACCGCACTGTATCTGCGAATTGCTACGGCTTCGGACTCGGAGACCTTGACAGCTTCATCGCTACGTACAAGGCGCAAGCGGCCACCAACATGTTGTTCGATATCTCCATCTTCATTGCGCCAATGGTGTTGTTCAGAACACCAAACCTGCGATCCAAGAACGTGTTCGCAATGGCTGGCGTGTTCACTTTTGGAGCTGTGTAAGTCGCTCATGCCACCCGGCCCAAGCATCCATACTAACATGATCACAGCGTTGTCGGAACATCAGTCTGGCGACTCCACGGCATCGTCGAAACCAAAGGCGCAACCTATCCCTACGTCGACTACACCTGGTGGTCGCCAACTCTGATCATCCTCACCTGCCTCGAAATCGACCTCGCCATCATCTGCGCCTCCATGCCGATTTTCTGGCCCATCATCGAGAAGTCGCTCAGCGCCATCTTCGTCAGCTACGAAGTCCAGGTTGTGGAGGAGCGCGTCGACGACTATGGTCTTACCTATGAGCTGGAGCACATGAAGGGGGATGACAGGCCATGCAGCATAAAGAGCAGCGGGACGAGCACACAAGAGTTGACGAATGACGATGAAGAGTCACATCCGAGGAGACCACAATTCACGGTGGGCTTTGATCCTCTGAGTGAGGAACAAAGAAACAATGGGTTGAGTACGAACGTTCAGTCGACAGCTCAGTCGAAATGGCAGCTCTAGATGGTCATGCATATACATCTCAAACCCAATAAAAACACATGCAAACAATCACGTAGTCACAACACGGATACTGATCGTAAAAGCAATGGCACTGACACTATCTTCTCAGCAAAACCTCCCTCTACTCACACCAACAGCTACGCATCACAACCCTACGTCATCCCAACTCCCCTTCGGCCCGCCATCCACTTCACCTCACCTCCCGCACACCTATGCACTTGCCCCAAGGAACCTCCCTGCGACTACCACCTCACCCCACAGCCTTGAAACACAAAACCACCGAAGACATCTGTTCGGCCTCATATGTACGCACAGTATTACCACCCTGTCCACCCCACGCAGCTGTTACTGCCGAACGAAAGGTAACACTACTGTCATTAAATCGCGAAGCGCAAACGTCAATGTCACAAAGTACCACCGGGCATAGCGACACTAGTCGCGCGTCTAGATCATCTGTGTCGCACGCTACATGCCGGTGTAACTAATCTGGGCAATCCATCTCCGTGGGGGCGCTGCTGTTGTGATAGCTACGCCAGCCTGCCAGGCACATTTTCCAAGGTTAGCAAAAATTCTCCGGGCCTTTAGTGGAGAGTTGCTTGATTGCGCGCAGTTGTGCATGAGTAGAACGTGGTCATGTGGGTGATGGGATTACGGGGGCTGGGGGCTGGATTGTCGGGGACGTGATGCGTGTTGCATGTGAGGCTGAAGGTCCGAAAAGATGGCCATGGATAAGAGTAGTGCGTTGCGTGAGACGGGAGGGGAAGGGTGGAAGGTGGGAAAGTATGGCGGTAAGCTGGGAATTGCGCTTCGGGGAGGTCAAGTCGGCCCGTTCGGAGGGTTTATCGATAATGAGATGTTGGATGGATGGGCGATCTGGTGTGACGCGGATAGCTTCAGCTGAGATGGAGAGGTGGGTGGGGAGAAGGTGTGGCGAGATTTTTGGGTGTTGGAAAGAGTGGTGTCGAGAATAGTGAGAGGGTGCATAGGTGGATGGGGTGATGGTGTGCAAGATTTGCCGAATTATACTTCTTTTTATGTTGTTGAACTCGCCATCGTCTACGGGTATTGGCCCTTCGCTATTTGTAGTCTTCAGTGTCGCAGCCTTCAAGTCCAAAAATCTCTGCATTCTGAATCATCTGTTTCTCGTCTCATTTCCCGGAAGGTCTGCCCACGCGTTCGAAAACTCTCCACAACATGAGCGTGTACTTCGAAGATCTCTACGGCTCCATTATCCTCAAAGATATCGGCTGAACATTCCCCTGGACCTACGCTGATCTTCACATGAAGAATTCAACCACTTCCCAAGATCACCATAACACATTACCCCGAAACCCAAACGTCGACGTTAGAGCAGGTTGCCTTAGGCGAGCACTTTCTGGTCCGATATTCATGTCCAGGACCAGTCAAACGTTAGTGCATTGCGCCGTTGAGAAGCTAGTGGTTAAATGGGTGTGTAGTGGTTTGAAGAGACGATGGTTTTAGCTTTCGTTGCTTTTACCACGTGCAGCCCTGAACTTGCTTTTGCTGATCTTGATGTGCATCACCCGCACTCCCGGCAAATGTAAAATGGCGAAGCTTATTTGCCGTATGGCGCGTTGTGGCGTACACACCTCAGGTAGCTTTAGCCTCTAGGCCAGCTGGCGTGATCCCGTGTAGAGGGATGCGCGCGGGGTTGCTGGTCGGTAGCAGGTTGACCTGAAAAAAAAACCTGAACAGGTCTGCAGCCTACATCGACATAAAAACATGCAAAGTAGGTGATCTGACGTCGATGTAGGCTCCAGACCTATTTAAGTCTTTTCTTGTATGAGGTAGTAGCGGCTGGCATCATGCGTCATATGTCGCTCTGTCGCGTTCTCATGAGCGCAGCATATCATGTAGTGAGCCTAAGTGAGCTGAAGTTGACTTGGGCGGGCACGGTGTGGTAGCAGTGTTCGCTGCCCCTGGCGAGACGCGTCGAAGAACACGCGTTTTAGCGCGAATGGACAGCGGTAAGCACCACCTCGACACCTTCATTATTCGCGGTCCGTCATCAAAGTTGTCGTCAATCTCAGGCTCGTCCAAGATTCTGCTGTCTAAGAAAGCTGAACGCAGAAGCTTCCGCAAACCGAATCGCTGTGTGGTCAACAGCGCTAACGCAAACGGGGGGGTAGCGGTCAAACACGTTTCGCGTTCGCTAAATCCATTTCCTAGGCATATTTTTTGACCACAACACACACTCATTGGCACCTTCTCAACCAATCATGGCGTCACCACAAGGCTCGCCCATCATCATAGCCGAAAATGGGGATGTTTTATTCACATTACGCGACCCGGGGTTAGCCTTTGCCGTCTGGGAACGAGCCGAAAACGATATTGAGAACCACGCGGACGAAGGACGAGATGAAAACCACGATGCGTCTTCAGCCGATGCGCCTTCAGACGATACGACTCTCAATACCCCGACGACGACATCGAATCAGCCTGCGCCAAGTGAATCTATCCAACCTGATGTAGTCTACAAAGTCTCATTTCAGCATCTGATCTCTGCTTCGCCAAAGTTCAAAAGTGAGCTCACATCTTGGAGTGAAAGCCGCAAGAAGGACGATGGCTCTTACCATGTAGACACCGAAGGTTGGGATCCAGAAGCTCTTGTTATATTTCTGAACATCCTACATCTTCGCTATCGTCAAGTGCCGAAGTCGCTCAGCCTCGAACTTCTTGCTAAAGTAGCCCAATTGGTGGACTATTACAGATGTTGGGAGGCCTTCGACCTCATCGCTGATGTATGGATAACGCAAGTTCGCAAGACACATCCTGTCCCCATGAACTATTGTCGCGAGCTGATGTTGTGGATGCTCATCTCGTGGGTTTTCAAGATGCACACGGAATTTAGCTCCGCCACCCTGAGAGCCTTGCGGCAGAGTGATGAAGAGTCCATCAGAGACATGGAGCTCGGCATTCCGCCAGCTATAATCGGTGAGTGATATGAATTCGGCTGTCATTAGCCTGTTGCTGACAATTGTAGAAACGCTTGAGACGCGGCGCTTAAACTTGATACAGGAAGTCATAGACGTCTGTCATGAGTGGATTGACAAGTTCTGCGGTGCTTATTCATGTTATCATGATAGAAACCAGTCCTTCAATTGCGGCTCCATACTACTGGGCGCACTCACGAAGCAACTGTACAATATGGACATATCCTGGACGACAGCTGAGCCATTCAGTGGCCTCAGCTTGGAGGAACTCGAGAACGGCGTCAAGTCGATGCAAATGCCTACTTGGCACGTAAAGTACCCTCGCCCCCCTCCTACGGCCGAAGAAGAGAAACAAAAAAAGGAAGAATTCGAAAAGCGCCAAGCCGCTCGCCCATCCTACAATCGTGAACCATACAAGAAACCCGCTCCTGAACCTCCTTCCTACATTTACCTGCAGCATGTTTGTTCCCTTGATCCAGTCGTCCGGGACGTCCAATCGGTAATCAAGAAGGCACAAGGACTAGAGCTCAAGGATTTCGTGGATCGCGCTGAGACTGCGACAGACACAACACCTGGCCAAGGCTGATCTGGGTGATGGTGCTAGCCCCATGTATGCCTATATCCAGCTTGTATCAACGTCTTTAGAATTCTAAAGCAACACGTATGCACCAAGGACGCCGAAAAAGCTACGTTCAAAAAGTCCAGTGGGCCTAAAGCACAATTCTGTACGTATAGTATCAATACGATTCCACGGTCAGGTACCCTGATGCCCATCAATATGTGAGGAGCCTAGTATGGGCATGAGATGTGTAGAGCTCGGCTGACTTAGAACGCTTTCGTGAAAGCGCAAGTGGTCTTGATCTAAAATGTTAGACAAGACCTTGATAAGAAGCGGCGCACAAGTGCGAAGTTTCGCTCGATTCTCTAGGCATAGGCAGCACATGATTATAGTGTACTTTGGTCGTTGGGATGAGATTTTCCTGAGTTCCATGGTTGCGATGCACTGAACCAAGGCTTACATTCGACACGTGATCAGAATGTGCTAGGTGAGGAGTTTTAGTTTTCACCTTCACAGTCGCGCAGTCCATTTAAGCGATAAGTACCTCAGAGACCTTTCGTCCTCTCTGCTTCTGTTCCTCAACGGACGCGGACCATCACCACACACTACCCAGATATGGCTACTCAAGAGCCTTCGTCGTCCGACGCGGTGCTTCTGCCCAGGTATGTCCATTGCAGTATAGCACAACTCACCATTAACTCTTACACAGCATCGCGGCGACCTCACCCACCGTTGTCGTCAAGGTCGGCACAGAAGGCAAAGAGTACATCCTGCACACCGAACTCCTCAAGCACCACTCCGGCTACTTTCGCGGCGCACTTTCCGGCGCTTTCAAAGAAACCGACGACGGCGTTGTCCCAATCACTGATGTCGAAATCGACGCGTTCGATGTTTTCGTTGATTGGATATACCGCGGTACCGTAACAACCGACCTATTCCTTGAGGCATTCCGCAAGTACCGGTTGGTTGCAACTCGCAGCTATATCTTAGCAGACCGACTATTGGTTCCCGGCTTGAAGTCTGCGCTCATGGACACCTATTTCGATTTTTACGTCACAAAAAAGCAGTTTAGACCGGGTTGCGGGATGATTGTTCAGCTTTGCTGTGACTTGCCCGAGGAGGACCCATTAATTCGACTCTGTGTCGACATGTGGTCCACCCAAAAGACGATTTACAAGTTGTGGGAAGATGAAAAGACTGAAGCCTTAGATCTCTCACAGGGGTTCCTCGTTCGTCTGATGTTACGAATGAATGAAGTCGGGAAGAAGCCACCGTCGGTGCAAACATTCAAGCGGGAAGATTACAATGAGCGTACAAGGGTTGGTGGATAGACGAATGAGTCGTCGTCGAGTGTAAAGGGCTAAAAGGACGGTTTTTTGCAAACATACTTCGGCTGGGTTTAGTTCTGCAGGCGCGGCAATTGTCAGATAATGTCAGGGTCTGTGTATATGAGCCAGTTTTTACTGTTCTACGTCCCAGTTTCCAATTAGTCAGTGCTTTCCAAATGATAGGTCTGTCAGACTTTTCCACGGTACTTTGCGAACTTTGACCGTGTAGGTAAAGTTGAAGCATAGAAAGAAGCGCTGATAGGAAGGCTCGGAGTGAGAGAGCTGATATATCTCTCACCTTATATGATCTGCTGGCCATCTTGCTATAAGTGGCAGCAAGTTTTCTAAATCTTCTTCGTATCTCTTCTTACCTACATTTCGCCTTCCGCTGTTCATCCATCTTGATCCTTGCTGATCAAGAGCGACATCTGCATCCAGCTATACCAACAATAAACAAAGACACACCACTTCCAGAGCGATACTATGAAGAAGACCAAAGCACCTCGCGCAAGGTATATGACTGATCACATATACGTGAAACATTCGAGACGATGCTCATGCCGTACAGTGCCGTTGCCGCCTCAGAGACCATCGTCATCGTCTTCGGGGAAAAAGAAAAGCAAAAACGTTATACCCTCCACAAGCGGCTGTTGACATACCACTCTGGATACTTTCGACACGCTCTTGTCGACGGATCGAAAATCCACCATGTTCCCGCAGTCGCTGAATTCGATGCCATGCATATCGACATTCTCATCGACTGGATGTATGAAAGGAGCCTTCCTGACATGGATAGTGATGAGGATGTGCTCAAAGTTTACATACTAGCGGAGAATCTATCGATCGGAACCTTGAAGAACTTATTGATGGATATCCTGTTCGATTGGCAGCCAACTTGCTTCCTCAGTGTCGAAGACATCGGAACGATCTTCGAGAGTTTGCCACATAATGATCCTCTACTCCGGCTTACTACAGATGTATTCTGTTTCAATGGATGCGTTGAAGAGATGAGTACTGGGCGCCCCGAGTGGGTTGATCACTTGCCACAGGCATTTCTGGTTCGTGTGATCCAAAGGATGTACCAGCTCAGTCAGCTGCCGGAGGCCGGTCGTAAGCTCAAACGTAAGGACTACGAAATCGTTGAGTGTGTATCATTTGAGGACAAAGACGGAGAGTGAAAGGTCTCACGTTGGGAGAATGGAATGGAAGTGGGACAATGTTTGGTGCAGGCAGTGCAAAAGAGGATGGCCACTTCGGCAGAACAAGGAAAGGCACACGGTTAATAAAAGCATGAATGTTTTGAGAAGAATGGAATCAGTTTCGAGACCTAAGGCGGAAAGCGTTGACAATGCCATGACTGAGTGGAACAAAGGTGTCGGTCGTGAGTCTGACGCAGCTTCGCAGCTGGCCCGTGCTTACATAAGTGAGGCTCCGCTGCCTTGTTAGCGTCGCGCTACGAGCTTCCCCAGCGCCATTCGTCATTTCGTATGAGCAACATTACCTTCACCTCCGCCAGCTGCCTTTCAGCCTACACACCCCCCTCCAGTCATTTACACGTCGTCGCAATCTGTGATTGATCTTATCACCGCAAAAAGGAAATTCAACCGCCCAACGGTCGCAATCTAATTACCATTCACGCCCCCGGAACATTCACGTTAGCCCGGTAAGTCATGGACGGCCCGTTAACTGCTCTCATTTACTGACGTGGCTCCTAGACTTTCAACTACACCCAAATCATCATGTCCGACGCCGAGGTTATCGAACAGAAGCGCGAGGAGGATGAGCGCCTCGACACCGCCGAAGACCCCAACGAAGAGGTACGATACCATCCACCACAACGCGCGCGTTAGACTTGTCGAGAATAGCGGGTTGCTGTCGCGCATACAAGTTCAGATATAGAAGAGCATGCTGACAGTGCAATGCAGGAAGAGATCTCAGCAATGAGGCGACGCGTACAAGAGATGGAGGAAGAAGCCCAGAAGCTGCGCCAGATGCAGAGCGAGACGGACCTAGAACGCCATGAGATGCGCGAGAGCAAAGAGGACGTCGACGCGCGCAGTGTCTTTGTCGGTAACGTCGACTACGGCGCTTCCCCCGAAGAGATCCAGGCACACTTCCAGAGCATCGGAAGCATTAACCGTGTGACCATATTGCTCGATAAGTTCACAGGTCATCCCAAAGGGTCAGTACTAAGAGGAGGTTTTCCTTGAACGATTTGCGCATTTCCAAGTTTTTTTGTTTTCATACATCAATAAGTATGCGCGCGTACAGTCGCGTACATGTTGTTGGAGTTACAGTTGGGCGAAAGTATCTTTCGCTACCTGGCAAGAGTTTGGCAGAAAGATCGGAACGCTAATGAGCGTATGCAGGTATGCGTATGTGGAGTTCACAGAACCGCATCTGGTCAATGAGGCCTTGGTCCTTGACAACAGCCAGTTCCGCAGCCGGAATCTAAAGGTATGGGATACACAACACATTCCACGGAATGCGCGAACGCAAACTGACATATTTCCAGGTCGTCCCCAAGCGAACGAACCTCCCCGGTATGACACGAGGCGGACGCGGCGGCCGAGGCGGTCCCCGAGGCGGATACGGCGGACGCGGCTCACCATACGGCGGCCGTGGTGGCTACGGTGGCGGCTACGGCGGCGGCGGCGCTCCACGAGGAGGCGGCTACCGTGGTGGATACCGTGGCGGAAGAGGCGGATCGGCATACCGCCCATACTAAGGCTGTGACACGACGACACCGGCACGCGCTATACCACCAGACCTAGGTCGCCGTTTCTGTATTGCTATATTGGGGTTCTCGAGGCAAAGGTGAACAAAGGAAACAAAGGACACAAAATTGGATTGGGGAGTCGCGGTGACTATCTGTAAGATCCGAGGCTTGTACTATTAGGATGATTGTTGGACAAATGTCGTGAGGATGCGGCGAAAGGGCTGCTGGACTTCTTATCAACCGGGTTTTCTGAGGGACCGGATGGGTTTAATATATGTTTCTTTGCTTCGTTGCGTGCAGTCCTTCATCTCGTGTGTTTGTTGCTTCGGCGGGATCACGCCTCAGATTGAGTATGTTCACAGTTGTCATGGCTTTGTGTAGCCAATAACATGAATATCAAATATGGAATACGACAATGATGAATTAATCGTGTATATTACTCCATGAGCAATATGCCAGGAGACTGAGAAGAAAGTCAGGTATCATAGCCACATGCGGCTTTTCTCCCACCATGTAAGGACCCATACAATGCTTGGGAACCTCATCCAAACGCCAGGATCCGTATCTCATCAAAAGGACGTTTCCATACTAAGCGCGCCTCAACCAAGGAGTCATGGCAATAAAGAAAGAAAATGCAAGAGCATGTCGACCTCGTCTGAGCAGTATCCGCCGCAGCCGAGTGGAAGACAGCTTGACCACTGCATAACAGCTCATCAAGGCCTGACCACACCATCCCGTACCCAACCTCCATAACGGCCCTCACGAGCCCTCGGTCACATATAACCAAAAGGTATCTTCACCCCACGGTACACCACCTCTCCCCCCATCTCATCCCCGACAATATGTAGCTCTTCCCCTGGCGCTCTGACAACGTACTACGGCGCCGGGTTCTCCTTGACAATCTGCTTGACCTTGCGCTCATACGCCGCCTTGTCCTTTTTGAACAGGTTGAACGCGTCGGCTTGTGCTGGGCTCTCTGGGTTCGGCTCATCGAGCAGGGATTGGATGCCGAGGAGGATTTCTTTGATGTTGATGGCGGGCTTCCAGCCTTCTTCTTCGTTGAGGATGGAGAGGCAGACGGTGCCGGAGGGGTAGACGTTTGGGTGGAAGAGGGGTGGGACGAATTTGCCTGTGAGCGGGTTAGCTGTTAGCTCCTATTAGGCAGAGGGGTTGCGGTTTGGCGCAGGAGGAATGGGCATGGGCTGAGGGATGTGTGGGGACGTACACTTCGGTGGCTTTGTAGGGTATTCATCTGGGAATGCGACTTCGAGCTTGAACAGGCCGCCTTCCCATATCGTCTTTTCTTTTCCTGGTATGCCGCATTCCCATCGCTTCAGGTCCATCATGCCGTTGGAGCCGCGCATGGGCTTTGCGAAGAAGCCGAAGGGGTGGTCTCGTCGCCATGATTTTCTGGCTGCTGCGTTAGCGGAGATCATGTGCGTTGGAAGCTGAAAGCGCGTACCTCTCTTCCGAGAGCCTGTTGACGCAAAGAGACATGGTGTCGGTGTAAGTACAAGGCTGGCCGTTGCGCCTCTAGCTTGTCTCGTGAATTTCCGTACTGAGATACCGGCAGAGCGTGCTATAAAGATAGCGAGAAAACTACAAAGACGGCGTCTTATATATCGCGAGCTTGAGCGTGTGGCGTCGCGCTTGTGAACGTGCTACGATTGCGGTAAAGGTGAGGATTGCAGACGGTAAGAGGACCAGGTGAAGTCGAGTTACGGTTGCACGTGACCAGACAACAATTATCGGGCGCCGCAGCGTTGGGATTCGGGGCTAGATCCCGTCGCGCGAAGGTGGAAGGTGCGATGCGCGATCTGCCCCGCGCTAGGTCTTGGCGTAGTGTGCCCCGCTTATGTGATCCAATGTCTATGCGTGGGCCGAGGCTGACATGGCATGTGTCTGGTCTAGGTAGCTACGATCTTCCTTACCTGTTCCTATCTGTGTTTTTCGTACCCTATACAGCCTTACCTGCATCTCGCAGTGAGATCACATTAAGATGGCGGACACAGCCGCAAAGAAAGAAGAGCAGCAGCCCGCCAAACCCACACCCACAACCACTGCCCCTCCCCCCGCCGATGTAGCCTCCGACCCCGAAGAAGACGACCTCTCCGACCTCGACGATGTCCTCGACGAATTCGCAAACACAAAGCTCGACGCCAAAGCCCCCACCGCCTCTTCAATAGAAGCAGCCTACCCCAAGTCCAGCGATGCGCCGTCGTCATCTGGGCCCGGCAGGCCAGCCTCGGACATCTCCCCTGCGGAACTCATGATGGAAGACCAAGATGCGTTCCAGAAGCAGCTGCAGAAGGAGATGGAGCAGTTGCTTGGTCAGGGCGACTTCCAGAAACAGTTCGACGAGATTATGAAGGAGATGAGTGCGGAGATGGGGGGCGCGAATCCGTTGGAAGATCCTACGCTTGGGCATGAACATGCGCATGCGAGTGAGGGGGCAGGCGAGGCGAAGGAGAAAGCGGCGTCTGGTCCGTCTGAGAAGGCGACTGCCGCAAAGGCAGAGAAGACGTTCCAAGAGACTATCAAAAAGACGATGGAGCGCATGCAGTCTTCCTCCGATACCGCAACCTCCGCCGCCGCATCCTCGTCTCAAGACGATATCCTCGCGCAGATGCTCGCGTCCATGGAATCCGGTGGTTTCGGTGGTGCGGGTGAGGGCGGCGACGAGGACTTCAGCAAAGTGCTCATGGGCATGATGGAGCAGCTTACCAACAAAGACATCCTGTACGAGCCGATGAAGGAGCTAGACGACAAGTTCCCGGCGTGGATGGATAAGAACAAGGAGAAGTGCGAGAAGGATGATTTGAAGAGGTATGAGGAGCAGCAGACGCTGGTGAGGGAGATTGTAGGCAGGTTCGAAAGGAAAGGATACAGTGACGACAACGCACAGGATAGGGAGTATATTGTGGAGAGGATGCAGAAGGTATGTGGTTGCTTTCTCATGTGTGATGCGATAAGCGCTAATATTAATATAGATGCAAGCCGCTGGCTCTCCTCCGCCCGATCTGGTAGGTGATATGAATGCTGCGCAGGAGGCGCTTCAGGATATGGATCAGGGCTGCCCGACTCAGTGATCTCCTTGTGCGATAACTCGTCTGCTTCATTCTTCCCAGATACCCAATGTACATATGATGCCTTCCCCAAAGCAATCTGTTATACTGAGATGCCAAATTCCCGTCTTACAACATGTGTAGAGTCCCTATGATGTCACCACCCAGTCGCGTTCCTTGGGCAATCTCTGGCTAATCCCGAGTCTCGGATTTCGAATGGGTTTTCAGCAATCCATCATATCCATATCCATCGCGTCCCCTTCGAACGCGTCTTGCGCGCGTTGTGATTGCTGCGGATCGTGCCCCGCTGTCGCGCACTCCATGAAGATGGAATCATAGTCGTCATCATCACTACCGTAATGCTGTGACCGCGCATCCGATTCTTGCTCCATTGACGCGATCAATTGTTGTAGCTCGTACTCTTCTTGTGCAGCGACGTAATCGGCTTCGGTCATCTCGGGATCAGATTGAGGCGCGTATTGTGGGAGTACAGGCAGCGGCGCGTCGTCCATGGTCTCTTCATCGATATCGTCATTCTCCTGGGGTGCTTGACGCGCTTTTTCGGCCTCCCAGCGCTTCCGCTCAGATACGAAGTCTAATTGTTGGATCTACGTCATCAGTTAGCATCGGTGATCGCGTCTGTGTACTGTTGCATCGCGTACCTGTTCGCCTCGCGACTCCCACTTCTTGTCGTCCCGGTTGTTCTGTACGCGCTTGAAGAACATGTCCCTCCTGCGCTTCGTAGTAGCGTCGCGCGTCTGCATCACCGGATTGGCCTTGAACGCGCGTTGCGGCATCGCCGACTTCTCCTTAAGAGGTGACGACATGGTGAAGTCGAAAGTTCGTGGGGCTGCATTTGCGGAGCGCTCGGATAGTGGTGATGAGCGCGGTGGCGTGTATGCGGAGTAGTGCGGCATTTGGTGTGAGAAGAAGGATGTCGTGAGCATCATTGTGTGGTGACGTAGTTCAGTGGTGATGGTATGAAGATAGATCGCGTGGTGGTGTGGGGTGGATATGAAGATGTGATGGGTTTTGGGTGGATGAAGTTGGGAGGGAAGGTGATGATGCGGGCGCGAAATGATGAGCAGTCGCGCTCGCGCGATGGTAGGTGCGTATCGATAAGTCACGTGTCTTTCCTAGATTGCGACGGCGCTCCGGGGTTTGTCCCTTTCTCCATGCCGTCAACCACATTGCGATTCTTCCGTTTTTGATCGCGTTACGATTGCTCTAACAAATACCGCAACAGTCAAGATGCGCATTACAAGCAGCCTGAGACCAACGACCGGACGTCACCCCCAATGACATAGCTCCTGTCCAACGAGAGCAGGTAACTCTGCCTCACGACTACGTTCGCTGTCTAGGCTTCTGTATCTTCCGACCTCGAGCTATGGAACCTGATCGACCCTTCATGTGCCGCAAATGTGGAGGTACTGGGGTAGGCGGCTGCAATTTCACGACTTGGACATTCTCCGAGATGGCCGCAGTTGCACACCATCGGTCAGAGTTCCCATGCAAGATTACGAAAACCTTCAGCACACATCCTGCTGCCGAGACTCGCTGAACGATGAGTGGGAGATGTTCAGATAGTTGGTCGCCCCAACTGGAGTCAGGTTTGTGAACGTTTTGTAGTGCCGCAGCCTCGATTACTATGAAAGCAGACGGCAACTTTGAAAAGAGAACGCAGATAAGATCGACCCACTCGCGCTCCGTGTCAGTCGCGTGTGTCTTAGCGAGATTTAACTGCTTGGCAAAGCTGCTAAGCAGACCACTGGAGTGCTGGACTGCTTGGTAGATAAGCCCTAAGCACAGTTCCTTCATGGTGTACGTATCTGGAGATGTGCGATTCGATAGCAGATCCCAAAATACGCATTGGCTGCCAAGCCTCAAATGTACGATCATAATTGATGCCAGTTCTTTCGCCTGCATTTGCGCACGAAGGCCAACCTGGACGATGAGGAGCGACGATCCCTTTCCTGAAGCCCAGTCCGAAATAGTGTTATACACTACCTGTTCGTTTGGGCCGGGTAACCGTGGTGTCAAGTCCCGACGTACGAAAGACTGGAGCTTGAGCAGTGCCGACTCGGGCGTTATTATCGGCTCGGAGGATCGCATCATCGCCTTGGCCTCAATACGATGTACTGTCTTGCTTATGCTGGAGACGCCGTCGCCTATCCGCTCCGTAATGCTTTTGTGCGAAGTTGCGACCTGTAGCAGTTGGGTAATATGGGCTTCAAACTTTTTCTGCGTTTCCATCACCTCGGCCAGTTTCGTGTCAATCTCCCGAATCTGCGCATGTTGAAGCATTGCTAGTGTGCGGACGTCACGGATTTCAGCTCGAGCCCCAGCATTAGCAAGGTCGTCAACCGCTTTCGAACACTCCTGGATATTGTTCACCAAGTCATGGTAACCAAGCTCGAAAGGCGACTGGATGGCAGAAGATATCCGATCCAGAGGGCTTTTTTTGTACCAACGTACGCAGAGGCGGAGGAAGAGGATAATGTACGTGAACAGCCGCGAAAGTGCAGCTTCCATGACCTCGGTCTGGTACAAGAATGCGCTCAGATCCATCCGTGGCAGCACATCACCAATATCGACGAGCGCTTGCGATAGCTTCTCGAATAGGCCGGGTCGGTGGATCACGCCCTTTCAAACAATGCATCAGTACACGACAAGCGATAGGGTAGTCTTGGAACAGGTATAACCTACAGTCAGGACGAACTTCATGGTAGCCCAAACCAAAGCCACGGGTTCGGGATGATGGTATGCCAGAGCATCCATGATCTTGCCGTAACACATGATGCAAGTAGACAGTCTCTCAAGCGATTGTCCAAGATCACCATCCTCTTGCTGCCTGCAATTGTTTTGAAGACCCTCCTTGGCCGTCTCGACCACGGCAAAGACATCGTTGACAGATGCTTTGAAATCCTCGGGGACTGGTATGTCGAGAGAAATCCCTAGCTCACGCTTGAGATGCTCGAAGGCCGTCTCATACGGTGCCGTTGTTGTTTCCTGTTTCCTATGTCCATCAGCCTCGTCTGCAATTCACATGATAGCCTGTTCATACCCCTGGCCTGGGATCGGTGTGTACCACGACGAAAGCATGTCGCGCACTAATATCTCAGCTACGTTGTACACACGATATTACTCCAGCTAAGCACATGCGGTTGTTGTAATTGCGACTGTGGCAAGATGAGCCATCGCTAGCCATATCATATGCAGTTTCCTGGAGAGTGGGCTGTGCAGACCGATCAGGCTGCGCATTTGTCGACACCCCTGCCAGCCGATGCACTCTCCTGCTCATTCAGTACCTAAGTATCTTGTTTTGCAGACATTCCACCCACACATATCAGAAATCAGTTCGCACTTACAATTTGTGGTCTTTATATTACCCCAACATCATTTTGCAAATGCGTTGTCAGTTGCTGCATCTTGCACGAACAGCCTCCATGCTTCTGCGGCCGCTCCGTGCTTTCCGTCAAGAAAACTCCAGCGACCAACGCAAAAGCCAATGTAAGAACGGGGCGCAGTCATCCAACCGTTGCGGTAATGCTTGGGAGTTGATTCTCGCAAGCGGCAGAACTTTCGTACGCCATTTAGCACGTGACTAATAGAGCGGCAAATAGTGCAGCAAGTAACACATCTTCATCGCATCGTTAGCGCTGCGCTAGCAGACCTGGGGATGGTGGCAGTGCTCACCTGGGCACCTGGGCAGGATCCCCGGTTTGTGCATCCTCGGTATGGAGATCCACAGCTCAATGTTACCTTGACTCTGTAACGTAGTTACACACGAGATATTTTCCAGGTGGAAAAATAGTCTCTGAGGCGATGAGATATTACATATGGACTAATCAAGCGTTCCCCTGCTGCCAAGTCAGGCTTAGCCGATAAGCCATCTTTGACCGGTCAAGGTGGGATGCAAAGCACATAACGGCTGCCTCGCTCTCTCAGCTTTCAGAACCTGCTTTCCTGGTCAACATCCTACACTTCATTCCGACTATTTCGTAAGTATGGAAGTCCATGCGCACAGGAAGCGGCGACGAAGTTCCAGCGACAATCCGACAGCCAGTGGCTCCGACCTCACGCAACGGCCACTGAAAAGAAACAAGATTGAAGACACATGTCTCTCGACTGGAGCATCGACTGGGAGATATGTCACTATACACCGTGTATACTGTTCCCGCACTCATGAACACCATGGAGGTCATATTTCGTCCGCATTCTTCCTCGACGTTCCAGCCCTGCCTATGGAGGCAAGTGACACGACGCCGCTTCATGGTGAGGAGCGCTTACTAGACATTGGGGGCTATTTGGCTGGGTGGGAAGGCTTCATTTTCGTGGTCTATCTTGATTACGACTGCGAGGCTTATCGCGAGGCTATCAACGATGCCTGCGTATCCTTCGCAACGCTCTCCACGCCCAACCACGTTGGTATGAAACATGAATACCCACCAGTAGAAGCAGTATCTGAGCGATTGCAGCTGTCGGGGAGTCTTCAGGAAGCTATATGTACCATACGCCACCAGGATGAAGACGGACCTCAAAACTGGAACTTCGATGAAGAGCTGATATACCCTTACACGAAGCTATACCGGTGTAAACATCACTCCCTCGAATCGATGATAACAGCACTGGAATCCCGGCAACAGCTAGAGCTTGGGCAGTTATTTCATTACCTAACCGATCGTTTGACCCCAGAATACGAGAAGCTGGCGAAGATGTCCGCTGAGGGCATTGTGAGCCAAAAATATTGGGTCATGCTATTTCGGCAGAACGACATTGCTCTCAGAATCCAGGATGGCCAATACCAGGCATTTGTTGTCAAATCTTGCCGATTGCTCGATCATAATACGCTGAGTATGGAATGCTGGACTTGGGAATACGACGGAAATTTCTATCGAGAGCATTTCACTGTCTCCAGCGCATGGCCTTCTAGATCGAAGGAAGTCGCGATCACCCAACTTTCAGTCTATCCGATTTTCTATGCGGCAGATACGATTGAGTCCAAATTACGCGAGCGTGGCCACACTTTCTGGGGGTGCCGGGGTCGAAAGTACGTCAGCTATGATTCGCCATTACAAGGAATTGAGTCACAAATTGTGAGAGTTCAGTTGCGTCTGAGTTTGACTCTGCTTACCCATAACCCAGGGTGACCTAAGATACATGGTTGACATGGATGCGTACAGGAAATTCAACGCTCGTGGGGAAGATTCGTTAAGACCAAGCGAGCTTGCAGATGATGTCGTTAAAAGCGACGAGATTCCAGGGGGTTCATTTGCGATTCTACTACCTGCAACTATCATTGGATATGGGTTCCATAACAAGGAATGGAGTAGGTTTGACAGATCCCCTGCCTATGCGAGTACTGAACGTGTATCACAGCTGTCCTTCGTGTTGCACATATTCGAGACATCAAGTGGAACAACTCAGTCTTCGAAAGCCAGCTGGTTCTCCGAGAAGACAAGAAAGAGTTAATAAAAGCTCTGATCACAGTTCATATTGAGAGAGGTCGTACGCCATACAAAACAGATTTCATAGAAGGTAAAGGCGGAGGGCTTATTATACTGTTACATGGAGGACCAGGAACCGGTAAGACATTGACGGCTGAGAGCGTTGCAGAGCTCTTGGAACGTCCACTCCATAGAGTGATGTGTGGGGACCTTGGTACAGACGCCGAGCGTGTTGAGAAGTACCTGAAATCTGAATTGTTCATCAGGAAGACCTGGGACTGTGTGGTCCTTCTAGACGAAGCAGATGTATTTCTCGAAGAGAGGACGAAGATGGATCTTCAGCGCAACGCGCTGGTCTCGGTGTTCCTACGTGTGTTGGAATATTACGAAGGTATCTTGATCTTGACGACGAACCGCATCGGCACCTTCGACGAAGCATTCAAGTCTCGAATACAGCTGGCACTTCACTATCCACCGCTGGACAGAGATGGCCGTTGGGGAGTATGGAGGAACCTTGTTCGCTCATTGTCGGAAGCCGGAGAGGACATCAATACCCAAGAAATAAACAACAAGCTCGACATCCTTGCCCGGCACAGACTAAACGGCCGTCAGATCAGGAACACGATCAACACAGCTCGTCAGCTGGCGCGGTACAAGAAGGACTCATTGCGCTACGCGCATATAGACCAGGCTGTCCGGGTTGTCAACGAGTTTGAGAAGTACGTCACCGACATACACGGTCACGACGATGAAGAGTACGCGCGAGATCTAGGCTTGAGAAACGATGATGTTTCGCGGGAGGTAGACTGATCAATGTTTCCCATTCAATGGTCTTTCTTTTTGGGTACCTAGGTAATCTTGGTGTTTCCTATCCCACCTGTAATTACCTCAGTAGCACATTCTTTGTAAGCCGACAAAACGCAAGCCCAATGACTTTGTTGATAGTGAAGTACTTGTGTCGCAATTCGTTGGTCTCTCAGGTGCTGCAGTGGCAAGTTCTGCTGGGTAGCGAACGGAAGTTGCAACCCGCCGCCCGGCGGACGGCTTTGCCAAGGCGCTAACATCGAGACGCCGAAATAGCTTCGTCATTTTACGTTGTCCTGCTCTCCACCCAGCACTCCTCCATTATCAGCCTTCCCTTCGCCAATTCTTGTCCGAATGTCAATACATCGCGCACAAGTGCGCGTCTGCATCTGCCAGCCGTTTACGTTACAAGCAGCCACAGCTAGCACGCTGTAGGTTCGCCAGATTCGCCACATCTGCGGCCGAATGACATTAGCCCTCGTTAGAGGCCGATCTCGCCTGTCATTGGAGTGCACTTTGAGGGACCGAGATTGTAGATTGTCCATACACACTTCTAGATGCCCTAGGGCAAATCTAGATGCAATGGGAATGCGGCACACGCAGGTGGCCAGTGAGAAGGTACCAGAGTGCATTAGCGCACTCAGGTGCGAAAAGCTACGCTAGCTCCCTGCCGACCCGCAAGTCCTATGGCCGCCTGTGTTGAGTCGGTTCGTCTCGCGTGGCGATATGCAAACTTTCACTTCATACCTCACGATGTCTGATGTTTCTTGAATGCAAGTATTTGTTGTTTCTCTCTACTTTTGCAACGGCGAAGCATGGAGCCTGAGAAAGCTAGTGGACGCCTCCGACCTTTCGTGATTTAGTCGCTCGTACTACGCATCATGGGTCAACATTTGGACAGCCGCGATGAGACCAAAACGGACCGCTATGGGATGAGGAGAGAGCGCGATGTGCTGCTCCTTTACGGCGCGGCGTTTCGCAATATTCCTCATGTCGACAATCTGGAAAACCATGTACCCCGCTTATCCCCAGATTCGACTCTGACAGCCTTGTGTCAACTTACAGCTATCCGGATGGGGGCCCAGCGGTCCATGATATCGCTCCTCGACGATGAACGACAACACATACTTGCGGAGGCGACTTGTGACTTACCGTTGCGGCCAGAAGCACCAGGGGACGCTCCAAACAGCTGTTGGCTTGGGAACGTAAGCATCCCGCGGAGCTGGGGCATATGTGAAAAGGTCCTGGAACTGAACCGAAATGAGAACCCAGTCTTTATCATCAACGACCTCACGAAGAATAAGGGGACATGCTTTCGAGACGATGTCCAAGGGAATTCTGATATGCGCTTCTACGCCAGCGTCGCGTTGATGTCTCCCAACGGCGCAATAGTCGGATCGCTATGCATCTTCGACAACAAGGTTCGAGACGGTCTTTCCGAAGAAGAACTTTCTTTGTTAAGGGACCTGGGTTCTACGGTCATGAGCTATCTGAACACATATACGATCAGAGATCAGTACAGGCGAGGAGAAAGATTCACTCGGGGGCTTGTCTCCTTTGCAGAAGGCGCATCTGTTCTGTCTCCTTTCGAGGGAGATGCGCGGCACGATTCGACAGCAGTCGTTCAGACACCGTCGGATTACTCTTCCGCGGCGTCTAAAACGGATTTGGACGGAGCGAAGGATACGCGAGATAAAGTCGGAGCGAAGCAGACTACTTCTGTTCAATCACCATCAGCAATGGCCAAGACGAGTCGTGCCAGATCCAATAGACATCGGTCGATCGGTACACTTCGTAAGGACTATCTCTCCAAGCTTCACATGAGATACGCACTGACTCGATGCAATAAATCTAGAGGACTCTATTCTACCCACTGACTCGAAGTCGATGTTCTCGCGTGCTGCAAATGTGTTGATGAGCTCAAGCGACCTTGACGGAGTGCTGATCCTAGATGCGAGCGTTGCGGCAAGCGCGGGGCAGCGGCGCGGCAACAGCGCCTCAAGAAGCGATACTGATGCCCCCTCCGAGTCGTATCGATCTAGATCTTCAAGCGATGAGGCAAGCTCCAACAGTACCGAAGGTTATGCCCACGGCACTTCTTCGTCAAGTTCCAAAATGTGTCAGCTACTTGGAGTAGCAACGCCGAGCGACAAGGAGTCGGAATACGGGACTTTGGTCGAGCCTGACCTTTCCCGCTTATTTCACGAATATCCACATGGCAAGATCTTTACCTTCAACGCTGAAGGCTGTTCCTTATCCTCGAGCGAGGAATCGATTTCGAGCCCCAAGGTTGCTGAACATCTGACACCTGCCCCGCCATCGAAACGCAAGACCAACGACCGACCGCAGCGGGGATCCGCTGCTATTCAGGCGATGTTTCCCAAAGCACGCAGTATCGCTTTTATTCCCTTTTGGGACTTTGAAAGGGCTAGATGGTTTGCCGGCTGTCTGTGCTGGAGTAATGATCCATACAGGCTACTGTCCGCATCTGTGGACATGGCATATTTCAAGATTTTCAGTCACTCGATCATGAGAGAGCTCTCACGACTAGACGCCGCAGCCTTGGATCAGGTGAGTAAGCGCTTAAGCTAACGACTTTGTAAGAGCTGAGAGATTATCACAGGCCAAATCGACATTCATCTCGTCCATTTCACATGAGTTACGTTCGCCCTTGCACGGAATACTTGGTACACTAGAGTTCATCAAAGACACGCCGTTGGACTCATTCCAGACGAGTATGATGAACTCTTTGCACGCTTGCGGTACGACGCTCCTTGATACCATCAACCACGTCATGGACTACGCCAAAATCAGCGAAGAAATGAAGATAGTTTCCTCGAAGAAACTGAAAAACGAGAATACAATACGGCTATCTTCCAAGCCAGTGAAGAGCCGGCGAAGAAAGGTTTCCGCATTTGATCTTGGAATCGCAACCGAAGAGGTCGTAGAAGCAGTGTTCTCTGGGTCATCATACATTCCAGCCACCTCCAAGCTCATGGAAGCACCTATATCGCCTACAGATGAACACGCAATCTCGTTTCCTCCGCGCAGAGCACGTTTTGTCGTTTTCGATTTGGCTTACGATGATGATTGGGTCTTTTCATTTCCAATTGGATCGTGGAGAAGAATCGTGATGAATTTGTTTGGCAACGCTGTCAAGTATACTGAAACGGGGTACATTCATGTTTCCTTGAGATCCAACAAGCGAGCTGAAAATGCCGATGCGCCTGCAGCGATCACACTCACCATTACAGACACTGGCTCGGGCATGAGTTCTAGTTTTCTCGCGAACCGCCTTTTCCAGCCATTCTCCCAGGAGAATCCTCACGCTCCGGGTACAGGCCTGGGTATGAGTATCGTGCGTCAGATAATCGACACGAACGGCGGCAAGGTTGAAGTTAGCAGTGACCCAAGAACCGGCACTAAACTCATTGTCAAACTTGCCCTTAACAAACCAGATATACCTGGTGCAATGACGACTGAACGAGCGCAGTTTCTGTCTTATCTACCAAGGTTAGAAGGTCGGAGGATATGCATTCTTCGCAAGAAGATAGAAAGACCAACCGAAGACGCCACTGTCTCCAAAACGGACGAAGGTCTGTTACGCTTCACCAACGCACTGGTTTATACTTTGGAGACGCATCTCAAGATGGAAGTGGTGAAGACGCACGAGTGGGAAGGTCATGACGCCGACATGGTCATCTGCCCGGAGTTGTCCTTTGACTACCTCGCCACGATCCGGAAACGGAGGCCCAACGGCCAGCGCGCCCCAGTGACCATCTTTGTGGGGATGGATGCACTCGAAGCAGCGACTTTGCGCTCCGATGTCCGCGTTACCAATCGTGAGTCGGTAGTTGAGATCATCACGCAACCGTGTGGACCTTACAAGCTCGCATGGGTTCTCAACCGATGCCTGGATCGTTTTGAACATCCCGCCGAAAACCTACAACCTGCCGGAGTCTCTAGTCCACTGCCACAGCCTCGACAACAATCACACCCCTATACACCAACCAAGTCGATGCAGAATTCCATGGAGTCTCTCAGCTTGGCATCACCTGAAGCAGTCGCTCCTTCTACCGCTGGATCCACAAGTGTGCAGCATTCAGTTACGTCGCCCCAGGAAGAGGATCCTGTAATATCGCACACCCTCATCGTCGACGACAACATGCTGAACCGACGACTGCTCGTCGCGTTCATGAAGAAACACGGCCTTCCATTCGAACAAGCGTCGAACGGACAAGAAGCACTACATAAGTACCAGGAAGGTGCGCGCAAATATGACGTTATATTGATGGATATGTCTATGCCGGTCATGGACGGTATGAGCGCTACACGCGCGATTCGTGAATACGAGCGGAGTAACAATCTACCACGGTGTTCCATCGTTGCACTCACTGGCTTAGCGTCTTCGAGTGCCAAGTTGGAAGCATGGAGTTCGGGGATCGATCACTTCATGACGAAGCCGGTCAACTTCAAGGCGCTTGGAGAGCTTCTCAGGAGCGATGAGGCGCGGAGAAACGCAAGAGCGGGTAATGAGGAAAACGCACGGGCAGATTGATGGGCCTTCTGATGACGGGCCTAAGATTTGACCATAGCGCTATATCTCAAGAGCGACAGCCGTTTCCGAGCAGATGACAACAAACTAGAAGTCTCTTTGGACGTTGGATCAAACGCCAGCATCGGCAGATCGCAAAGATCCAGTACATAGTGCAAAATGCACAAAGACACATAACCAGCCACCTATCCTTCTTCCTCCACAGTCACAGTGAACTCCGGCTCCTCCAACCCATACAGCACCTTTCCATCCAAGACCCAATTGAACAAACAAGCTCCACACCCGGACAGCGCGCCAAAAGGATTGATCTCGACCAACTGCACACTCCCATCTTGCTGTAGCGCAACGTCATAACTGAACCCATACCTCAGCAGCAACCCCATAATCTCCTCACTCAGCTCTTCCTCCGCATACGCCACAATATCCCCCAACACCTTCTCTGCCCCTACATCAACCAACTCAACAGTCCGCTCCAAATCAAACCCCCACGGCGTTTCAAACCCCATCGGCCATCTATACTGGCTAATCGCACTAACCTCAAACTCCGCTGCGACAGCCTCCCGTCCCGTCTTCGCAGCAGGCGGCGGAACGAAAACGCGAAACTCCTTTCCGGCATCCATACCCTCATCCCACGGATTCAACACGAGTTTAATCTCCATCTCCCTCCCTTCTTTCTTCGCATCTTCAAACTCGCGTGTCAGACAGCCGTACACGCGCATACTAGAACATATCTTTGTGATGACGTCTTCGCAGGTTGAGCTAGGGAGCTTGCCTCCCATGGGCGAGTCTTTGGGCGACATCTGATCGAGGCGGATGAACCACTGCCGCTTCCCGTCGAGAAGGCCAGCGAGTTTCTTACCTGATTTAGTGCAGAGAAGTGTTTCGACGACGTCGTTGAGGAGGGACGTGTGGATACGGTTCGTGGATACCCACGCGCTGTGGCAACGCAACAAATCCTCGTACAGGAAGCTGGGGAGGAGGATCTCGTAGTACTCGAACAGGTTTTGGGAGGACGCGATGAGGGGGTGCCAGAGTGTGTAGCCGTAGGGTGTCCAGGGTGGTGCTTCGTGCGTGAAGTGCGGGTTTGAGGGGACGACGGGGCTTATTTCTGAGACAAGGTGGTGGGCGGTGCTGAAGCGTTGGGAGCGGGATGATGGGTTTGAGGAGTCGGTGTTGGCGGCTATGGCGGCGGTGTCGGTGGCGACGAGGGAGAAGGGGATTTTGCGGAGGTGCATTTTGGGAGTTTTTTGGAGCAGTTTTTGGGGAGTGGAGTGTGATGTGGAGGGGGAATTGTAGATGATTCGAAGAATTGAGAGCGTCGTATAGACGAGTCTTATATGGCAGATGTGCATTGCTGATGTTGGGCGTGGAAGTTGCGTACCGTGGTTACGATGGAGTCACGACATCCACATCTGGAACGTGAAGGGCGTAAATACAGTTTGATCATACCACATTGTACATTCTGCCCTTTCAAGGAAACGACGAAGCGCGATTAAGGCATCTCATGTTCCCAGTCTATTCTCATTCTCATCATGCGCCCTACCATCACCAGCTCAAAAAGTTTTCTCCATGGCCTCTTCTTCGATATTCCCTCCCACAGCTGCCCGTCTCGTTTCTTCCACTCCAAAATGGCAATGGCGCATTCCTGTTCACTGTCAAAGTTCTCACATCCCAAAGCAGAAGAACATACCTCATTCCAGCCTTTTCTCACGTGCGCCCCATCTCCAACCACTTTATTCATAGCTTCCTCCAAACCACACACATACCCACTCACTCACCCATCCCCCATCACGAACGAAAAGGTCCACTTACCTCCTACCTCCTACCCCGAGCCATCGGCCCCCTTCCCCCCAAACAAAGTCGCGCAAAAACAGTGGCAAAACAAAACACAATAGATTGGTAGGCCGGCCCACACATATCTGACAAGCAACAAATTCCCCTCTCTGAAGGCTAGGTTGCAAGTCTCCTTGTGTGGGTGGTATGCTTGTCTGTCCCCCAATCTAGAGGGCCCCACGCAAGGGGGCAGGTGGATGGTTGTAAGGAAAATCGCTGGTACTGGTTCTTGACATCCGGGAGATATAGAGTGTATCTGCGTCCCGACGCGCAGGGAAGCGCGAAAACATAGAAACAAGGGAATGGTGTAGACGAGCGAGGGGGGTGGGGTGGGGCGGGAGGTGGAGCTGTGAGATGCTTGGCCGGGTGACTGGGTAGTTTGTTAGCATGGCGGTGGCAATGTGAGAAGATGGGAGGGAAGGGGGAGGGGTGAGTGGGTGAGTGGGTTAGTAGGTAGTTGACTGCTTGGAGGCAGGATGGAGGGAAATTTGAAGAGTTTATATATACATGGGGGACCGGGTTTGCTGTCAAGCAGCTGATGTGATCAATCGCGCGTGCTCAGTCTAGAGCACTCTTGTCTCTGCTCGCAAACTTGATGTTTTACCCACATGGTCAATACAGCTGCGCCCTAGACAACGACACTAGCACAACACGCACATGTATCCCACAGTCACAGTCAACGCAAACCCTATACAGTAACAGAATTACATTTTCCTGCCTATCCTACTCTGGAGCCTCCACAGCCCATGGTACTATATCTCTCTATACGCCAGTCCCTTGAACGCTAATGCAGGAAACCAAGAAAAACATCAAACACCGTGATATCGTTTGATCGAGCACACAGAGAGTACGTGGCGTGCGGCCGAGCAATGTCGATCTGTACAGACCCAAGTACGTACGCACCGTTCTTACAGGCCTCTTAATCGACGACTCGGCCTTCCGGGCGGCAGACGCGCAGCCAACAAAGCTTCGATGCCTGCCGCTTTCGCCTTCTCTCTCGTCTCCGCTGTCGTCTCCGCTCTCATCTCCGCTTCTTCAGACACGGCTTGTCAGCAAAAGTGCCAACACATCAAACAGGAAAGAAAAAAGGAAATCCCCGAGTTACTCAGGGATTACCTCTTCTTACTTCCAGGCCTGGGCTTGCACTCGTCTCCCAGAATAGGGTGAAGTTTGATCTTGATGGGGTAGTTTTGCGTGTTGCCACCGTAGCCCTTGCTCCAGTCGTAGCTGACGGCGTAGGCAAAGATGTTTCCGTCCTTGCTGAAGCCCGTCGCGACGATGCTGCCGCCGACTTCGGGGTAGCCCTTGAGACGGTGCTTGGCGTCCTTGTCCCAGAAGTGGAAGGTGCCGTCGGAACCGGCGGTGGAGAAGGTGCCGTGTTGGGGGTGGAAGGAGATGGCGTTTACGGAGTGGACCTTTGCGATGTCGCGGTTGGCGGGGTCTTGCTGGCGATGGCACTTGAAGGAGAAGTTGAGGCTAGGTATGGGTTAGATGGTGTGGTGAAATATGTAGACGTGGGAGTGCTTACCTGGTGTCCTTGTCTTCGACATATTGAATGGCGCATCGTCCTTCGATGGAGCCCACGGCGAAGCCAGTCGCATCTGTGAAGCAGCTCACGGCCCTTGTCTGCCACTTGAGGGGACTGGTGATGGTTTTGTAGATGGTTGTGGGGTTCGAGAGATTGACCATATGGATGTGACGCTCGGCGGTTGCGATGACGAGCAATTGATCCTTGATGTCCATGCTGTAGACGCGCTCCTGGCACGTCAGAGTACCAACGGGCTCGGCACCCTGGAGATCCCAGAACTTGACGGTCTTGTCCCAGGAACCAGTCGCGACATAGTCCTTGCCGCCAGTCTGGAACCAGCGGACGCACTTGATGCCGTTTTCGTGGGCCTTGGCTTGTTGTGCAGGGACGGTGCCGCTGGCGGGGGCAGTGCGGAAGTCGACAATGTTGAGCATGCCTGTTGAGTCGCCGGCTGCTATACGAGTGCCATCCTGACTATGTTAGTATTCGGACATGACTGCCAAACATGTTGCTCAACGTACCTTTGACCATCCGAGACCCAGAACATGACCCTGGCATTCGAATATCCACTTTCCTTGCGCGCCATTGCCGTTGACCTCGTAGATGTAGACCTTCTTGTCCCAGCTGCCCACGGCGAGGAAGTCGTTTGTCGGCGAGAATTGGAGGTCAGATATGCTGTCGCTGGGCAGTTGGCCGGCCGGGACTTCGACGTCTTTGCTGGTGTCGCCGGTGGTGGAGCTAGCAGATGCGGCCGGTGCGGCCTGACCGAAAAGAGCCATCTCTTGTGATTACGTCCCCGTATCTGGGCGCGTCCTGAGTGCGGGTGTTGGTTGTTGCGAAGCTTTGCGCGAGGTTGCGGTGTTGATCCCAAGCTTGGACGAGAAAGTAATTCGTACGCGCTCGTATGGAGATTTCCAGTCACGTGGAGGTGTTTCGAGACTGGCAGCAGTGAATAGGGTTGCTATGCGCGCAGCAGACCAGATGACTTTATGTTCTTCACCGACGACGCGCTCAGCAAAGAAACAGGCGATGCACCAAAGCTCTCCAGGCACCCTTGCAGGCGCCAGTCCGCTTCTGCCTAGCGCGCCTAGCTCGGCCCCCGGCCTCCGCCCCATGGTAAAAAGTTTCCGTCGCCCACCTCTTTCTTCTTCCAACGTTCCTCGCTCGAAGAATCGCAACGAAGCTTACGCACAGAGCGCCCGCAAGGGTGTCTCGTCTCGCGCTTTGGGAGAAAGTCCCCGGACAACGATCTTTTGCGATCGCACTTTCAGCAACGAACCGCCATAGAAGCCGCGGCTTCCACTACCGACTACGACTCTTTCCGCGTCTCTTTACCCGTTCGCACTCCCTTTTGGTTGGCTTTCCGAGGCCGTGGGTGGAGGGGCTGGCACCTGGATGATGATATGAGTCCGTTGGCTACCTTGCTCACGTGCTGAGGTTCGCTGCAATACTGGGAGGAGGAGGGAGACACCGGGAATCGCCAGGTATGGAGGGTCTTCTCGTCCAGTTTATGGTTATGCGATTGCCTTCCTGCACTTTGGTCAAACAAGGTGTCACGGATGGTAACTCAATGGGGCTTATTCTTGAGGCGAGGAACGTTCATTCACCCACACACTTTTCGGATCTGAGAGTAGACGCTCTCTGACAACCGTCGGAGTTGATGGGCTACTACGCGCTTGGTCGAACAAGCCAGATTCATCCAGCCATACACGGTTCATATGATGAGACAAATGGAAATAGAGTCAAGCTCTGAGGCTGTGTAATCCCAAAGTGGTATCACGGCCTTTGCTGAATTTTCTACGACGGTATCTGATGAACCTTATGGCTTAGATAGTCATGAATTTTAAAAAAGAATCTCATCATAACACCTCTTGCATCTCTTCGCATTCTTGACTCGTCCCTTTGGTATCATCTGTGAAGCTTTTCATCTTCTCGCTGGTCTTCATGCCTCGCTACCAACAACAAACTCCTTGACCTCCTTGTACGCCTTGTCCAAATCGTCGTTAATCACAATCTTGTCATGCGGCGCCTGTCCACTATGCGCAAACTCCATCTCGACCTTGGCCTGGTTAAGTCTCTTTAGGATCGCCTCCTCCTTGTCCGTCGCGCGACTCCTCAACCGCTTCTCCAGAATCTCCATAGACGGCGGCTGCAAGAACAAGAACCTTGGGCGAGGGAACGTAGGGTGGTTTGCGACTTGCTTGACACCCTAGATTCAACGTGGTCAGCAAGGATACGCTTCATACCAAACATCGACTAATGACTTACCTCCATCTCAATATCCAAAATACAAATCTGGCCCTTCTCGGCAATGTCGTTCACAGCCTTGACACTCGTGCCATAGTGGTTTCCACCAAACTGCGCATGCTCCACAAATCCCTTCTTCTCTACCAAATCCAAAAACTCTTCTTTGGTTACGAAGTAGTATTCCTTGCCATCTTGCTCCTCTCCTCTGGGTCCGCGCGTAGTGTGCGATATGCTGAAGCCGAATTTGCCGGGGAACTCGTCGAAGAGGCGCTTTAGAATGGTGGATTTGCCTGCGCCAGAGGGCCCGGAGATGACGATGGGTTGGTTGGCGGAGAGGGCGTCTTTGGAGGCGGGGACGGGGTCGGTGGGCGCCATTGTGGAGGGGTGGGTGGTGAAGGTGCGGATGGGGAGTGTTGTGAACGTGGGTTTTGTGTGGAGGGATGGCAACGGAGGGTGAGTCAGGCGCAGATGGGAGGGTAGCTTTAGGCTGCCGCTTTGTGACTCTTTCAACAGTGCTCTGGAGAATCGCGAGAGAGTCAATGGCATGCCTAGTCGTGGATGGGGAACTGTCGGGCGCGGCGGGGTGTGATTGGCGGTCAAGCTAGGGGTCCTCGTTGGTGTTTGGTGGGGCTCAAGTGGGATGGTCGCGTTTTCGTGTTGCCCGTACTGACGACATCGAGCTGGAATTTAGCTTTCAGCTCCAAACTCCGCGCATGTCACAATAATCGCGCCAGGAAAGCAAGTCTCCGGAGCTGCAAATCGGTCACCATGGTATGCACCTTCTGTAGTACCCCCAACACCATTCTAACAGCCCCCAGTCGAAACAATACCTCACCCTCCACACAGTCGACTCGGCGCATCCCAAAGCAAGCGACATCTTCGCCGCAGCGCCAACCAGCACCCAACTTCTTTCCGCCTCGGGCTCAAGCAGCATCAACGTCTACGACACCACACAAGCCGAATTCCCCGTAATACAAACACTCGACAAGGCGCATCCACTCGGCATACACCACCTAGTAACCGCACGGGAAGAGAAGGCACGACGAGCCGCGAGCGCAGGCTTCGAGGGCAAAGTCAAGATATGGAGTCAAGATGAGGAGGGAGTGTGGAGTGAGGACGGGGAGATTGTTGGTGGGTACGCCTCCATGCTTTCTTTGAGATCGCAGGAAGTGGTGTTGTTGAACTGAGGAAGGAGCTGACAACTACTACAGACCAGAACAAGCCAGGTGAGATATGGGCCATTGCGCTGAGTGCAGATGGCCAGTATCTAGCCAGCACCAGCATCAACGGCAAGATCAACGTCTGGAGCCTCAACAAAGATGAGGGTATGCCCCGGATACGCGAGTACGAAACAAAAGGCAGCTTCGGTCTATCTGTAGACTTGGTACGTCTCCCTCCCTTCCCCCTTCTCCCATACCACATCGTCAACACCTACTAACACTACCCACCCACAGTCTCGCAACGGCACCTACACAGCCTCCGGTCACGAAAACGGCTCCATCTACGTCTTCAACAACGAAACCGGGCGCCTCGCACACTCCCTCTCCGGCCTCGTCCACCCAGTTCGCGCCGTATCCTTTTCTCCCGCGTCGAAACTACTAGCAGCAGCCGGCGACGCACGCATCATCGCTCTCTACGACGTCACATCCGGAGAGCAAGTCGCAAACTTCACTGGCCACGGCGGGTGGGTGTTGAGTCTGGATTGGAGTGATACGGGCGAGTATTTGCTATCTGGGTAAGTCATCCCCATACCCATACCCATCCCAACAGCCGCACACCATACTCCCTACTTTGTTCTAGAGGTTTGGTACTCCGGACATGTTGCTAACACGACTACGTGAAATAGATCCCACGACTCCCGCGCAAAAGTCTGGCGCATAGAAACGCGATCCTGCGTAGCCACGCATTCCCACGGCGACAAACCGCTCTGGAGCGCAAAGTGGTTGCCGAAAGCGGCGGGCAAGAGTGAGATGTTTGCGTTGGCTGGGGGGAATAACTCGATTAGCTTTTACCGTGAAGCTGCTGGTTGAGCGGAAAGGCTCGATACCGACCGGCGATGAAGAGAGGGGATATGAGTGCTTTGCCGCCAGGCTCTGAAGGAGGATGAGATGCAGATAAAGCGTGTTCTATGCAAGGGGCGTCGAGAAAGACGGTCCAAGATAGCTGGCAGCTGGGTATGGGGAAGCGTGTTATAGTAGTACCATCGAGACTAATGGAGTAAATGATTCTCAAACTCTTTCCTTGTATGCGTTCATTTTACGCAGAGTCAAATCGCATCTATATTGGTGCATTCCCAACGAAGCCCGAGAAGCAGCAACTTTTAACTACGATGTTCTGACAATGGTTGGTATCAATGTATCAGATTCCTCTACTCTTTTCGCGACAGAAACGCTCATTTACACTACCCACTTCGAAAGAAATGATAACCCCGAAAGACATATCCCCGCTAAAACAGTATCGTCTCACCATCCTTTTCATAACGCCAAAACACCCTTGCCTTACCACCAGAATAACGCCCTGCCCACTAACACAGCAGTATGAAAGCAGCCCGTTGACACCCACTGGTACCTCACGTACTAGCAACACCGCCATTCTCCACCCCCGGCGGCGCGTCAACCCTCTGTTTCTTAGCATCCGGCCCCTCACTCCCCACGCCCCCATTCCCATTAACACCCACATTGCTAACATCCTGCAACGCGGCTCTTTCTCTCTTGACACCCCCAGGGCCACCAGCACCAGCACCAGGGTTACCATTACCGGGCCCCGCACCGTTGAATGTAGGCGGCTTGTACTGGCCACGATTCGCACTAGGACTCATGGCGTAGTTTGGCCCGCCGGGCATGCCAATGCGGCGATCAGCTTGCATGTGTGGGTTTACAACATTAGGGCGGTTGAAGGAGCCGTTTGATGTGACGCCTGGTCGCTGGGGTGGTGGTTGAGGGGCGGGTGGTGCGCCGACGGCGTCGCGTTTGATAGGTTTGCTGGCCCCGTGGTCGACACCTGGGGTGCGTTTTTCTTTCGGTATGGGAGAGTCGGCGTTGGGGTTGAAGGATGGGAGGTTGGTTAGGGAGGCGGAGTCTGAGGCTTGAAGGAGCTCGGCGGCGCGGGAGGTTACGAAGCCTACGGGGGGTCGGTGGTTGGGCGGAGGTGCGTTTTGAGCGGGTGTGGTCGTATCTTGGGCTTGTGGTACTGGTCGTGCTTGGTTCGGTGGTTGTTGTGCTTGGGGTGGGGTTGGTCGGAGAGGTTGGTTGTTAGGAGCGGCTTGTTGGTTCTGGGGCTGCTGTGCTACGGGTCTCGAGGCAGCACCGTTGTCTATTGCTGGTGGGGCCATGCGACCGCCATTCTGCACCGGTCGAGGCTGCTGTTGAACAGGAGTTTGTGGCTGTCTTCCGTTCTGCATGTGAGGGGCAGGTCTACCGGGTGCCTGGTTTGGTTGCTGTTGTTGCACACCAGGTTGGCCACGTCCGGCTTGTGGAGGTCTGCCGTTGGGCTGGCGAGGGGGTCCTATGTTGCGAACAGGTGAGGTGCGACCAGACGATATTCCATTTGGTTTCGCTGGCTGAATAGCGCGCGGCGCTGCCGTCTCCGGAGCGGACAATGTCTCTGACAAGGAGAACTCGTCGCCATGGCCCTCTGAGACATCAACTCCATCGAACAGGTTCTCGTCTGCATCGTCGTCAAAATCAGCCCCGAACGACTCGTTGTTCAGATGATCTGTACGCGTGCGAAGGACCTGGTTGGGTCGAACCGGTGTCTTGTGCGGCTCCTGCTTGACAACAGCTTGCTCCTCAGGTTGGGGTGGCGGTTTGAAATCGTTATGTCGGTAGAGGTTGTCCTCCTGGAATTTGATGGGTTTGACCTTCATAACCTGGACCTTCTTGAGGTACTCTTTGTCGTATAAGCAATTGCCGAGGACATTGCCGAACGTGCGTAACGAGCGCTTCAAGCCATCTGTTGCCGCCTCTTTCTTGGCCTTTTCGAATGATGCTGCTTTGCCTTTGCCGTTCTCTATTGAGCCGTAGCCAATGTCCTAACGCGGTATTAGCAAGGGTGAGATGCAAAGAGCAAACTCATTACCTCGTGATATGTGCCATCCTTCAGCGTGATCCTCACTACTATTGAGAGACCCAAGCTGACCTTGCCGTTTTGATGCTCGTCGACCTGTCTTTGTCAGTATGCATTTGCCTCTCAGATAGACCAAAACATACGTAATCAATCTGCACCTGCCCCAGCGAGCTTGACCAGCCATTGAACCCAAAGACTTCGTTCGCAAGCGCTATCGCCTTGTTCCCCTCCAGGTACGCCACCTTACCACCGCCATTACCCGGCCGTTGCGATATGTATTCCGGTCCGAGTTGTTTATTCAGCCGACTCTGTAATGTCGCGATTTCCTTTGCTGTGAAGCCGTTTACGACGCGTTCTTCGAAGGGGTTCTTGACGTTGCCGCCGTTGTACTGGTCGCCTGGCCTGCATCGTTGTTAGCGGACTTTATTGATGTCGGGAAACGGTGCGTGAGAAACGCGTAGAAATTCTGTACGTACGCAGGCATTATTGTTGTTACGATGTGGTGCGCATAGGTCGCCGCTTTGCTGAAGTCGAGGCGTCGTGGCTGAAGATGACGCGCCTTGGGACGGCAGGAACGCGGTCGCGCTAGTCCCGCACTCACGTGCTCTCAAGGCAGCATCGACCAGACCCACGCCCGACTGCAGCACTAGCAAACCTCAACGAGGCTTCAGCCGCCTGCAGTGTCCACATACTCAAGTAAACGGAGGCCTCCTTATACCGAGTATATGGAGGCCCACGTGGGAAGGGGCAATAGCTAGGTATGCGCGTCACCATGATACACCCATCATATACCAAGTATATGCTGGCAAGGCAAAATAATGTAATTTCGGCACCCAATACGCCTGCAATGCTATAATCATATCCTTATATATTTGTAAAGCGCCGTTACAAGCATCCCAATCTATCACGAAGCTTCCTTTCTCCTGCCGCGATCGCTCGAGCTAGCCTCCTCATCATCACTATCAACGCCCAAAGAAAACGTAGAGTCATTGTGCGACTCCCGACCCTTCTCCGAGCCCACGCTCGCGTAGCCATTCCCTGGCTTCTTTGGCACCTCGTCGAGATCATCGAGCTCCCTCTCGTCAAAGTCGGCAGCTTCAAGATCCTGCCTGCGTTCTTTCCTCCGGAAGTTGTCGAGGCCCATACCGGTGAGAAGAGACTCGCGTCCTTCGTCATTGTCTGTGCTCTTGTATGCGCTGGTTGTGCGCCTGCTGCGCCACCACAGGAAGCCGCAGAGACAGGCGACGATGACGACAACGACGAGTGCGACCTGGCCGGAGCGAGCGTAGGCCTTCCACTCTGCGGCCTTGAGCTCCTTGGTCTTGTCTTCTTCGGCTTGCGTCGAGTTGGGGTGGTCGCCAACGCTGGTCAACGGACCCTTCTCGCCATCGATGAGGCTGTCGGCAGGAGCACCACCAATCGCCTCGATGTTCACGCCCATGAAGCGATCGAGCATGTCCCGAGTGCGCCTGGGGTAATCGAAAGGAACCATGTGGCTGGAGTTGTAGAAGACAACGTAGGTGAGGTTACGCGCCTCCTGCCATGTTCCAGCGGCTTCGCCTTCGAACATCCAGTCCTGCTTTGCGTTCTGCACACCAGGGGATGCTTCGAAACCCTTTCCGCCGTTCCACTTCATGTTACCAATCATGGCCTCTGTGCCAACGTGGTTGCAAATGAAGTCCTTGTCACCAGAGAATAGGAGAGTTGGAACCTGCTCGATGAGTTCGGGTAGAAACTTGACAGCAGGCTCGCTCTTCCTGGCACGGAAATGACCAGAAACAGCCCCGTTGCACTCCTGCCAGCCGGTCTTCTTGTCGGGGTTGATGTGTAGAGCCTGAATGACGTCTGGGCGGCGGAGGTAGGGAGTGACCTGCGCGAGATCCGGGGGCCAGTTCATTCCACAAGATGAGTCGTCACGGAGACGGATGTCGTACATGTTAAGACACTGGTTCATGGTGTCGGCTTTCTTGTTCTTCGTTTCTTCCAGAATCCTGACCATGATTTGCTCACACTCACTGGTGTCGACGGTGTTCATGCCGCCTTCTTCGAGCTTTTTGACACATATCCTCTGTTGCTCTTCGACGCGTCTTGCCGAGTCGGTGTCGGCCCGCATGAGTCCATTCTGGTAGGCAAAGGGTATATAGGCGAGATACTGATCGACTGGTGATATCCATCCGTTTCCGATCATGAGACCCTTGAGTGCCCATGGTGTTTTGGAAAGGTTTTCTTTGTTTCGTTTGAGGATAGCGCGAGCGATGTAGGGAATGTGTTGTCCAGCGTACGATTCACCGGCAATGTAGAACTGCCATATGTCAGTATCCCGCGGGTCCACTTAGTCAAGCCACTCACATCGTCATGCTCGTATTCGGGAAATAGCGCAAACCACTTCTCCAAGAAGATAATCATGTGGTCGGCCATTTGGTCCAGTTCCGTGAGGTAGCTGTTGGTGTTGACATAGCTGAAGCCAGTGCCGACGGGCTGGTCCACGAAGAGCAGGTTTGCGAACTCGTCCCATGAACCGTTGTTGTATTCGAGATTGCCGCCTTCGCGCACTCTATATGGGCCGACTTCCATCATGGCGCCGTCCATCGAGGAGCAGCCTGGCCCGCCGTTCAGCCATAGTACAGTGCGCTGTTTGTCTGCGATGTGGCGGTTCTCGTAGTGCCAGAAGAAGAGGTTGCCGTTGTTCTCTGCATCGACTTCGATGTGTCTGTTTGATGAAGTTAGTACTGTCATATGTGCGCGCATGCCTCTCCCAGTCTGCTTACCCTGCGTGCATCTTAAGCAACGGCTTCGGCGCACCGGGCAGGTCTTGTATGAAGTAGTCGGCCTGCGTCTTCTCCTGCGCCATTATGCTCGGTAGCCATGATACCGTCGCCAGGAGGCCACCCAGGAGCGCTGTCCGCCATCGCAGCGGAAAATGTGAGGAGGCCATGGTGAGGCCGCGTTTGGGAGTTGAGGCCGCGGAGGTTGCGGTGCGCAGTCGCTATATCATGGGAAGTGAAGGGAAATAGGGCACAGCGAGTGCAGACAGAGTAGTGATAGGTGAATGCGCAGCCTGGCACAGTGTAGGGTATAGGCGCTGAGATGCGAGAAGATCGGACTCCAGAGTACAGCTTAGGTGGCTACTGCGGCGGCTGACGAGTCCGAGTTGGGATCCAGAACAGGGGCCTGTCAATGTAGATCGTGAGACGCAAGACACGCGAGCGATCCACAAGGGGAATGGTAATTTCAACGGATGGTCTTATTCATTCAACAGTCGAGAACGAGCGAAGAAAGTTAACTGATATCAATATTATAGCGAGATGCCTGTTGAGGTACATCTTTGGGGTACCGTCCAAGCTTCGTCCCACGGCCAATCACACGCCACAGCGCCCATTCCGGCTACTGCCATCTCCGCGTCTCGAGAACGCGCATCGCGCCCCAGCATCTGACACGATGCAGCGTTCACTCATGCTTCACACATGTGTCAGCTCCGTCCTCAGGCCGCAAATCTTCCGAATGCGAACCCCAAATAAAATGTACACGCGTCCCTAGCCGCCGATGTTCGCATGCAGTTGTCAATCTCACATCCCAAGGTTCGCCGGGCTGACAATAACTCTTTGGACTACTTGGACTACTATCCCTCTAGCACCAACTTGTTATGCCGTCATTCCGCGCCAACGTGAAAGACGTTCTAGAGCACCACAGCATCCGATTCGGTCCGTCTGGTCGATGCCCCGACAGAGAGCTAGAGTCCCGCCTAGTACTACACCGCGGACCCCTTTCCAATCCTCGAAATGCTTTTTTGGAATTCCCGCAAGCGGTACATGTCAATCATCGTTGATGACTGTGTGCCACAGTGGCGCATGCTCATCTTCCGTGCTGTTGGTACGCGAAGATGCGCGCCCGAGATGCGAAGGCAGCCCGTGTTCAGAAGAGGTCGTTCAGGCTCTTGGCTGAGTCTTTGACGATCAGCTCACGCATTCCCTGTGCATCCGATTAATATCGCGTACTGAGGCATGGCGACGGGATACGCTTACCTTGGGCATGATAGGTTCCCCGTTGTCGTCCTTGACGTAGCGGAACGGCATTTGCGTGCTCTCGTTCTTGTTGATCTTGAGATCAGGATGGTCGATGTACGGGATCTTGTCGACGGGTACTGCGCCTCGTCAGCAACATGCATCAGCGTCTGAATTGTTTGGCATACCCTTGTCTTGCACGCAAATCCTCGTGACACGTACTGCTGTGTCAGTCGTCATCTGTACTGGTCCCAGGCGACGTCCTTGATATCCTTTCTTGCGCAGCTCCGAAGTACGGTCTACAAGTACGTCAGTCAACTGTGCACATTTGGAACAATGGTGACAGATTACACACCTCGTGGCGGGTCGTCTCCTAATCAAGAATCAGCTCTTCCATCACATTTCTTCTCTGGATGAGTGCGGATGCTTACCAAGTATACCGCCGAACAAGAAAATGTCAAAAGTCTCGCCATCTTCCGGGTTCAAGTCTTTGGCTGCGGCAGGATCCAGCAGGCACACCTTGTCTTTCTTGTCGGCATAGATCTCCTCAATACCTCTTGTCTCGACATTGAGCCCCTTGGCGCCCTGTAGGTTGGCTGGCAGCTTCAACGAAGCCGGCACTGAAGACAGCAGGAATTGTGCGCCGGATGCATGTGACTCCGCCGCAATACTGGAGTACTCAAGAGATGACCATTCCTCGAGCTCAGGGTCCAGATGTTCCACCACAAAGGTCTTGCCGGTGCCAGCCATTTTCGGGGTCTCTGTGATTGGAGGTGGGATGCGCTCCCGGTCTTGTGTATTTTTTGGCGTGATAGTTTACTGCAGTGGTTAAGCGAATTACTCAACAGGCGGGGCTCTGTAAGATGTGTTCAGGCTCGATGTCGTGTCTTGCTTCCTGTGTTCTGGATCGATGGTGAGAACCTTGAAGCCCTGCAGTAGTATCTCGCTAATCAAAGTAGGTGGTGGAGGGGAGCATGGCTGACCTTCAGGGTTTGATAAAGTCTAGAACTAGCGCATTGAAGCAGCCAATCATACTCAAGCAACCGTCTATCATGGTAAGCGGGGAAGCATCCTTTCGTAGTTGCAAGATAAAAAAAGTGCATCGTGATTCAGTCCAAGCAGTGTTCCATGTGACGTCGCCGCGCCCAAACTCCAATGGCACAAAATACCGACACGGCAAGCTCTTTCGAGCTGGGCCCTGGCGATCATGGTGGGCTCAGAGGCCAATGGTGTGCACGCGTGACGTTGTGAAGGTGCCGCGTCTGGTAAGGTCTACGGCAATCCAGCGTGCAGCGTGCATCCGACCAACGCGCGTAAGGGCCGGTTGGTTACACTTTCGCGGAAACGGCTGCTTTGCCTTGGTGTCTTTGTGCGAGTTGCGTCAATTCATCCGTTAAGTAAGCCACGTTTTAGGTATTGTTCACGTCGGCCCACTCGTCGCCTACATATGTGCTGCATCTGCCCCTCTTTGAGTGACAACCTCGAGCGAAGCAATTGAAGAGACAGCAATACCCAACTCTATTACATCACCCAAACTGTTCACATCCTGCCTCTACTGAGCGCACTAGACCTTCCGCAACTCTCAGCATCACCTTTTTTTGTTTTTTGCTCTGTTGCTCGATTGATCTCGTGCAGCATTCCGAGCAGCTGGAACCTCGGGCGATCCAGGCTTATCGCATAGTCGAGCTGGATAGAGGGGCACTCCTCCCACTCCCACCCAAACATCGTCGCTTCAACAGCACCAGAACCACAAGCCAAGCGAGTCATAACACGTCGACGTTGTTGTGTTGTCAGGCAGCAGCAAAGACACACGCCCGAGCTTTGTCGGCACCCAATCGTCAGCGCTGGAAGCCGGATCAATCACATCTATTCACCCTGTCCCTGTCACATAACGGGTAACGGTACTCGCCCAAAGTGGTCAGCGCGAGCCAACGACAGCAACTTTTAAACAAATTGCGACCCTTGACCCTTTTCTGTGTCGACATTACAACAAAGAATCCACACGCCAGACACTCTGCACCTTTCGCGAGCAGCTGCCCCTCTGACGAACGTCACTTGCGATCCGCAACACCACAATCACCACCACCGCAACCATGAACCCGCACCAGCAGAACAAGGTCGATGTCAGCGTACGTCATAGCCGCACAGAAGCCATGCGCACCCTTTAGGAATATGTCTAGCTAACCGCGATTTAGAAAATGTCGGAGCAGGAGGCCAAGCTCTTCCGTCTCTACGGCAAGCTGCCCAACAAGAAGGACTTGCTCCAGAACAAGCTGAAGGTACGAGAGCCTGCGAAACATTCAGAGCCCTGCTAACAACGGCCACAGGAGCGCAAGTACTTCGACAGCGGCGACTACGCCCTCTCCAAGGCCGGCAAAGCTGGTGACGTCGGCGTCACCCAAGTCGGCCGCGAGCACCCCAACCCCGAAAAGATCCCACACATCGCCCCGCCCACGCCCACCGGCCAGAACGGCAACGGCAATGGCAACGGCCACAGAGACAGCGTCACCGCCAACGGTCAAGGCGAGTTGGCAGGCAGCCCCGTCAAGGAACACACCTTCCTGCACCGCGAGACAAGCCTGAACCGCGAGACCTCCGCGTCAGACTTTGAGAACAACGAGAACGTCGAGGAGGGCGGCGCAGTCAAGGCATAGACGGCATACACCTGTTTGTCGCTAGCACTTCTGCGCGCTCCCCCTTTGCCTTACTTTTGCCGCACTCATTTGGCGCAACCTTGGATGACGGGTGCCCAAAATGTATACATACGCACCCACCCTTTTTCGAACGGCCTGAACCCGGTTCTCATCGTCATTTACGGAGTCGGATGCGGCGTTCCCGGATGAAGCGAGCTTTTACCATCACATGGCCGGCCGAGCCTTTTTTGTATCGGCGCCCACAAACGCCTGTCGGCAAACAATTGTTTCCTTTGCATATGAAGTCGGGGAGCACAGGCACGTTCTTCACTTCTTTGTGTAGTATGTTTGATAGGGGATGAGTGGGTTTTGCAGAGACCGGAGCATGTTCCGGGTGCTCTTGCATAACTGCTGGACTTGGAACTTTCACGGCCGCGAGCGTGTATGCTTGTTTGAGTAGAAGATTATCGTAGCAATATGATTACTGGAAAACTCAGTTTTGGCTGTGTAATTACATGGTGATGACTTGCGCGTGTCTGAAAGGAGGATGCGCTAGTGGATATTGGAGCACGTGACTCGCTGACGCCTGCCCCATCAAGATATATCAGTAAGCGCACCCACAACGGAAGCTTCTCAGCATCTCACAAGCGTCTTCTTCAAAGCCCAGACGTACTGTTTCTGCTTAAATCTTCTTGCTTCCAAGATTAATCACAAGCCGCTGTCCCTCAGCAGCCGCATCCCTCAGCAACACTGCTACCTCGGTACTACCAGGCCGCGCCTATCCTGGCCCGCATTGAGGACAATTCCTGAGCATGCTAAACAAAACTACAAACACGGCACTACATACTGCCCACACCTCTTCAAGCACCTCACCAACACCATGTCTCTTCTTCAACCTGCCCGCCGAACTACGCAACTTCATCTACACCTTCTCATATAACTCGCTCACAATCGAAGCCTCACTCAAAAACAGCCTTCGCATCACATCCTTCTTCGCGATCCCCAAGACAATCGTGCACAAAAACAACGCGATATCACAACCCCGAAAAAAGGGTCTGCCGATCTGGTTGATGACGTGCACACAAATTTTGAAAGAAGGCATGAACGTACTGTCAAGAGAGTACGCATTCACCTCATACCACCCCGGCCTCGGCCTTGTCCGGAGAACAGATCTCAGGGATTTAGCCGCGGATGACGTGTTGAACAGGCTCGTCTTTGCGGCTGTCAAGACAGTAGTGTTCAACATGAGGGCGTTAAGCTATATCACAGCAGCGCACGCGGACGAGCTAGCACAAGACTCTGATACCGAAGTCACGACTGAATCAGGGCTTGCGCGGTGGCATGTAGACCCTACACTGGGCAGACAGATGGCTATGTCGGGAGCGCGCAAGGGGCAACGGCAGACGACGGTGGTGGTCAAACTTGGGCCTTTTGATGAGAAGATGTTGAACATCCTGCACGAGGCTGGTGCAATCGTTAAAGAGCTGCGCATGTACTGGACTTACAACGTTTTTGGCGTGTTGCCGGGTGATGAAGTGGTTCTTAGGAATGAGGCGTTGGAGCGCTGGGTGGGCAGGTTGGAACGTGTGCGGATTAGAGTGGATAGTAGGGTGGATGAGTTCATGGCGAAGGAGATAGTGGCGGAATTGGGGAAACGGGCGGCGAAGAGACTTGTTGCTAGGGGAGGCGGGGCTTGTGATGGAGACGGAGAGACAGTGGAGGATGGATCGAGCGTGAGATGGAGGGAAGAGGTGAGGGATCGTCGCGATAGACCGTTTGGTTATGGTCGCATCAAGAGGTATGTTACGGTTGAAAGGTCAGCTGGATGAGGGAGATTGTTCACGAAACATACATACTTCGGGAGTAAGTTCTCGTGCCGGCCACCAAAGTCTGCCAACTATCTATCTCGCGCAGTCAAGCCAGCATCTCAGATCTTCCGCTCGATCACCAACGTCGACTCCCAATAGCTGAGGTGGGTAGGCCTAACCGCCGGGGCCACCTTCTTCTTAGTCCAACGCACGCCTACGTCCTCTCCTGCAGTAATACCCACGAGTCGCCGTGAGCATTTTTGAGCAGCCTTCATCATCTTTTGCGCAAATAGCCACTCCGCTCCTCCATACCTAACATGGACGCAAACCTTACGGAACCGCCCGGTCCACCTTTCGTCAAAACAATCCATCATCTCTTCTTCGCCCTCCAGCCACTCCCCACCATAATAGTGGAGAAACGAACTTCTACACCACATACGATCCCAGTATAACTCCAAACACGCGTTCTCTCCAATTCCATGATAGACACAATCGAGAAGCTTGGTGTCGTCCTCTTTCGCTTTCGCGAGGAAACGTGCAGCTTCGCCTGGAGTGTAATCGAGACGAAAAGGTGTGGGCACCTTGGGCTGTACAGTACGACTAGGCTGAAACACAACGCTAGCAATATTTCCGCTTCCACCGTAAGTCAGACTGTTGAAAGCAGACCGTGCCGGCGTACCGTGTAACAAAGCTACATCTCCTATCATCGGCACCGGGTCATCGAACACGAACGTACGCCATCGGCGGAACACAGCCATCGCTTCGGCGTGGATCTGTTTGTTGGCTAGCAACCATTTGGGTAGACCAATGATTGCATAGCCGGGATAGTAGCAGGAAGGAGTCGAGAAGTCGCGCACTACTGCCTGGACGCAGGTCTCTTTGCTGGCGTTAAATGCGCGGGAAGAAGCGCCGAATACGTGGATGTAAATTTGTTCTCGAAGTTCGGCTGGGAGGTCGAGAAGGAGGTTATGCGATGAGGTAGGAGCTGATTCCGCCGACGCGGTGGACTTGGATGTTTTGAGGTGGTCGAGGTTTGAGGTGTCCTCGATGCTGGCGCGGTTTGTGCATGTTGAGTTCATTGTGGCTTCCATGTTGGCAGTGAGTTGATTTGAGGAAGTCGGGGGATTTGGTAAGATGAGCGGTGTTCTCCACTTCTTAATCGGATCACGAAGAGGGTAGCCCAGGCAGCATTCGTCGCGCCTTCCTTCATTACCAGACGAGGACCGTGCCCGTGATCACGAGAATATCTAGGGCTGGATTTCGGATGCTTTCGCATACAAAAACCGGTACTTCTGGATCTTCTACCCTATGCAGAACAGACAATCAACAATCGACGCTCGCCCATCACCTAAGTCGACCTCATAGCTCACTTATAGCTCGGCCTGGTTGCTACAACTGCTCTTCACCACTCGAACCCACTGCCCACATACGCTCAGACGACGACATGGCTCCCAATAAGAAGACGCCCCCCAAGAAACGCGCTTTGTCGCCGGCAAAAGGCACTCGCTCCTCGAAGCGTCTGATGTCCAAAGCCCGAAAGGCTCGTCCCACTGTCTCGGAAATCCCTTGTCAGGAAGGAAGCGCACTCTTGAACCTGCCCCGCGAAATTCGAAACCAGATTTACTTGGAGTCACTTGATGGTCTGAATCTCACATTCCGCGTCGACAAGCTCATCATTGTTGCAACACGGGACACCGAAGGTTACCTAGGCATCCGGCGCTTGAAACCAACCAAGCGAGGTCTCCCACTATGGTCGCTGTCTAGCCAGCAGATTTGTTACGAGCTCCTAGACATGATCGCCCGCACCTACGCATTCCAACCCTTTGGTCGACCAACATTCCCCGAGAATGAGTTGCCTGGACTACCGAACTCGCTTGTCTTCACTCCTGGTGGCGTAAGAACTGTCAAACTAGTCCCCGGAGATCACATTCCGAAATATTGGACTGAGAACAACGGTGTCTTCTGCGATCTGACTGCTCTTTTCCTCGAGCTAATGGACAACCTACTTCTGGAGGATGCGCGTTTGGAGCTGATTTGGTACCACGTCGAAACCGAGTACTACTATAGGCACTACATATCTCGCGACCTCGCCCGTCAGTGGGAGGACGACTGGCAAGAGAGATTTCGTAAAGTCAAGATTACTGTCGTGGTTAGGTCAGATCCTGAGAAGGGTGGCACGCCATTGTCGATTATGGACGATGCGGAGAAGTGTGCAATGAGGCTTGTCGGTATGGGTGGGGCTTCATCTTGGAACGATCTGGGTCATGTCGATGCTTGGAAGCCCTGGACGCCTTATCAGCCGGACTCGGTGTGGGTGCGACATGTGACGACCGTTGCGCGGAAGGTGGAAGCAAACGCATCGAGGAAGAGCACTTAACTGTGCATCGTGCCTAGATCAGATACAAAGGAGTCACTGAGGCTGTATCGATAGTCGATAGACGTCGACTGCAGTTCCAGGCAATACAGTCGTCCATATTAACGCCTCGGTCTCCAACGGGGATATGACGCTAGCCACAACCAGTTAGCTCTATACCAATACGACGGCTACTTAAACTTCCATCCCACTTGTGAAGCCATATTTTCTTCTCTCTACAACAATCCTCCATCGCGGCGTAAGGTCCCGAGGTCGTCTCACACCTTTCTGTCAAGTTCTCGCCAGATAGCAACACCCCTCAACATGCATCTCCGCAACGCAAAACGCTACTCACCCGACGACGGACCCTACGTGCCCCGTAAGCGCCGCCAACGCAGCACAAAAGAAGATCTTGACCGAGCAAGACTCATCACCACTCAGAATGAGCAGTCACCAATCTTCACCCGCCTGCCTCGCGAATTGCGCGACATGATCTGGGAGGAAGCCTTCGGCTCCGATGAAACTACCTTTCATTACCGTAACCTCGCCATCGATGCCAAAAACCGAAAGTACCCCTCGAGCTGTCTCGATGACCACTACATGGGCCTTCCCGAATGGCTACTCTCGTGCAAAACGATTCTTGGGGAAGCGCTTGAACTCTTCTACAGGACGCAGACATATGTCCCAACCACACAATATGGAAGAACAAAACGAAGAGTAAGCCTAACACCAAAAGTTCGCCGCAGAGTTTTCAGTGCGAAATCATGTTATCGTGCACCACCAAATCCGGTGGACCGCAGCGAGTATAAAAACACACTTCTCTTCAACAACAGCATCAAGAACGTCGAAATGACATGGAAAGTCACGTTGAATTGGCAAGGGGCTACAGGCGCCGCGAAAGATCTGTGGTTTGCGCCGGACGAGGTCGACACCATGTTTGTGCAATACCTGCAGCGACTCCGACCAGATCTCAAAGACGTTAAATTCGTCTGTGAAGTGGCGTTCTTCTGCCAGGTGTGCAGTTATGTGCGTACGGAAGCGGACCCACACAACAAGAAGAGAAGGGAAAAGCGAAGAAACAGCCTAGATGGCAAGATAGAAGGACTTCGTGGGTGCTGCAGAGGCCTGACTGTTGAACTTCAGAGTAACGTGTGCGAGCACTGCGAATTGGACAGTTCGGATCAACTTTTCGAGGAAAAGGCGACGGTGGAAGCGTGGGCGAAGGGCATTGTTGGTAGTGATGCGGAGGTGCACGATTGCGATGATACGAGAGACACGTCCTACTATGAAAAGGGAACAGTCTTGAGGACTATCAGGGTCTCCACGCAGAGATCATGAATGCGCGGTAGTGCAGCGTCTATACTTGGGGGCCGAAAAAGCGAAGAAAGCTAGGTAATCCACTGCCAATACTAGATATCAGCAAACACATCATCATACCCGTCCCGCCATCCCCCCTTTACTCCCCTCATCCGCCCCATCCCCCACCCCCTGCTGTTCAGGCGCCCACCCGCCATCCTCCACACTCCTAACCAACTCATGCACATCCAGCCTCAAATCCACAATCTCCCTCCCATTAACAAGATCATTCTCATCCGCCCTCTTCCCCGCCTCCTCCTCGTTCCTCGCAATCCCCGCCTTAACATGCCGATGCACCAACCTCTTCCTCGCAACATCAAAGTCCACATCCACGAACCAAAGCTCATCCATGAGCTTCGCAGCTTCGTTCCAAGGCGCCTTGTTCAAAGAACAGTAGTTACCCTCGAAAATGACGATGCGGACGGATGGCGCGATGGCGATGTCGTTTTCAACGGGGTCTTTGAGCGCGTGGTCGAAACTGGGGGCGTAGAGTGTGGAGCTCTCGGGACATATGGGGTCTCGTAGCTTCTTTACTAGGCTGTAGAAGGAGTCGCCGTCGAATGTGAATGCCGCGCCTCGTCTCGCGTGGGCGCTGTCTGGATCGGGCATTGCGTCGAGTTGTTGGCGCGAGAGGTGGAAGCCGTCCATTGGTATGAAGGCTGAGAGTGGGTTGCTATTAGCCGTACCAGGGGATTGCTGTGCATGTTTCTCGTTGAGTTTGGTTGAGACGATGGCTGCTAGTGTTGTTTTGCCTGGTTCGTGGTCAGCGGGCTGGAGGGTTGGGGTTCGTGCGTGTACTGTACCGGACCCTGGGATACCGGATACGGCGATTAGCAGGCGCTTTGATGCAGGGACATCTTGATATTGGTCTGCAGTCTCGTCAACACGTGTCTCTTGTTTACAACTCGTAGTATCACATACCCCAGACCTTGTTTACTAGGCGCTCTACTTGTTCCTCCATATTGGTGTAATCTTGAAATGGCTCCAAATATCTTCTGTGTCAGAAATCGCGTAAAAGTCTTTATATCTTACTATCCTGGAGTCGATCGGGATCGCCAGCGTCCAAGGCGGGATGGCTGGCTTTTAGTTCGCTCATCCGCATTTGCAGATTGTGGGGGCTCGGCGGCGTGAGTGGACCGCTGACGTCGCGCGGGAGGTTGGCGGGTTGGAATAGCTGGCACCCTTGTTATCCATGGATCCTTTCAGCCCTGTATCATGTTTTGGCGTCAAGAGTAGGTGTTATTCTGTGTAATGTGTACTACCTAGGTATGCTTCGAAATGCATCCTGGAAAGGTTGAAGTTTCTGTGGCATGGCAGGTAACGGATGAATGCATTTGTGGTAACATGCTGACGAACAGTCGCTGTAACTGACCCAAAACCCATCGCAGGCGAATACAGCTGTAGATCTTTCGAACGATGAGTAAAGCGAATTGTGATTCTTATCGCGCGCGACTGATTGAAGATGGAAGTAGAGTTCTTTTGGCTATGGCGTAGCGCGTCATCCAATCACAAGGCAGCAGGAACCAAGGCCGCTCTGGCTGGGCAAATATGTCCGATATAGCCGGCGCATTGCTGTCGCTGTCAGCTAAGAGCTAAGTCAACGTAGCAGAGATATGCCCCGAAGCCTCGCGCCACCGCAGTCGTCCCGAAGAGCTTGAGAGCAATTGGTCAAACGCGTCGTGAAACGCGTCGTACCCGTTCGACGTCATTATGCTCCCGCCAGCCCTCCTCGCGCTCCTCTTCACGCTCCTCCCACACGTGTCCGCCGCCGACCACAAGGTACCGACTAGCAACGAATCGCTGCTATGGGGCCCTTATCGTCCGAATCTGTATCTGGGGCTGCGCGCCCGCATGCCCAAAAGTCTCATTGCGGGCGTCATGTGGGGAAAGCTGGAAGATGTAGAGACGAGTAAGCAGACACTTTGAGGATATGCGTACAGCGCTAACTAGTTCTATAGCACTCCGACATGACGTGAACCAGAGCGACGGCATGGCCAAATACGGTTGGATCTCATACGATACACGAGAAGGCGGCCGACAAATGATAGAAGACGTCGGAAACAAGATAAACCTCATAACCGAGTTCATAAAGCACTCTGAAGGCCAGAGCCAGGGGAATTGGGGTTTGCGCATCAAGGGCATGCCTAGGCCTGATGCACCCAAAGACCTCAAGACTACCGTGGTCTTCTACATTGGCATGGAGGCCATGGAAGCCTGTGCCGACTGCAAGCTCGAAGCGCGTCAACAATTTGAGGTCGACGAGAAGACGGTTCAAGCTGTGAATATGAATATTGCGCATCCGAAGTTGGGTAATGCGGGTATTCATATCCCTGTGCCCATCAATGCAGATGAGAAGCGTGAAATAGCGTATATCAAGACGCTGAACGTCACGGAAGATAGGCTGTGGCAGGGCAAATGTAAGTACAATGAATGCCATGATATCTTCAATCCCATCTACCTGTGCTTCGAACCTCCCCATCGTGTCATGAACAACCAGCTGATGAGCATGTGCAAGAAGCCACCTTCTTGGAGTCGCTGAAAGACCAAACGAAAGACCGCACCGAGCCAGGACCAAATGATATCGTGCTGCGCAACGCTCCGGGCAACGGTAATTTGCAGCTAGTGCAGATGGTGTGCCATGGGGAATTCGAGGTCAGCACCACGATCATGTATCTATACTGAAACTGACCTCAAGCAGTTTGACATCCTGTACTCCAGTGATACTGCGAAGCGAGCCATGACCTGTGAGTACTCACCTCCACCATTTGATACGGAAAAGTGCATCCATGAACTACATATGCTAATGCCTTCAGCCGCCGGTCTTACCACCAGTCTAGAGGAAACCCTCGCATCCTTCGCCAAGAACTTCGACGCAGTGTTCACCCCGAAAACGCCCTTCACCACCGTCATGCACCGCGCCTTCTCTCGGAATACTTTCTCCAATCTGCTAGGTGGACTAGGCTACTTTACCGGTACTGCCAAGGTCGACACGTCGAAGAAGGCCATATACGCTGAGACCACTGCAAACTTCTGGCAGAAGTCAGTCGACGCAAAGAAGCATACAACACCCGAGACGAAAGGCCCGTATGAGCTTCTTACTCATACGCCATCGCGTGCAGCCTTTCCAAGGGGCTTCCTATGGGACGAAGGGTTTCATCTTCTTCTTGTCATCGAGTGGGATGCTGATCTCGCTCTCGAGGTGATCCGCGACTGGCTCTTAAACCTCATGGATGATGATGGCTGGATAGCAAGAGAGCAGATTCTAGGCGCGGAAGCCGAGGGTGCAACGCCTGCTGAGTTCGTCACCCAATTTCCACACATTACGAACCCGCCAACGATGTTTCTGGTCATCTCAAAGTTCATCGATATGCTGAAAGGGACGACAAAATATCATGGTCACGACTCCCTGTACCTCGCCAAAGCAGAGACTGGGAAAGCTTTGGTGACGAAGATGTATCCGTACCTCAAGAAGCACTATGACTGGTTCCGGAAGTCGCAATCTGGGGATGTTGAGGCCCATTCTATTCCATCGGCTAACTTAAATGAGGGCTACCGATGGCGTGGCCGGACACCAGGCACGAACCTTGCCAGCGGATTGGATGATTACCCCCGAGCGGAGCCTCCCGACATCACCGAGTTACATTTGGACGCCCTGTGCTGGGTCGGCGTAATGGCACGAACACTAGAACGCATCGCCTTCTTCACCGAAAACGCCCACGACGCGCTCACATACCAAAACCACATCCGCGGCGTCAAAACCAACATCGACACCGTACACTGGTCCAAAGAACCAAACACCTACTGCGACGCCGTCGTACGCAACGACCTACACACCCACGCCTGCCACAAAGGCTACATCTCCATCTTCCCTCTCCTCACCGGCTTCACCGACCCCTCCCACCCCCATCTCCCCGCAATGCTAACCCTCCTCCGCGACCCCAACCACCTCTGGACCGACTTCGGCGTCCGCAGTCTAAGCCCCGAAGACGACGCCTACGGCAAAGACGACAACTACTGGCGCTCGCCCATCTGGATAAACATAAACTACCTCCTCCTCACCAACCTCCTCGACCTCGCCCAAATCCCCGGTCCCTCACAACAACGCTGCCGCGAGATCTACACCGAACTCCGCAGCAACATCGTCCATACCGTGTTCAATTCGTACCTCCAAACAGGCTATATCTGGGAACAATACGACCCTATTAAGGGTGCTGGACAGCGTACCCAGCACTTCACGGGCTGGTCGGCGTTGGTGGTCAAGATTATGGCTATGCCTGATTTGGAGAGGGATGATGGGGTTACGGAGAAGGTGAAGGGGTATTATGAGGAGGCGAAGAAGCAGGCGGTTATGAATCAGAGGACGGGGGCGGGGAGTGTGGTGTTTGCGGTGGTGTTTATGGGGTTTGTGTATGTGACTAGGAGGAGGTTTGCGGGGACTTTGAGGGGGTTGCGGAGGGGGAAGTGAGGGGTTGGTTAAAGAGATGGGCTGTTATTACGCTCTCTGTGGACGCTGATGGTGGTAGAGGGAAGTCACTGGACTCGCCTGCTCGTATTATACCTATACATTCTTAGAACTACGGTCCTTATTAGGACACAAGCGATGAGAACTACGCGGTGTATGTAGGTTGTTCAGTTCGGAGCCAGGGCTTCAACTCTTCCATGGTAGGAATATATGGTAAGAGACATCACATGAGAGATGCGGCCGTACGTTACTATGTTTGCAATGGACTAAGTGGGCCAAGCCGAGATTATTATTAGGAGCTTCAATTTGCCGCACTGGTGTTGATGAGTATTGCAAGGCTGCAGTCCGAATCCCCAACATCCTCAGTGCTTCTACGCGGCATGTTTTAGCCATGTCTCTGCGCCACGCATATGGCCATGCAGTATTTTGGCTCGACATATACACGCTCGCTATTGTCATACCTTTTAGATATGCGCACCCCACCCCCCTCATTCTCGGTTTTCAACGAAAAGTGCGCGCTTCCGCCTACCAATTCCCTTGCCCATGCCTCAATCGACTGACATAGAACAGCGAAATATTGTTTCCTGTGCTCAAGGCTAGGTTCAGCCCAAGCGTTTGCGCTACAAAGAAGCTTATCATAGTCGAAATGATCGTGAGGGACTTTGATTTCCACGGTTATGCTTCGGCACCGTCCACGAAGCTGTTTGAACTGATCCCGAATAGCAGGATTCCGCACAGGGGCCTTCTTGTGCCATTCTGGTACTTTGCTTGAATCCATGCGAGGTCCTTCCGGATGGTAGGAGACTACCTCACAGCGTACGTCCAGTTCCAGAGGATTCCATAACGCAAAGCACTTTAGAAACGTATCGTTGTATCCGGGATGCCAGGAGGTCGGTGATGGAAAGGAATCTCCGACCACTTCGAGTGACTCTCTGAGTTTTACGTGACGTATGTTTTGGTTGAATACCAGGGGGTTCGTTCGGGTGGGCGAAAGTCCCTCTTGGTATTCTGGCGCAACGTCGATATGCTCAAAGCACTGTATTCGGTGGAAGACTTCCAGTGCTTCAGACAGCATCATCTTGCTGGATAGCATCCACGTCGGAAGACCGACTTCCCACACACAGTCCGCACGATCCCGTACGTAGGTTGGCAGCATTACTATATTCGTCCCGGCGAAACTCAAATTGCGCACCACGTCGGTACCCAGGGCAAACTCGTAGATCTGGTCGCGCAATTCGCGTGGTAGACGAGCGAGCGGAGAGGGGTTGTCGGAATACTGGTTGGTACATGCCGTAGTCGTTAGGCTCTGGAGCGGGTCGGACATGCCGTTGTAGGACTTGTCATTGCGGAGAAGCATGGAAAAAGTCTCGAAAATAGGAAAAGATGAGGAATGTGTAGACACGATCTCCAGCGGACTCTCAAATCCACTTCTGCGAGTTTAACCAGCAACAGAGACCTGTGTCTGTCTATCTGATTTATACCGTCACAGGTATCAGGGCGGGTCCGGTGCTTCCACCGTTGTCTCAGCAGCGATGCCAAGCTTTGGCGCAGGACTTCATTTTGCGATAGCACCGAGCAACGCCTAGCGAAAGGGCAATGATCGACAAAAGACAATGGCCGAGAAGAGGCCGTGCGTCCTCATCTGGTGCTTCCGAGACCACAAGAAATGCGAGAATGTTCGATGATGGGGGTGCGTTCTGCAGAGGCCATGGCTCTCGGTGGGACCCACGGCACCTCGATGGCACGTGCGGGGGAATGTACACACTCACCCGCCGTTCTCTATCCGACTCATCATAAGTCGTTGCTCATCGCTGGCAGATGCATATGTGATAATGGCGTCGGTATCGCATCTTCTTTTGATCAAGTGAGAGGCGTATGTGCTACGCAGCTTTTACGACCCCCGGGGTCTACACGAACCTTGGAATCATCGTGAAAATTGATGTACGTTGGTTATGTCCACGGGTTCATCGCTGCTCACATGGCCCCGGGGGTATGCTGTATTAGATAATGTCGCTGTTTCGGCTAAAGTTGACTGAGAATCTCAGAATTTGCTGGCCCGCGACTGTGCCTTGGTAGTACCGGGCGATTCTGAGGTTGGTATTACCCTGAACCGAAGTCAGGTCGTGCACGTGACCCGCTGATGCCTGGCGATCCATGGATGTTCAGAACGCACTTAAGCCATCGATTCCCATCAATTCTCCATCATCACATTTTTCCATATCCTCCATCATTCTACTATCATCGTACCACTACTACCCGAAAATAACGCGATCATACTTCTCACGATGTTAGACCAACTGCAATCACCTCTATTCCGCCTCCCCAGGGAATTGCGCGATAACATTTACGAACACTATGCGCACGACAACAATGGCGTTTTCTACGATTATGCCTCGGACAAGCTTCGGTACGAGACCCAAGAAAAACATCAGGAGATGACTGCGCTGACACGCTGCTGCAAGCAAGCAGCTGAGGAGATGAAGGATGCGGCCATGCGGGCGAACACGATAAGCTTTCTTCCTGCACGCTCACATAAGGATGGCGTCGAAGTTAATGAACTCGATTCCAGGGCTGGCCGCTTCGAACGCCTGCTACAGTTTTCACGCCGCATGAAGATGCACATACTACATCACGTCACGAAAAGCGGATGCGTCACGCCAGCCATACGAGATCAGGTTACGGCGCGCTTTCCTGGTATATCGCGCTACTATCGCGCCGTATACGACGCCATTGAAGACGGGCGAGACTTGTACGCATCCAGTGCACTTTTCCGCAATGATCATACCTGGCGCTGGCAGACATCGGCAACCTTATGCGAGGCCATACAATACACGTTGGATTTAGCCTCCTTGCATTCGGCATTCGATAACGCAGCTGCTAGAGCCTTTTCTACTCCCTGGATGTGCCACAGCAGGATGCCGCCTTTCCTTCCCGGCTCTCACAAGGCTGTTCTTGCATGGAATCCAGAATGGTGGCTGATTCCTACAGAGGCTGATTTGGCACTCGAATCATGTCTTGCTGACCCATCGCATCGGGATCTAATTGGCGAAACTGATCGTGGGGAACCAATGGCGCCCGTCGCCTGGTACTTTTCTGCAGCATCCGTCGCTATTAACTTCCTAAAGGCACTACCGCGCAGCAGTCGCCTGCTCCTCCGTACGACAATCGTGATCAAAGAAGAAAAGCGAGGCGTGGCATACCCAGAGTCGCATTTGCGGGGGCTCACACCCTTTCTGCTGGAGAACCCACATCTCCATGTCGAACTGCAAGTAGGATTCTGGACTAGCTTGATGCACCCAGTATGGCTGGAACCCGTCGTTCATCACTGCCTCAACGAAAGCACCCTTCCCAAAGAGAACATGCTCCGTTCCTTTGCCGACCTTTTGGACGAACTACACGCTTTATCTGCTAACGGAGTGACCGCCCATGCTCTCAACGTAGCGATTGAGGGCCAGAACATCGATTCAGTTCTCTTATGGGAGACGATAAAGCATGCAGCTAGCCTACAAGAGGCCCTGGCAGAATCCGATTACATCAAGCAACATCATGAGATCGACCGCAGGCTAGTACGCTCCAAGATGGAATTCGAAACTACTTTGCACGACTGCGCCATGAGGGAACGCTTCCAACTACCATGCGATTTACCGCCGTGCTTTCACGACATGGTCCGCCGTATCACCTTGGGTGAGTACTTCATTCGCTTTGATGGAAACGCCGGTGAAGTCTGGGATTCTGCGACAGAGATCTCTGCCAGGAAGGACTGGACGCCACAGCAATTTTACGAAGAATGGTATGCCTCTTTTGGAGGTCGACATATGACATTACCGGCAGGAGGGGTACCGGCCTTCTTCGCGATGTACGAGCTTCAAGAGCTCTGGTGTGGAACACACCCATGGAAATGGGTGTCTCTGGATGGCTCGGAAACTTTTGAGTATTCACCATCTGGGTTGTCATCGTAATGGCAGACTGGCCATACTCACCTACGTTTCCTTTGATTTGGCTTGTCCATAGCAACATGTAGCAATGTGATCAAAATAGACCGCTTCGTGTAGGAAAGACAAACACATACATCTGCATTCTTCATCTTGGCTTCATCCTCATATTGGCTAACGAATCTTTTTACCCCTGCGAAAGCCTATGCGACACAGGGTTCTTGTTCGGTTTGACTCGAGCAATGTGAGAATTTACGGTCCCGCTCGTTGCAAAGTGCATCGACATCTATATGCATTCTACTTGAAAGTTCTGTCACTTCTTGACAGTCGATTATGTGAGCACTCAATAGCTGATGCCACGCTACCTGCCGATACTGCGCTGTTTCCATCAACTACCTACTTGCAAGCACCCTTATACCCATCCGCTTGAGCAGCAGCGAGATAACGGCACACATTGTACGTATCAGTCTCCTTGTAGTAAACCACCGCCAGCGCACCACCATTACCAGCGGGCCACTTGCTTCCCTGCCCCCACTGCGGGATCGAGACCTAGAACGCAAAAACAAGACTAGTCAGAAACCATTTCACCAAGGCAAACTATACGATCATAGTACTCACCCATTTGTACGTGTCATCCGAGTTCGAAGGGCAGAGCTTCTTGTCATCAGGCGCAGTGAAGGAGCGCGATGCTTCGGGAATTTCTTGCGTAGTCGCCCAGTTCTTGACGACGATGTCTTGGAGTTGGGTTGCTGTCATGGGGATGTAGGTGCCGTCGTATTGTTGGCAGGCGATGTCGGAGAAGCCGTTGAACTTTGCGGCTATGGTTGAGGCGGCGAAGAACGCGGCGGGGAGGATGTATTGGAGCTGCATCTTGGGATACTTGTTGGGGTTTGGAAGTGAGGTTTGAAGTGGTGGTGTGCAACTGTGGATCTGGAGTGGTGGGGAAAGGAAACGGAGGACGTGAAGATCTTTATGTATTCAACATTGTACCTGCGTATTGTAGGGCCGAGATATTTAATATTTGCTCATGCGCTGGACTTAAGAAATGCGCATACGTCAGATGCACTGTGCTATGCTGCGCTGCGTTGGAAACGCGGTCAATCCTTTTACGAGGTAAGCCTAGATGCGAGAAACACCGAACACGCAGATATCGCATCAATCATCGTAAGATTTGGCACATGCGACAGCTCAAACAACCACTCGATTAGCGCACGAGGTAACGACACGGAGAAATTTCACGCGATAATGCGGTGGACTTGGCTGACAGAAGGCTGACCAGAAGAGCAGATTGTGGTGCGTATTTACACGATACCCAGCCGGAGGTTTGGCGTCGGACCGAAAATATAGTGTTGTTCATTCATTGTGCTTCATAAATATCCGTAGTACGTTGCAAAGGAGATGTCCAGACCGCTAGAAAGGTGGCTGAGCCGGCTAATCAGGCGTGGCTGGAAAGACAGAAGTGCGCCGAATTGAGCCGATCGCGAGCCAGACGTTCACATCCACTCCTTCAACATCTGACGCATATGCTCATCGACTGGAAAGCCCTTTGATGAGCCGATGTAAGAAAAGTCCGCTACAAAGTTTCGTTGAAGCAAAAGAAACATCGAGGCGGCAGGTGACATGGATAGCCTCCAACGTTGGCGTGGTTGCCCAGCTGGTGTGACGTCAGGAACGGCCGCACCCGAAATCCAAAGAAGCACATCACCGACCCCCGGGACCTGTCTCAGACGAGACAGATACGGTGCATACCCGTCTTTGGGTTGTACTCTACATTCTTCACCATGTTCACGTCGCTATCGTACGGCTTCAGTATCTCGTTGTCGTCCAGAGCCCTATGGTCCCCGTATGGACTCAATTTCGTCAAGCCGATCCTGTGGAATACCGGCCCTGCTGGGCGCGTTTTATCGAGCCGTAGGATGAGGCAAGTCAGATACTTGGACTTTGGCGAAGCCTTGCGGTCGGTGTGGGCAGCGGGAACCACAAACACTCCCGCGTCACGGCCGAGAATGCCCTTGTTGTCCAGTCCGGTACAGTCTCTGGCAGGGCAATCCAGATACACATCGGTGTGCTCATCTTCGTCGAGTTTTTCACGACCGACCAAACTCCACCCAAAACGATCCTCACCCTTCCTGAAGAGATTCGCTTTGCGCAGCTTCGCATGAAGTATGATGTAGGCACCCTCCAGCATCCCGTATTCGTCGGATGGCAACCGCGGGGTTACTGATGCCTTTACAACGGTTATGAGGATTTCTTTGTCAGTGACCTCGCCGTACGTGATGCCGTTTCCATCGTGAGCATCTATGGCGGCCCAAGAGAAGGATGGTGCACGGTAATCTGATGGTGCCGTCGTAAGATGTTCCAGTTTGCCACCGTCAACGCGCCGAAATGTCGGCTCAACATACCATAGAAGCTGGCTCGCTAGGTACAGTACCCACAGGCCGGCCACATACTGAGTACATTTTGGAAGCTCGCGTTGACTGGTTTCACTCCCGGCGGTACCAACATTCCTCACGTCAGCGGCTTCGGGGGCCCTCTCGATTTGTTGGGACATGAACCGGGCCATACCAGATAACGCGATGAGTTTGTCCCCTGGATTCGTGACGGCTGTCTTGGAGTATTCCTCGACAATACGGCGCCAAAGCTCAAACGCATATATGCTCGGGAGTTCAGGATCAGGATCTTTGTATCCCTGCAAGCGCATGTTCCGTAGCCAGCGCCCATCCTTTTGCGGGTTGAGACCTTTCAGCCTGCTTCCTGCTCTTATGCCACCCATCGTGAGCTGATAGTTCGGCATGCCTACTGGCTGGCCTTCAGCAGCCTCGAACTCACGACACTCCCAAGCCACCTGATCTCGGCAGAAATGCAATACCCTAGGAGCCATGAGACGTTCCTGAAGCACCCATCCCCTCTTGTTCACGGGCGCCTTGTCGACTCGATACTCCCAAAAAGAGAGATCTAAGATTGTGCATCTTCGTAAATCTTTCCCCTTGGTATCCTCGCTGATTCCGGCATCTAGCCAATTATGTGGCGGCTGACGGGAAGATTGTATCGTCAGCAAGCCTTTCGAACCCAGTCTTGCGCTTGGTGATTGGTTCTTCACAATAGGTAATGTCATGGCCTGCATGTACATACGTCTCGGGAGGTATCTCATAAGCCATCGTATGGGCCAGAATGCGCCGAGTATCTGTAAAACAGACTTTTTGGCGTTTTGCGATGGTCGCCATGGGCTGGAAGGAACGCTCGTGGCTCCAGGAAGACCAGCGATATTAAGAATGACTTCGTCCTCGATCAGTGTTTCGGGTGCGCGCTCAGCGAAAAGACCCTGCTCGCTGTTGATTGCAGCAGTAGCGGAGAGGTTCAAGTAAGCATTCTTGTATATCTCGCCCATACTTGCCGACTGTTCTAGCCAGTCCGTTACATCACCTTGATTGATGCAAAGACTATCGATCCAGATGTAACCGACTTCCGGAAGCCGTGCTGCAAACAACATGGCATGGCGAAACGATGTGGGCAGGCTGTCCAGCCTGATGCCTCTCTTGAATTCTTCAACATTCTCAGAGCTCAGCTTCACTCGCTCTGCCTGTGGAAGATTACCCCAACAGTGGGAGAGAGTAACATAGCGAACATACTCAGTTGGCCTCTCATGCTCCCAGTCGCACTTTTCTTCCAGCTGCACTTCGACTCCTGTGTCTCTGACGCTCGCGTCCAGAGACGTGCCGTAAAGAAAACGTGGTTGTTTCAACTGCCGGAGATTTATCAGTCGTGTTGGATAGGAAGGAGGTCTGTCTCTTTCAACACATCGACATTTAGCCATCCACTGGATGGTGCGCTGGAGCACCTCATCGGAATCGGTCGTGCTGGAAGTTGGAGTTCGGAAAGGCGGTGGGTCGATGGAGCCTTTTACATTCGTAAGCTACATATTTTGAATATGTTCAGCAACTTACCGGTCTCTCTCAAAACGAAGGCTCGCTGACATTGGATTTGGCCATAGCAAAACTTGAAAGTGAGGCAGTATAAGGGGTCCTCTCTAGGATTGGGGATGAACAGGAACGCTCGTATGTTAATGGTACGTGTGTCATCCATTCCAACGTCGTCGAGTCTTGAGCCATGCTTGTTCTCCAGCTCTTCGAATAAAACACGGCAGATCCCGCAGTTCATCTCCTTGGAACAGAACAAATCTCTTAACAGTTTGTGGTGATCGAAATGCAGGTCGTAAGTCCCCCTCCACTGCTTTCCATTTTGCATGCGGAGCATGCCGCTACAGGTATGACAAAGCATCCTGCCGTGGAAGTGAAAGTAGGGAAAGGATAAGGTGTGCTATCGCGATGTGGGAGAAATAAATGCAGGAGATTCAGCTCACTTATATCCGGCATTACGTCCACGCGCAGCTGGGCCCTTCGACAAAAGCGGTGCTTGAACATCAACCTTTACACCAGCAGAACCGAGTGTGATGTGCATGCGAAATTCGGCTCTCCGGAAAACGTAGATCTTCGTTGTTGTGGAGCCAGTCAGAGCACGACCCGAATCAGCCTTTGACGGCGGCCCGGGGAGCGACTGGCTTGGCATTATGGTCGGGATAGATTCACCGCGACAGCGGAATGAAAATAGTGATGACACGGGTCGAGCGGTATCTGCAGGGTCAGAATTTGTTTTTGGGTATTCAGCTCTGCTGACAATGCATTTGTGGAGCCAATGAAGGCGCAGTTGGCTGCAAGCCCACATGAGAAATGACCAACGACCGAAGCTCTCCAGGTCTGCCTTATAGCAGGCGACAGATGATCCTGACGCATCTGGAAAATGGTTCTGACTGAAAAGCCATCTTTAGGTCATGATCTACACCAGCTGAAACCTTCGTTGCCGAAACGCGTGCCTTCGATAGCCTCGATGCCCGCATTCGTGATGCTACTACCGATGTCTCCGAGATGATTCCACCGACGATAACTGCATGCGCAGGCATTGGACCATTGAATGAGCTGACTTTCACCGGAAGAAGGCAAGTCCTGATTCAACCACGGGAACCCCGCACCCGGCCCAAGGACATTGTCACAGCGTGAATTTCTTTTCAGCTGATGGTATGGAAGGCGTGTCTCAGATGTGCCATTAATATATGTCATGTACTACACGTAAAGCTTGCTGTCAAGTCCTCTACAAGATCAACTTAGCACATTGTACTTGGGCGATCTCGTCGTACATTGACAACACAAGTATATATTTTGGCGCATGACGGAAGATTGTAAGAAACCGGAAGTCAAAGTCCTCTCCAGCCCTTTCGGTGGTACGAGACCCGAGCACTCAGTCCCTTGACATCATCGGCCTACGGAGCATGACAACAAACATGACGGATGAGTTTATTTTAAATGGATTTCCAGAGCCTGTTACAGTGGATCTGGCCAAGAAGATCACACAGGAGAAGCTGTTGCAGTTCGCCGCGTTCCGCAACTGGAAAGACACACTTCGGAAGAACCTGGCACTTCAATCTGACGATAAGGACCACGCCTTCTCGAAAGACCCATATGTTCTCAAGAGCATCGAAATCCAATCCGTGGACTACTTCACGCCCACCAAAATCGGTTTCATAAAGCTCAAGGCTGATATACGAAACTCAGAAAACAAAGCGCTTCCTGGAATCGCTTTCCTCCGGGGAGGAAGCGTGGCTATGCTGATGGTGCTACGGCCAGTAGATTCGAGAGACGAAAGATGGGTGGTCATGACAGAGCAGCCACGAGTCCCAGCAGGTAGTCTCAAGTTCGTCGAGATCCCAGCGGGCATGCTCGATGATGCGGGCGATTTCCGCGGGCAAGCCGCGAAAGAGATCGAGGAAGAAACCGGCTTCAAGCTACCGAAACACGAGCTTATCGACCTCACTAAGCTGGCGCTGAGCCAATCGAAACCCGAAGGCGAATTGCTCATGGACGAAGCCCTGCAGGATGCCATGTACCCTAGTCCTGGAGGGTCAGACGAATACATCCATATCTTTTTATGGGAGAAGGTACTTCTATCCACATGTCCGCTTGGTACGAAATAGTCTGACTGTGTCATTAGGAATTGAATCGTCAGGAGATTATGGATCTGCGAGGAAGGCTGACGGGGACTAGGAAACAAGGAGAGATGATTACATTGCGCGTGTGTGACTACGAGGAGTTGTGGAAGCTTTGTCCACGCGATGCAAAGACGCTGGCAGCCTGGGCACTGTATGAAGGTCTCAATAGGGAAGGTAAGATCGAGCCCGAATTAGTGAAATGTAGGGGGTTAAAAGAATGATGAGCTCAGTGGGCAGGGGCGAGCATGGTCAAACTGATCGGAATTGTAGCAGTGTTCAACTTTTTCTTGTCAGTTGAAACATGACGTTCATCGCAATCGTTTATTTCCTTGACTCCTTTTTAGAAAATCAGAAATACAATTTCTAGATTTAGGAAGTGTTGTCGCTGTTGCAATCATGATGTGGAGCTCTAGACAGGTGCACGCCCTCGCTACCTGCACGCGGATTATTGTATCATGAAAGTGGGGCTCGGGCGGCAAAACCTAAGCAACAACACCAACCCTATCAACATCCGGCGCGTACGCACTTCCAACACCAGAGATCGTGATGGTGTTGGTACCTGTGGTGCTGAAGCCCGACAACTCGACGCCGTAGTTCTTGTATACATCTTTGTCCCAGTTGTACCCGCTCAGAGGGAAGCTGACGGTCTTTGCTGTACCCCCGTTCACGCTGATCGATGCGACGCGCTCGTTGCTGCCGCCCATGTAGTCGACCTGGCCGTTGATGTAATCAATATACACTGTTTGTGTCGCTTTGGAGGTGCGGATATTGGAGAGCGTTACGCGACCGTTCGACGAACCGCCCAGGTTACCGACTTTGTTGGAAGAGGTGCAGCCAGAGCATGATTGCGTGCTTGCGCCTGAAGAAAGAGAGCCTGTTGATGCGGAGACATACTTGTACGTGGGTTTGGCCGCTGTCGAGCGGCGGATGTTGGAGAGGCGAATGGCGAGAGATCCGTGCGCTTTGACTTGCTTGGAAAGGGAAGCCTCGCTGACAGTCTTACCCGTCCAGAGGTCTTTGATCGATGCCGATGCGATGTCGAGTTCAGAGAGCTGCAGGCTCAGCGTACGCGCAGTGTTGCTGAGGTCCACGACCAAGACGGCCATGTCTCCATTGGCGAGGTCGCCAGCCCAGAGGTCACGATCCCCGCTCCAACGCTGACGGAGAGTGACCGGCTTGACAGCGGAGTCTTGGTTGATCGCAATCAGGTCTTTGTTTTGCAGTACAGCGACGAGTTCGTTCGACAGAGCCGCTACGTCGGTTGAGACCATGAGTGCCGACTTCAGCATAGCCCACGCGGCAAAGTGCGTAGCTTGCTCGTCGAATGTCATGCCAGAGTTGCCGACCATGAGCAGATCAGCATCGGCGATGTGTCCTGGAGCTACCAGACCGGACTTGACGATGTGCACAGCTTGGTTGTAGATGCGGAACATGGACGCCCAACCTGATGTAATATCGTCCGATAGTCGGAAGGATGTCGAGATGGGCTTCGTCCATTGAGCGGGTCCCTGGAGACCGGTAGAGGTTGTGAAAGGAACACCCCATTGGCAGATTAACATCCCTGGAATGCCAACTCGTTGCAGTTCCTTCCACATGACACCGAAGCGGGTGACAAAATCGGTCCTGGCGTTCTTGGGAGCGTTCTGGCTAGCTGCAGGGCCGTCGGCATAGCAGTTGTCATCTGGAAGGCTGTCAGCTTGATGATCACAGTGCGTGACCACGTTCCTTCGGACATACACTTGACGTATTCAGTGTTCAGCGTCTTGAAGAAATCCGCGTCCGCAGCTTCATGACCTAATGAGCCCAAGACAGGGCTCGGCGCCTCTGGGTCGCACATTCTCACACCGGCATCCGAGTACATTGTCCATTTCATGCCCTTTGACCTTGCAAGGTCGCTCAAAGGCTTCAACCCACCCGGAAAGGCTTTCAGATCCACCTTCAGTGCGCCGCTGGTAGCGTTTCGTTGTCCATCTCTTGACGCCCATCCGCAATCGATCTGGAAGAACTTGTAGCCAGCATCGACGAAACCGCGACTCGCAAGCGAGTTGATAGTCGTGGTGATCTTCTGGGTGTTGGGGCTACATGACATCTGATTGTAGGAGTTCCAACCCATGACAGGCGTCAGTTGAAACGACTGCGAAGCGACATGGGTCGCTCCAGCGAGGGTCAGAAGAACAGAGTTGGTTAAGATCATGGTGCGTGTGTCCTGGTCGATGTGCTCCTTACCCGTCCATACGAATACCCAGTCTCTTTATACTTCCGCATTTTGACTTCATCATTAACACGAAGAAGCCGCGAGCGACCTTTTACCGGTGGAAGGAATGAGTTCGTGCGTATACCTCTCGTATGCCGGAAGTACTCCTCGAAGTGGAAGACCTTGCGCTCGACATGTTTGGAGTGATGCGCAGATCAGGGGACTATGATGCGCGACTTCAAGTTTAGTCTATTTCTTCCGTTGGATAGATTGGAGGAGAGGAGTACTGCGGGGAGTTCCCGAAGCTACCTCCCTCATTCGGCACTCGCGTGGTTGAATGCCCGGGAAGAGCTTGGGCATGATATACCGGCTGTATTGCCAGCTTTGTTTCAGAGGCTCGTACAAGAATGTTAAGGTTTTTGTAGCTTTCGTGTTCGTGGCGTTGGACCTGAGCATCGATTTTCCCCACACTCGGCACACCTTCCTCGCTACCCCGCGCTCGCTTCACCTTCCGTGCTCATCAGCCGACGCATCTTTCCGCCTTCCCTGAATTAGTATTCCGCGATGCATCATTACCATACGCGCAACCTCAACATCACTGCATTCGCCTGTCTACCCTTGCGCTTTGATCACCCATTGCCTCCTTGCTCGGCTAAAACGCCGCTATCGCCAGTAACAGAGCTCCAGTGTGGAGCGAGCGGGCCCTCAGCCTATGGGGTATCGGGTATGTGATCAGAGTCTGGGGAAGTTCAGTGGATCTGGAGACGACCAGAGGCTTGTGAGGCTTGACAAGCTTCGCATAACGAGGATAATGATAAGCGGAGAAAATCCCGAGCCAGGGCTCATGCCCGGTATAAAGAGCTGATCGTCGCTGCGACCCCGTTGCAGATGACAAAGTTTGGTACAGGCCCAGTGCATTGGACCGGCTATTGACATCTCTTGATTTGGGGTACTTCCTCCTTCCACGACATCTCCTACTCTGCATCCACGAACACGGACTTCGAGACATCGGTAGCTGGACAGGGACTACGCGACCATGGCACGCAAATATCTTGGAGGCTCTGGTGAGCGGCTGACAGTATGGATCTCCATCGCTGCCAGTACGGTACTCGTGTAAGCTACGATCAAGACATCTTGCACCGCGGTTGTCTGACACTCATTAGCTTCTACGGTTACGATCAAGGTGTCTTCGGCAATGTCATCATCTCAGAGAACTTCCTCCATACCTTTGGCTACCCGTCTGCCAACATGCAAGGTGTGATGACGTCCATCTACAACATCGGCTGCTTCATCGGAGCAATGAGTACCATATGGACTGGCGACATTCTCGGACGCCCAAGGCAAATTCTCCTCGGTTCGACCATCATCGGCATCGGCGCAATCATCCAGACCTGTAGTTGGACTGTAGCGAGCATGATGGTTGGACGCATCGTGGCGGGGCTTGGTACTGGCATGAACACAGCAACGGCTGGAGTCTGGCAGGCTGAGACCAGTAAGATGAATAGTCGAGGAAAGCTCGTTATCATCCAGATGGGTACGGCATTTGCAACATACAGTGTGACAGTTTGGCTAATTTGTCAACAGCGAACTGCATCACCGGCTTCAGTATCTCGAATTGGCTTACTCTCGGCTTTTCGTTCGCACCGCGCGATATCGCATGGCGTTTCCCGCTCGCGTTTCAGCTCTTCTTCACCCTCTGCATTTACGCCATGTGCCCGTTCCTACCAGACTCCCCTCGGTTGCTGATCCGCAAAGGCAAGATCGATGAAGCTTTGGAAGTTCTTGCTGCGCTCGAAGGTCATGGAGCGACCCCAGAATCACCCTCGGTCATCACGCAGTACAACATCATCAAGGACATTCTCGACCGCGAGCAAATGAACACATACACATGGACGCAGCTTCTTACCGGTAAAGGACCAAGCGGTGTACTGCGACGCATGCTTCTGGGCGCATGGATGCAGGCCATGAATCAGATCTCGGGAATCAACGTCACGAGTTACTACATGTCTTATATCTTTATCAACGCCTTGGGAATATCCGAGCTACTATCGCGCATCCTTGCTGCTGCCGGGTCTGTCGACTATCTCATCTTTGCTTGCTTGGCGTACTTCGTCATTGAGCGATACGGGCGTCGCAAGGTCATGATGGTCTCGGCTGCAGCATGCTCCATTTGTTGGATCGTCATCGCAGCATCGCAGGGTCAGACCGAGAAAGGTGGCGATTCGTACAAGCTGGGCATCGTCGCTGTCGCGTTCTTCTTCGTATTCTTCGCCAGCTTTGGCATGGGCGTGTTAGGTGTGCCTTGGCTGTACCCAACCGAGATCAACGCGCTTGAGATGAGAACCAAAGGCGCTTCCCTCGCGATGGCGACCAACTGGATCTGCAACTATGGTGTTGTGCAAGCGACCCTCCCCGGTATTCAGAACCTAGGCTACAAGTTCTGGATCATCTGGGCAGTCATCTGCTTCTCCTTCATCCCGATCACGTACTTCCTCTACCCAGAGACGGCGAACCGGACGCTTGAAGATATCGATCGCTTCTTCGAAACGCAACCCGGTATCTTGATCCATCGGAACAAGCTCGCTATACAGCTACATCGCCCAGCCGAATTCATCGAAGCTGATGCCAGGATTGCTGCGCATGAAGAGGAGAAGTTTGAGAAGGGGCTCAGCACGGAGCATGTTGAGACAAAAGAGACAGTGTGATCAGAAGCAGAGATGACGTGTAAGCGCGTTGAGTGACGTCCATTTGGTATATGACAGTGTACCTGTAAACACCTAAACAATGTCATGGTAAACATTGATCCATTGCTCCGGGTGAATTGGCCATTCCAATGCTCAATCCCGAAACATCGCCGCGATAATACGCGGCCTCATGTCTGTAGAACCGCTTGATCTTTCATCCGCGTGAAAACTTCGTTGCAAGCCTTGCACAGCAAAAGCCTTTGAAAGCATGTGCAGCGAGGCTTGTCTGGAAGAAGGCTCTTCCAAGCTTGGGCCACATCCACGCTAACCGAGAACGCGTCTTCAGCTCACGTCTACGATCAGCAAGCAGCCTGCGAGTGACGCGGCGCAACGATTGATACAGCCGGCGCACTATGTTTCTTCATTTTTTGCATCACTAAACACGTATTGCAATGCTGCGCAAGGCGGAAGTTGCCGTCATCACAGTGCCAGACATCGCCGGCCAGACCTCTGGTAGGGCACGCATGGACAAGAATGGTTCCACAGATCTTGTGACAGTCAACTAAGAGATTACCGGGGGGTCATTGCGAGTATGGAAAGAGTCTACGGCCACAGATTGGGGTTTCTTATTGCGACTGCGATGACGGAGTCCAAAAGCCCGAGTCAGGACTGGTAAGGAGTATATAATGCTGGAGATACCGCGACAGATATCTCGAACACAACCCCGCTGATACAGCTTCTCTATCCTCTACCTTCGCTTTGTTCCTACGTTCTTCTCGGTTATACATCTATCATGCGACACTCGTCCTGCGCAACGGCTGCCGCCATGGCAGTGGCCGCCAATGCAGCCTCGTTAGCTGAACTTTGCACAGTATCGAACGTGCAAGCCTCTCTTCCTTCTAACGGCACTCTGCTCGGAATAGAGTTGCTACCTGGCACCGTGACTGCCAGTGCGCTCTACAATGCTACCCTTGAAAGCAGCGGCATGGGAGCGTCGACCACTGATGGTGCTACCTACTCCTACTGCAACGTCACTGTCAGCTACACCCATACTGGAAAGGGAGACGCGATTCCCCTCAGATTCGCCTTCCCTGATCCTTCGAGCTTCGCGAATCGCTTCTACCTTGCTGGTGGCGGAGGTTTCTCTCTCCAGAGCGTTGCCACCGGAGGTTTGCCATACGACGCAGCTTCTGGAGCCACATCGGCAGGCTACGACGCTTTCGACCAAAGTTATGATGAGGCAGTGCTGTATGGTAACGGAACCATCAACTGGGATGCTACCTACGCCTTCGCCTACACCGCGCTCGGGGAGTTGACGAAGATTGGCAAGCCGCTCACACAGGCTTTCTATGGTCTGAACGACACCAAGGTATACACCTATTTCGAGGGCTGCTCTGATGGTGGCCGCGAGGCTATGAGCCAGGTCCAGCGCTGGGGCGAGGAGTACGACGGCGTTGTAGCTGGTGCGCCTGCTTTCCGCTTTGCGCAGCAGCAGGTGCTTCATGTGTACCCTGCTACCATCAACGTCATCAACGATTACTATCCTCCACCATGCGCTTTGGCTAAGATAGTCAACGCCACTATCGCTGCCTGTGATCCTCTGGATGGACGTACTGATGGTAAGTACAATCTTTTCGGCCATGTGGTAATGCACTAACATAAGTCACTCCAGGTGTCATTTCCCGGACCGACCTTTGCAAACTCAACTTCAACCTCAGCTCCTTGATCGGCGAAAACTACTACTGCGCAGCGCAGACGAGCACCTCCCTCGGCTTCGGCTTCAGCAAGCGCTACCTCAACAAGCGCCAGATGCCGGGCGGCCAAACCAGTGCTCAGCCCGAACAGAACGGCACCGTCACTGCCGACGACATCGCGGTAGCACAGGGCGTCTACGACGGTCTACATAACTCCAAGGGCGAGCGCGCATACCTCTCCTGGCAGATCGGCTCCGAGCTCAGCGATGCCGATCCGACATACAACAACGCGACCGGAAAGTGGGAGCTTAGTATCCCTTCCACCGGTGGCGAGTACGTTACCAAATTCATCCAACTGCTCGACCTGGACAATCTCGCCGACCTTGACAACGTCACCTACGACACCCTCGTAGAATGGATGAACATCGGCATGGTCCGCTACCTCGACAGCCTGCAAACCACTCTACCCGACCTCACTCCATTCCAATCTTCTGGCGCAAAAATGATCCATTACCATGGCGAGTCGGACCCGTCCATTCCCGCTGCATCCTCCGTCCACTACTGGCAGTCCGTCCGCTCGATCATGTATCCCAACATGACCGATGCCGAAGTCCAGGAAGCCATGGCTGACTGGTACCAATTCTACCTCGTGCCTGGCGCAGCGCACTGTGGTGCCAATAAGCTCCAGCCTGGTCCTTACCCGCAGGATAACATGGCTACGATTATTGATTGGGTTGAGAACGGGGTTAAGCCCAGCCGCCTCAATGCGACTGTGTCGACGGGCGATAACGCTGGCGAGGTGCAACAGCTTTGCCAGTGGCCTGCAAGACCACTTTGGTCTGGGAATAGCTCTGACTTTGAGTGTGTTGAGGATAAGGCGTCTATTGAGAGCTGGACGTATACTTTTGATGCGTTCAAGATGCCTGTTTACTAGGTGTATCCCACAGGGGTCTTTGTTTTCGTCGCCTATATGTCGCGAAAAGAGAAGGGTGATTCAGGAGGACGATTTGAGTGGAGGGGAGGAAAGGTGGTGGATTGTATATTGAGTTTGTTCTGTTCTTGAGTATCTGTCTTTTATCTTGTAATATGTCGACTCTTCACCCCCTAGAATATACATTGGCTTTGTGTTCCAACCATTATGGCTCATTGCAGTATCCATCGATGAAGTTCACTGTCAGCCTATTCCGGTTCTCTTTCAGTAGTGTTTCTCGTCCGATGTCCAAGAGCTTCGTCACATCTTGCCGGCAATCTGTATAATGTCAGTCCCAAGTCTTCGATCTTCCACGCGCACGCTTCCTACCTAGGAAGAGCCCTCTCAACTCCTTCCCCTTTCCACTAGCCAACCACGCACAAGTCTGACCGCAAAGCGACGGTCCGTCCTTGAAAAGGTCTTTGAAGAACTCTTCGTCCGTAATGTCGCCGTACTTCTGCTTCACATCATCTGGCGCGCCAGCTAAATTACGTTAGCATGCTTTTCGGCGTGATATACCGATGAGAAGTATTTACCTCCGCCCATGTTACCTCTCACTCCACCTGGATGCAGCGCATACATATGAATCGCTGGGTCCAGTCCATCTAGTTCCATCTCCAGCTGCAGTGTATGTGTAGCACGCATCAGAGCAGCTTTTGACGTCACGTATCCCAACGTCATGGGTACATCGACGGTACCGGATCGAGAGGCGATGTTGATGATGCAGCCGTGGCCGCGGTCGCGCATTTGGGGAAGGACGGCGTGGATGAGCATTAGAGGCTATACACACATTAGTAAAGACACATTAATGCACGGAAAGACAGACTTACAGCCTTGAAGTTGACCTCGATCTGTTTCCAAAACGTGTCAAAGTTACCCATGATGAACGGTCGCTGAGTAAATATGCCCGCGTTGTTCACCAGTATATCAATCGGTCCCAAGTCTTTCTCCACTTGCGCGAAAACCTCCTTCACGCGCTCCATATCCGTCACATCGCACTCATATGCCTCGACCTTTCCTCCGAACGCTGAACATGTCTTCTTGGTTTGTGTGAGATTGTCGGTGTTTAGGTCGAGGATGGCTAGGTGAGCTCCAGATTTTGCTAGCGATTCTGCGATGGCGGCACCGATGCCTTGTCCGGCTCCCGTTATGAGGGCTACTTTTCCGGCATTGGATCCTTCTAGAGCGGATGGAACGATGGGGCCATATGGCGCGTGGTTGAGGGGGATGGTGCTGTAGCCGAATTGTGCTGGATCCATGGTTGCGTTAAATTAGTCTTCGATCTTGGGGTGTCAATGACTTCTTCTCCCAACTAGAGATTGTCGCAAAGATATGAAGTTTGCCATGCTGTACATGCGGGCGGCATAGTTCCGACCGGTACGTGACCGATGCGGGGCGGTCTCGGGGTAGCTGTTGCCCCACACGAGGTATGTGGGGTAAACTCAAGAGCCGACTCGGTATTTCATCGTAGGCTTGGTGAGAAAGACGGACGTGTCTATGAACTCAAAGGTGTGAGCGCTGACGGAAGTCGAGGACGGTTTGTGATACTTCGCGAAACTGACGCGTGGTGACGTCTTCGGGTGTTCCTAAATAGGCATAGTGCTGCCGCACACTTGGCCGACCTTGCGTCGCTGGTCGCACAATCACCCATGCTCCATCAACCGCGATACGCGACGACCATACGAAGACAGTATCCGATGCTCGCGGCCTGAAGCCACACAGACTCCGTCCATAGGACCTATGGCACGGACAGCGGTGTGCCGCGCTCAAAGAGTACAGAGACCTCGACCATCAACGGTCGTCATCCACTACCACTTCATCTACGGGTCTTAACAAAAGCAACATCTGGAGCAAGAAGAGATGATCCAAAGCGGCACAGCATATTGAACAATGCAAGACATCACATTAACAAAATGGCCTCAAAACCACTCAAACCGCCACAACAGGGGTTTAGATTAAACGCCCTTTGTTTCAAAAGCTTGAGGCGCGGCTCAAGTCATGAATACATGACTCAGCCATTGTCCACCAATTTGCATACTTCAATCGAGAGACACGCTAGAATCGATCATTGTCACGATTGGATGGCATTAGAGCGCCTGGTGGCAGCTGATACTCCTTTCATATTGGCATGGCCGCAGCCTTTGTCGCAAACTGACCAACGTAGGTATCCCTATGGGTATTCAGTTGAATCCTTCGGTTCAGGATGAATATGCAAATGAGTCCAGTATGCGCTTGCTATAAGTAAAGGAAGCAATGTATGCAGTGTAAGTAACTCTTGACGAGTAGCTTTCTCAGTCTTTCCTGCGACTACGATGCAGCACACAACTCCGTGGAAGAGACGAAGTCTCATTTCCTCCATTTCTATATTGGGTTTCTTGACATGCCCAGCCTTCGGAGAATCAGTGTGCGAAGCTTCTTCCTTCCAAAACCTGGAGCTGCCAGGCGGCGAGATTCTCGACATTGCTACAAAAACACACACGAACTTATCATTCCAAGTTCCCGCGGAGCAAAACCATTACGCCACTGCCGTGACCGATCTGAACGCTTGTGAAGTGATCATCACGTACACGCATCCCGGCTCTAATGACACTATCCACACGGTCGTTTGGCTACCCTCGCCTGAGAAGTGGACAGGAAGACTCTTGGGCGCCGGTGGTGGAGGATGGGCTGCGGGACCCGAAACCAACACCACACTCCCATGGGCGGCCAGCGAGGGTTTCGTTACAGTCGCGACAGACGGAGGTCACATCGGGCAGGATATCAGCTGGTCGCTTACTAACTCTGGCAAAGTCGACTGGGTGTTGCTAGAAGACCTTGCCTCGATCTCTTTAGATGATGCCGCGACGCTGGGCAAGGCGGTCATTCATTCTTACTATGGCAAAGCACCGAGCTATAGCTATTGGAATGGATGTTCGCAGGGCGGAAGACAAGGTTACATGATGGCGCAGAAGTACCCCAATCAGTATGATGGTATCTTGGCGGTTGCACCGGCTATCTACTGGAACGAGTTAATGATGCAACTTTTCTGGCCGCAGGTTGTCATGAACGAGAATGGTCAGGACTCAAACAACTGCTAGAGATGAATGACTAACAGACAACAGGGTTTCCGACTCCGCAGGAATTTGAGGCTATCAACGTTGCTGTTGCCGAAGCCTGCGACGGTCTCGATGGTCTGGAGGACGGCATCATATTGGCACCTCAAGACTGCACCTTTGACCCAATGACCGTCGTTGGCAAACAATACCTCTGTCCCTCTACCAACCAAAGCATGACCATCACGAATACCCTAGCCAAGGTAGCAAAGTTGATATGGCAAGGCGCAACAACTCCCGAAGGCGATTTTCTGTGGTACCCCGGCAACATCGGGGCTTCATTCGTTGGCCTCGCATCAACAACATGCAGCAAGAACAATTCATGCGTCGGCGTACCGTTTGCCGTACCTCAAACCTGGATTACCGACTTTGTCATCCGCGACCGCGAATACGACACCGCACGAATGAACATCACATACTTCGAGCAACTTTTCCACGATGCTGTAGCCCGCTATGACTCTGTTATCGGAACCGCAAACACAGATCTTGACGGGTTTCGAAAAGCGGGTGGCAAGCTCCTTTCGTGGCATGGGCTGGCGGATATGGCTATCGCGCCTGATGCGACTGCGCACTATGCGCAGCAGGTGCATGAGCGTGATCCGAATTCCAGTGATTACTATCGCTACTTTGAGGCGCCTGGGGTGGATCACTGCGGGGGTGGGCTGGGTTGGTATCCTGGCGATAGTCTCAAGACCCTCATCGATTGGGTAGAGAAGGGTGCGGCACCTGAGGTGCTGGAAGCGGAGACTACGCAGGGTAGGAAGGCGCAGCTTTGCTTATGGCCCAAGCACATGGTATATGTTGGAGGAAATCCTGACGAGGCTGCCTCATTCGAGTGTCGATAAGCTAGGTTTGTGGTCGCTACCAATGCTGGACCATTATTCGCATGTTCGTAGATATTCTTGTCAGATCGCTTTCAATACAATTCCAATTTACCCAGAGTAATGTAAGCTTGAGCTGACGGCAGGTGGACCAATCGGGCTCTCGTCTGACTGGCTTCAGTGGGCGTAGCGTGGGGGCTGGATGCTGGGACTGGTGTTCTGCGCCTCCAACTATCAAGCATCGTCGAAACTTTTGCTTTTGACAACTCGATGGTATCTCCAATCTCGACTTCTCTTTTCCTTGTATCTGAGACTCATACGACCGCTCGGGTAATCCTCCGATTCATTATTGACGGCACTTGGCTAACAAGAAGGCTTTCAGACATGCCACGAGATTGAGATAAGCTACAAAGATGGCAGAAGTCTGCGCAATTCTCGGCGGAGTGGGCTCGATATTCAGTATCGTGAACGGTATCAGTAAAGTCGTCGGTACCATCAGCGACCTTCAAACGAAGTGGGGCGAGGCTGATCTTAGTTTGTTGAGTCTGGCATCCCAGCTCATTGCTCTACGGGCTGCCTCGACAAAGATACAAGAGTGGATAGACCAAGATCTTCAAGACACCCATCACCAACTAGTCATGGACCTGGACGTGTCGGTCTCCTGTTGCAAGTTATTGATGACCGAGATCGAGAGCTTCTTTTCCGACCTTGCGCAACTAACGGAGAAACCACTCGATCTCCGCGACAAGTTCAAAGTTGTTTTCGGAAGTTACGGGCCGGAAAGTGTGCAGAAGCTCATTGAGCACCAGACGAACTCACTGACTCTTCTGTTGACAGCTTGTAACTGGTACGTATTACGCCGAGTAGCAGTATGATAATGCTGACTTATATGTTTAGCAAAACTCTCTCTGAGCAGCAACGTATTCTCGGTACAAACAAGACTAGGAAAGTCTTGGATCGAGCAAAGGCAGACTCGATATCTCTCTACGTTCATCGTGACTCTGCATCTCTCACCAGCAAGATGACCGATAACATGTCAAAGATATCGCGTGTTTTCGAATTCGACTCAAACATCTTCTCTACGGGAGTCTACGAGCGGGCATTCCGGGGGTCAGTCAGAGATCTGCTAAGGCGACGGCAGCAAACCCTCAGAGCTCACCCGACGGCGATAGCTTCGTCGGCAATAGAACCTACGCCAACGCCCGGAAGTTTGCAGAGTATCTGCTTGCTAGGACCTGACCAGATCGGCATGGATTTGTTGATCGACACCATTCAAACTGATCAACATCACCTTCACGACGAATGGGCCTTGCACCAGTGGCAGCTACGAAAGCTCTTTTTGAGCCTTGTAATCACCATTGTCCGGACTCGTTCAGATTACTGCAATGAAGAGGATTCCGGAATCGTCATGCGGTTCATGAGAACTGAAGAGTACCTAGAGCGATACTCCGAGTTGCATTCGGTATCTCATAAGGCGCTCGGAGCTTGTACGAGGATTTGGAACGATGCAGTGCAGTTGGCCCAAGACCCGCACTTCCGTAACGCTTTTAAAGAGAGGGTTGAGTTCGGCAAGATGGTCTTTTGGGTCCAGATCATACCTGATCGTGGGTTAAGCGTTACCAGTGGCAACTATGCAGCTAGGTCGTATGTGATATTGTACGCGCATGTGCGAGGCCTCGGCTGATTACTCTTTAGCTTCGTTCACCGCATAGAAAGTGTGCTGCCCGTAAGCTCTTCCAATCCGTTTCAGGGCACGGCCCGGCTTGCAGATCTTCTGAGAGGGGCGAGAATGGCATTCGAGGACGTTGCTTTCCAGCTTCCGATTGGCTATTCTAGTTCAGTGAGAATTGTCGAACCAAATACACTCCGCCCGGGAGATGGAACTGCATACGTCTTCTTCGTGGACCTCCAAGATTACAACCTCGGCTTCGAGCTTGAGAAACGAACCGCAGAACGTGTGCTCGCGTCGGCAAGCTTGCTCACAGCTCATCAGCAACCGGTGATTGGTCTTGTGTTAAGACATTCTGGCAGGGCTATACAGCAGATGGTGACTTCAGACTCCTTGGCCCAAGTCGGAAGAACGACAAACGGTGCTGCTAAAGCAATATCGCATATCACAATGGTCTTCAAAAGTCATCTCAGAATGGAAAATTGGGACTTTTCGTTCATCTTCAACGAAACTGAAGACGTGCATTCGGCCGAGACACTTGCTCGTCTGGAGAGTATCATAAGCGGCATCACAGTGCGTACAAGACCCTTTCACGCTGAGTGAACTGGTTATTCACATAGAATCATCGGATAACTGCGTTAAGCATATCCACTATTCACGATTTTTGACTGTGTAGATTTGATCACTCAGGGCAGAGGTGTCTTATTGTCAATGGTCCTGAGGTCCCATCGATCTATTGCAGGTGATGTCTTGTGATAGTAAAATACACCTCCGCATATTCCGCAACATAGCCTGAGTCGGTCATCGTATATGAATGTCTAGGTATCGACTTTAGCTTCATCATCAGCCTTGTCTTGTACAGGGTGACCGTTGACAAACTCTGTTCCCTGCTTTACGTCTTCTTCTTCCTCCACCGGTCTCAGTCCCGCAACAAAATCACCAAATGAATCTGGTAACACGATCCATTTAAGTGTCTCAAGACTGTTATTGCTGTCGGAGACTTGTCTGCACCATCCTCCCTCTTCAACAATCGTCGATCCAATGGAAGTTGACATGTCGGCTGCGTTGTGTAGCAAAGGATTTGGTAGACGAAGTTTTCTTTACAGGAGATATTAGCTTCAGTGAAAGAGCCGGCACTTTGATGAGGTTGGGCTTACTTGACAATCTTGTTGAAGGCATCTGTACAGCCTGTAGTACCATCAGATACTGCATCACCACCTCCGTGTGTTACGCATTCGTCTAGATAGCTGGCCATTATCTTCGCAGCCTCTTGGATGGGAAGGCCATAAACTGTGACTATATTCTGGTCGTTGTAGACAGCAGCTGCCTTCTTGTGGTAGCACCTTTCGTTAAACAAAAGGTTAATGGGTATGGCTCCATTGTCTTTCCAATCTAGCCATAGTAATGATCGCATGTGTGGCTCAGTCATTCTGTGATTCAAGGCGTAAAAGATCTGCGTGTTGATATGGCTGCAGTGAGTGTCCAGCTCTTCTTGTGGAAAGAGCAATGCTGGTAACTCGTGCTGAAGAAGCACACGGAACATGACAAGAGGCCCACCTGACCAAATCTCCTTGACGGCTATTGGATCTAATGTTCTCTGAGTATGCACCTTCACCTCGTTCATGAGAAGATCCAAGATGGCTTGGTTTGTAACATTGAGGAAGTTTGTGCTGCTGGGCCCGCCGTTGGAGAAAAGAAGGTCAATAAGCGGGGTATTGCTGGGGCTTATCTGACCACCTACGTGGACGGTATGTGCGTTCTTGAACCGACCATTGGTACGCGCAAGATCACTTGCCTTCATCCCGTGTGCTCGAAGCAGGCGTTGAATACACAAGTCGAGTGTTGCTGGTCTGCTACCCCTGAAGACACTTGACTCGCCGAGTAGTGCGATTAAGGTCTCCATGTCCTCCCACCTTTTTGAAAGTAACTTGTCTGCTGACTCTGCATTGTTCGCACTGTGCGCTTGACGCAGAAAGTTGTAAAGATGCGCATGTCCCAGTATCATTCCATCGGCGTTCTTTAGAAGAAGCATCAACTCATTAACGGCATGTAGGGCTACAAACGAGATTGTTCCAGCGAGGAATGGATTCATCTTGATCCAGTCGCCGATACAGCGATCGTAAAGTATCATTGGCTGGTATCCGTCATCAAGACCTTTTGCTTTCCGCTCATGCTTCACGCGTGTTTCCCAGATTGGATGTCCACTCATCCAGACGAAGCTATCAGCCATTGTCAGGGGATCGCGGAAGAAGGATTTTAACATTGCTCGTTTCTTGTTGTCCAGGAGAAGCGTCCGCTCATTCACCACTTTTTGTATGTACCCATTTCCAGAGGCGTGTTCCCATAGGTCAACGTAATCATCCACGATTGACGCAGTCTCTTCACCATTGCCTTCACTATCATCTGATGGCTCTGGATCTCGATTATGGTCGCCTTCGCTACCATCTGATGGCTTTTCAGAACTCTCTTGATCATCGACAACTTGTGGATTCCGTTCAAGATCGCCCTCGTCATCTGATGGTTTGTCGGATTTCTGGTGATTGTTCGCAACCTGTGGATTGCTTTCATGATCGCCTTCGCCATCTGATGGCTTGTTGGATACCTGGTGATCATTTACAACTTGTGGTCTCCGTTCATGATCGCCTTTGCGATCATCTGAGGGCTTGTTGCGTGGAGCGAGAGGACGCTGAGAATCCTGAACTCCTATGTACAGATCGGTGTACAACATCATTTCGATGGAGATGTTTGGTCCATACCGGTAGTCCTCCTTAGCTTCGAGATCATCGTCGAAGCCTCGTTTCAAGTATCCGTACCATTCCTGCGTGAAGTTGTCCATGACCGGGGGTCGTTCCCGCACGTCTTTGATCATGTACACAATGTCATCCATGACGTTCAAAAGACATTGGTTCCTGGATGGAATATCTCTCCTACCATTAAAGCCACGTCGCTCCAAAAGAGACATGGCGGTAGGATACGCTTCAAGAAACTCCCAAACGCAGTTGTATGTGTGCAGACATCCGTAGGTGAGCACGCTATCCGAGACTTTTACTTTGCAGTGCTGCTCTCCCGTCATTGCAATACATTTCGCTCGCAACTCGTCTGTATGCCTCCTGAGCAATTTGCTGATCTCGGGACGATCAAGTAACTTATGCCAGAAGGCCTCAGCGTCCTCTATCTCAGGGAACGAGGCCGAGAATTCGTGCACTAAGCTCTTTATCATCTGCATCGCCGCTTGAGTCGTTGCGGCTGCTGAGACAAGATCCACACCATCCTTCACCTTGTAAAGAACCCAGATCCATCTGACGACACCCTTAATCTGATTGTAATCGCGTAGCAACATGTTCATGGCGATCATGCGATCATCCTCTCTGTTGTCGGTAGTGTATGTCGTCTTTGAGGTTGTTGCTGGTCTAGCAACAAATGTCGACTGGCCACCACTTTCCGGCTCTTGATCTGCCAATTCTTCAAGTTCAAGGTTGCTGAACCGGGTATTCAAGCTATCGAAGGAGGCCAGAGTAGCACGTCCGTCTGGCCTAGGTGCCACTCTGCCAGTGGTGATGAAAGGCTTCAGCAGATCAAGTACGTACTGTAAAGTCCCCGTAAAAGTAGCGTGTGCCTCATTGCTAGCAGCGAACGCAGGCTGTAGGTCTTCATCAACTTTTTGAGTCTGGCTTTCGTGCCACAAGGTCGACTTGGTACGATGTCGGATCGCTCGAGCTGCAGCTCTGCTGGCGTATAGTGGCACCACGAACTTTTTGGGAGGTTTCTTGACTATCGCATCGGCGCATATTGCTAAATCACTGATGGTGACTTTGCGCGCTTGCTTGGGTTCAGCCTTGCGCGCTTTCCCCTTGAGTCGGCCACCAGTAGCAGAAGTTGGCGCAGTGGTAGAAGGGATGAAGCCACAGCGACTAGCCGTCTCGACAAGCCATGTGACAAAGATCTCAGTATCGGCTTTATATTCTCGGTAACTGTTAGCAATGTAATCCGGAAGCATTTTTAGCATATCTGTCGGTATATTGACGCAGTGCAATGTCGCGACTGACACAGGTGTCTTATCGTTATCGTCACGTGCGCTAACGCCGTGCTAACCGAGAACCCCCTGCCAAATTCGTCATAACTCCTCTCATGATCTTCTATTCGCCATTCAGCCACATCACACAACTGCTATGACAAGCTTGCTGTTACTTCCCAACGAGCTCACACAGCATATCGCATCTTTTCTGCCGTGCTCGTCAGCCCTCAATCTTTCAAGAGCCAATCGACAATTGCGAACCATCTGCAATGACAAGATAGTATTCCGCAACATTGCAAAGTACAACTTAGGACAGCCTCTGCTCTCCGAAAATGGCATAGAACTATCGGAAACCCATTGGGCGGAAGCCGACTCCATCTTAGCCAAAACGACTCTCCAAGAGACGATCCGCATAGCATACGCAGCCGAGAGATGCATCGGGGCTCTGCTCGGGAGCGGCGACACATGGACCTTACGCAAAGCCAAAGGAATCAATTCATATGAACTGAGTAGATGGCTACCGCACATCATGGCTTTGCACCACCCTGTAGCTGCACAGCTCAAGCCCGAGACTTTCCTGGAGCTTCAAGGCCGCTTACAGGTTCACTTCCAATCAGATGAATTCTCACCCAATCTCCTCGATGTCAACTTCATCCTCAGCTACACTATCTTGAAGCAATTGCAAATGACGGGAAACGGGAAGCAAGTCAAGGCACCCTTCGACCGCTTCTTCTCCGTGAACCACATAAGAGATCCACCCATAGTGGCGAGTAACGGCGTGAGATTGGATGGAGATGCGATTAAGAGCCTTCGGCAGCGAGTGCGAGACTATGGTGCCTTCCGCAAGAGACATTGCGAGGGATTCGGACTGGATCAAGCTACGACTCTGCTCCCCACTTTGATCCTGGAACTGGCTGTACATGGGTCAAGTTCATTGCGCAAGACCGCACTCCCGTCGCCTACCAAAATACCCTTTAACTCCTTCATGGACTTCTTGCCAACTATCTTCGCCAAGAATCCAGCACCCGCTTACGAAGATGAGGATGACAACGTACCGTTCGGCGAATGCCACGCTCAAATGCTCTCACCCGAATTCCTTTCCTCCGGGCGGTGGACGGGTTACTACTCGGACCAGCGAAGGGCGTTGGGAAGAAGACGCTTCGACCCGCGCATGCACAGTATCCAACTTGTTGCACGGGACACCGATACACCAAAGTGGGATGTCGGCGGCTACACCACATATACGATTATCGATTCGCAGAGTAGAGGGACTGACTCTCTAGGAGATTTCTCCCTGGAAGGCCGCGTGCGACACAACGATGGAGATATTTCCTTGACGAAACGATATCTTTCAAAAGACGTGTCATGTGAGTGGGAAGCTCGAATGACACCGTTTGGTATGGTGGGTGCCTGGGGCACTGGACGAGGTCTTGATACGAGATTCGGGGGGTATTTTTGGATCTGGAAGGAGGAATGGCAGGAATTGTGATAAACATGTTAGCTCCATACTAGATACAGGAACTTCGCAGCCGGACACGCTGTGGTGCCACAATGACCTACTATACACTACTACCATGTGTCTTTCTCCCCAAATCACCTTAATAATCTACATTAGCGTCTCTATCCGCAGTTATACATTGCTCGAGTTGCCCGGCTGAATTAGCGGCAATGTCTCCCACATCGACCCCACGTACTCTTCACAATTCCCGCCACACGAGACCAGACCAGCATATCCCCCGAAACAAAACAAACAGCCAAAAGATTAGCATCACGCAAACCCACACCACAACCCTGGGGCAGCAAACAAGCTCTGACGATATCGTTCCATTGACCAGGAGAAGATGCATAATCTCCCAGGACGCTACGACACGCATACGTGTCTATCAGACCTCCATAATAAGGCGTGACACTGTACCGCATCGATCCCTATATACCTCATGAACATCATCGTCAACTCTAACCTAGACGTCCATACCCATGCAAACCCTCCCTCCCCATGATTCCTTGAAACATTCCATCAAAAACGCCATAACCACGCTTCCAATACCACCTCACCACACCACAACAATCTACGACATATCCATAGCCTCGCCCGACCCCGCCGCAGCCGCTTTACTCCGCTCCGCCATCTTCTCCGCCAGCAGATTAGCCTTCCAACTCTGAATCTCCTCCCTGAGCTCATCATTCGGAATGACATCTTCAATCTTAAGCGGCGTCCGATTAAACGGGTCATGCGGATCACTCAGCAGATGCGCCTGGATAGTACCCCTATCAACAATCTGTTTGCTGACAGGAAGCGTAACGGGGTCTTCCATGAGCGACGCCAGAATAGGATCGAGGTACTGATCAGGAATTTCTCCGAGGTCAGCTTCGACCATGTCCGCTTGCTCTTTAGCAGTTTTGATACGCTCAGACATGTTTTCCCACTGTGTCATTTGCTCGGGGGTTTTAAGCTTGAAGCGTTGGAGGATCTTGTAGGCTTCGTCCATGTATTCGGGGCGGTAGGAGCGGCCGTCTGTGGCGACGGCGTCGATGAAGGATTGCTTGGACTCGAGGTTGAGGTAGACGTCTGTGACTTCGGCGAGCATGTTGCGTGGGTTCCAGCCGTATTCTTCGGGGTTTTCGACTTTGAGTTGGGATTTCTTGGGGCCGACGAGGGCTTCGAGGTTGTAGTCTAACATGTGGGCGAGGCGCACGACGACTTCCTTTTTGGTGAAGGAGTCGGCGAGGGCTTCGGTGAAGAGCTTCAACATGGCGACGGTTTCGTTGGTGAGTTGCATGTAGCTCTTGGCCTTGCCCTGAGCTGATGACAGCTTTTCTTCCCTCTCTTGACGCTCGGTCTGCTCCATGTTTGCCGGGGCATTCTTGAGCTCTCGGGATAGATCGTGGATTTCCTTGAAAGCGGTGAATGACTCGTCCAGGACGAATGTCACATCGTTCAGAAGCAAGTTGACGAACTGAACGAAGAAGTCCAAGTTGACGCGCGCTTCAGTCGCAAGATGCTCGCGATACACTGGGTTCGGCCAGATGCACTTGATGACCTGGAAGATCTCGTATCGAATGTTGAACTTGTCAAAGAACTGCGTATGTGTTCCGGTGCTCTCACATTCGATGTAGAACTTCATCAGTGCGTGGAGCAAGTGCTTCATGGCAAAGTCGTGTGCAAATAGCGTGTCGCCAAGCACGCCCTTTGGCTTACCGTGAATCTCCCATACTCCGTGGAACAGAATGGTGACAAGACCAGACTTTAAGTATGGGTTCTTGATGTACTCTGAGCTTCTCAGGAAGGTAATGCAAATCTTGACAATTTCCTCGCACTGAGTGGTTGTGATAATATGCGGCATGTAGCGAGTGATGAACTTGAAGTTTCCAACGATGTCTTCAACGAAATATTCAGGTAGACACCTAAACTGCAGTGGTTGCTCTTCGGGTAGGGGCAACTGCAGCTCTGACTTAGGGAAGTTGGTACCGGGCGAAGCAAGCCGTAGAAGCCACACGATGACGTATCGCATCAGTTGCATAGACCGGGCTTGTGTAGTCTCATCAAGCAAGACACCTTGAATGGCCAAGATGCTACACTTGGCCTTCTCGATCTGGTCTTTCATCTTCTTGATGTGGTTGTCAAAGACGGCCAGCTGCGCCTGACTAGTCATGTACTTGGGTCGCTCGGGCTCGAGCTTAGCAAGCTCCTTCTCAAGGTACTTTACGTCCTTTTGAAGGGTACCCAATTTGGTATTGGCTGCCTCCAGACCATAGTGATGAGCGGCCACCGTCAAGAAGAAGACCTCGCTGATGAAGTTGTTGGTACCCGAGGCTTTGGTACTGTAGAACTCATCCGATGCATTCTGGTCGGCATTGATCTTTGTTTCATCTTGGATATCAACGCGGGGTGATCGGCGAAGGTAGTCAATGTCGATGCGATCGATCTTGGAAAAGGTAGCGTCCATGAAAGGCTCACAGAGACGATCTAAAATCACTGTGACATTGACCATGAAGCCATCTGATGATACCGTTTTCCTGTCCACTTGCATCGCACGCCTCTTGTGGTTCTTATTGACCGTAAGCGCTAACCAGTCCAGCATCTTCTCGCGAGATTCCTTGTTCTTGATGAAAGTGTTCGTAATGTCCAGCAATTCTTCTTGGTGGGTTTGAAGCGTCATGCGGACAGCTCGTTGTGCGTTGACGATGAGTCCCTTGTCGACAGCCGCGGAGCCAGAGAAGTAGTTCATGGCTACGTCAGCCTGCATAGGAGATAGACGGAAGAAGGGCCCTAAGAAGCTATGTGTTTCGATATGTTGAGCCTCGATGTTAGCAGGCAGAAACGTCTCAGACTGTGCCAGGGCAGCTACGAGCGGCGGAAATCGGACGAATACCCGCAGGATCAACATGTGTGCCTTGTAGTCTCCATTCATAGAGACCTTGGAGAGGCGCCGGCTGACATCCACCATAGCTTCCACAAGTGTGTCCTTGATGAGATCGTCTTCGCCTATCCGCTGGCTCGCTTCAGTGAGGAACTCGTAGCAGATGCCGCGCTCGTCGTCAGGTCCGAGAAGTAAGCGATCAGCCAGTGCGTTCTCCGCGGGTGGGTCTTCCTGGAACATTTCTGGCATGCTAGCTGCAAACATGCAATAGCTGAAGCACACTCGCCGGGCCTCTTTGACAACTTCGAACCGTGGACCAGTCTTATTGGCGAGGTTCTTGAGCGCTTTGGAAACGCGTTTCCAGCAACTCATCGTATATTCCAACGCATAGCCCTGGTGCTTTTCTGACGCTGCTTCCATTATGACGGAATCCAGTTGATCTGTAGTCAAGCGGATTGGCCTGCCCTGTTCCTCAAGATCGCGTCTGGCGCTTTCGGCAAAGTGTAGCTTATGTCCGTGTGCATCGTGCGTATGGCTCTCGTCCAGAGTGACCCTAAAGATGCTGCTGATTGTCCGATCCTCCCACGCTTCTATGCTCAATTCGGGCGCCTTCTGAGCGGGCTGCGGTGTGGGGCCATTGCTCGACGACTGTGCGGGTTTGATAGTGATGCGCTTCTTGGGCGGCTCGTCGGTCTTGACGCCTAATTGGGAGAAGGGATTCGCGGTCGGAGTGGGCTTCGGTGGTGGCGCCGGTGATTCAGCGGGCTTTGGGGATGAAGTGCCCGATGAAGCAGCTTCGGGTGCGGTCGAGGGCGGCCGTGAAGGACCATTTGGAGTCGCAGGGCCGCCCAGCTTTGCAAGGCGCTTTGCACGGATCTGGAAGATATCCTCGTCAGCGTGTCTCTTTGACAGGCGGTCGGAAGGTGAGCTCACCTTGTCGGCGTCAGACATGGCATCGGGCGCAGCAGCGGGTGCAGGTGCAGGTGCCGGTGCAGCATCAGGCATTGCGCTGTCTTGCTGCTCAGATGTCGCGTTGTCTGGTTGGTCGGCCATGGCTTTGTCTTGGTGCTCTGGTTGCTCGGGCGGTTGGTCGGCCATGATGGCGATGTACTGGCGAAAGGCTGCAGCGAGCTTCGGTGATGGGCAGCTGAGAGAGAAGTGCGAGCAGTAGAGAGGCGGTGGGGTAGATTAACGTATAAGAGAAAGAAAGAAATAGGCCGTGGCCGTTTTGGTACAAGGACGTGGAGTGAAAGAGGCGCGAACCGTGGAGCAGTACTGCGTCAGTGCCTGTGGTTAGGTACGGGTCCCGGAGCTTCTAGTCTGCCCCGCCACTCTAGCCTGCACCCTCGCTCGCCAACTCACGTGTACCAAAGAAGCTCGACGAAGCGCGACGAAGTAGTGCATAGTCATGGACTGTATTTCCGCCCTTATCTCCGGCTTATCTAGATCTGACAGATAGCTCCAGATAGCTCCAGATGTGATCGCTGCCTTGCGCCCTGCTCAACGCGGTAGCGACCATTACCACCAATTTGGTTCATATCACCATCACTTCTCACAGCTTCCTGCCTTCATGAACCGCAATTTCATAATTCCCAATGCACGACATTAGATCTTGTTAAGTATCCATTTTCTAAGATCATGTATGCCTACCTTGGAATACTCTTTGTAGAATGCGACCCGGAACATGGCCACCCTCGGTGTTATATCCAAAAGGAAATCCAGAAACTATGACTTACCAGTTGGCCTGCGTTGTACTGGTACCTCTCTATGATCACTCCTGGCCGAGCCGAACATTGGCATGTCTGTGTTGGAAGGCCCCTTGATGAATACACGATCTCTATAGTCGACAAAGCAACCCGTGCGACATACTTACCTACACACATAGCTTAAAAGCAACTCCAATCCGTCATATAATCCTCGGCCTTATCTTCCGTATCCGCTTGTTGCCATACATCTTCTCCACCTGCGACGCCGTTTTCATCAACGTGCCAATTCCCCTTCTCAATCAGGTCACACCAGTTTACCAGAACAGCGGCCAACGGTGTACCATGTGCGTACATAAAGGGGCCACACGAATTATGCCGATACAAAGCATCTTGGCCTTGATCTTCCGGCTTCCTGATAGTTCCGTCATTCATGCGCACGTGACCATTAGATCCGATTGAAAAAGGAAGTAGTAGAGAGATGGAGTGTGTGTGTACCCCATCAGGGGTCAGATATAGACCGGCGCGATTGTCAAGAGTGTGGGCATCGCCTCGGAAGCCCACCCATCGGTCACGATCAGACTGGGAAACGAATTGGAGGCCTGGTGTCCGCCATGGGAAGAAGAGAAATCTGGGTATCCGGCGTATTTCGTTTTCCGGCGTGGTGATAGTAATGTCAGGATACAGTTCCTGTAGTATAGCACCTATTCGCTGTACAAAGTCTTCGGTCGGAACGTCCAATTGCGGAGCGATGGATGTAAAGATCGGCTTCTTCGCTCGAGAAAGGAATGCGCGTGCGGAAGGAGAGATGGCGGGATATTGGTCCAAGATCTCAGATGATACCAAAACAGCGTCCATTTCTTCTTGCTTCTCCTCCTGGTGTGCTCCTAGGTCGTCATCTTTCCCTTGTCCCGGTAGGCGTTTAGTGATGGCGTCCACCAGACTATGCCATGCCTCCAGCGTGATCTTCAATTCTAGGTCCGTCCACCCCTGTAGCGTCCATCCCTGCGCAGCAAGTTCATCTCCCAGGTATTCTGTATCGATGACGAATTTCTCCGACTCAACACAGTCCCAGTATATTTCTAGCGCAACCTGAAGCTCGTCGAAATACTGGTCATCAGGTTCGAAAAATATGTTGTCCATGAAGCATACTTGCCCAGTCGACCACTTGTAGAAAAGACCTCCCGGATCATATCCAGTCCCTATGTATAGCAAGATGTAGTCTTCGCGCTCCGGTAAAATACCAAGCCATGTGTCGGGAATCATGCGGCCTGGCGGTGGGACACCGATAAGGAAGGGGTTAAAGGCTAGGTGTTGATGCTCTTCGGGCATGACGATGTCGATGCCCGATAGGAAGGCTATGAGGTCATCGTCGAATTCTACCTCGAGGTCTGAATCTGGGTCGTCGGATTCATCCTCCATACGCTGGGCCAAGGAAACGGATGAGGAAGGATCTATGGAGTGCGCGGTGAACCAGTTGCGTTGAATCTTGGGTTGGCGGTCGGGCGGAAGGCGCGAGCAAGCATGGGCGACGATGCGGTTGTGCAGCTCTATGCACTTTTCGACGTCCATGGTGAATGCAGAGTCGCAGAGAGTAGGCGGGGTTTGCGTTGGTGTACACGTGTTGGTGAGTTGAGGTAGCCGGAAGGCACGGTTAAAGCGCCCCATTCAAGGAAAGAACTGACTCGACACCCACCTAAAGCTGTTAATCAAGAGGTCTACATTGCGTTCGGGTGTTGGAAACATCCTGTTCTTCACTAATGTAGTCTGCAGCGCGCCTGTCTAGTGTCTTCCTTGTGTGAGGTGGACGGGTCTTAAACATATTGAGGAACACAGAAACAGCAGGAGCAGGAACAAGAACAAGATGATGGCCTAGAACGCAGACGAAGAAGGCGTATGGATCCACGCACTAGGTCGACCCTGCCGTTCGACAGTGGTTCCTGCCTGTGGGAGACTGGTCGCGCTTGCCAGAGCACGCGCACGCAGAACAAGCTGGAGAAAGGGCAGGCGAGCTGTCAGGTCCAATCTGAAACCCTTGTCACGACCAAGACCTTGCCGGGGCAACCAGCAACACACGACCGTAACAACTGGTGCAAGGCGATTGCAGTCGCAGAACAGCCGTCTTGTGCATGAGAACAGGGCCTCCGTGTTATTGGCCGTGCTGGACATGTCAAACCGCACTGGGGGACAAGCTGCTGCCATGTGACGGCTCCGGGGCGTGTGCATGGGTAGTTTACCTTGTCGGTTAGGGCAAGGCGCTTGATGCAGATAGCTAATCGCCTTCTCCTCTTCTCTCGGCCAACCTACAGTACACGCCATCGCGACGACGCTTCACAAACCTTGTACGTGATAATCAACTGAGCAGCTGTCCAGGTACGTCACGCTCGCTCTCATTTCGCTCCCGCTAGGCCGCAATCGCCGAAGCGCTGCGTGGCGCAAGCAGCACTCAGCCGCAGTTGTTGCAGCACGACCCCCGTTGCGGCCATGGTGCCTAGAGCCATAACACCCTGAAGCCGCTGTTCTCCAACTTCAATCACCGCCAGTCCAGCTCTCCATCCACATACTCACCACCTCCCTCACAGATCTTGCTGCCCCCACCGCCGCCTCAATAACCCATTCCCCACGACACCATGGCCGAGATTCGACGAAAGCTCGTTATTGTCGGTGACGGCGCCTGTGGAAAGACCTGTCTGCTCATGTACGTCCTCGCCCTCGCCATCTATGGCCCACGCCCCATACTACCACACAACGAAAGCTAACGGTGCCGTCTCAGCGTCTTCTCCAAGGGCACCTTCCCCGAGGTCAGTACTCGCCGCCCGCCTCGCCTGCATCCCTGAGCCGCGTCAGCCTAGCTGTTCCGCCTGCACTCGCAGCCATCGCTGCCTGCACTCCCTCCCAACGCATCCACTAACGTGCCCGCCTGCAGGTCTACGTCCCCACCGTTTTCGAGAACTACGTCGCCGATGTCGAGGTCGACGGCAAGCACGTCGAGCTCGCCCTCTGGGATACCGCCGGCCAGGAAGATTACGACCGTCTGCGCCCTCTCTCCTACCCCGACTCGCACGTTATCCTGATTTGCTTCGCCATCGATTCGCCCGATTCGCTTGACAACGTCCAGGAGAAGGTACGGCAAATGCCTCACACGCGTACAAGCAGCCGCTGACACACAACAGTGGATCTCCGAGGTTCTGCACTTCTGCCAGGGCCTTCCCATCATCCTCGTCGGATGTAAGAAGGATCTGCGCTTCGACCAGAAGACGATTGAGGAGCTACACAAGACCTCGCAGAAGCCCGTGACACCCGAGCAGGTTAGTAGCCACACTCCACCCACCAGTCACCCACTAACACACCCAGGCCGAGGATGTGCGCAAGAAGATCGGTGCCCAGAAGTACCTCGAGTGCTCAGCCAAGACGAACGAGGGCGTCCGAGAAGTATTCGAGCACGCCACCCGGGCTGCCCTGTTGACCCGGAAAGAGAAGAAGACCAAGAAGTGCTTGATCTTGTAAGCCTGGACAAGACTTTGCGACGATATAGGTCGAGAGCCGCCGCAACCGCGCGATGTTGAGCCTGGACAAGAGCAACACGGTGGCGGCTATCGGGTGTCTAATTAGTGGTCTATTTGAGAAGGAGGGCAACATGTCATGGGCCGGTAGGGGTAGCAGACAAGCCGACTCCTTCCAGTCTGCTTGCAGTCTCATCTCTGACGGCACCTATACGAGGCGTTACTGTGCTGGATCTTTTGTGTGTTTGGACCGTACATCATCTTGGGGTAGTTCATGATGGGGTTATCTTCTCAGAAAGCGTGTGGATCGAGATTGAGCAAATGGTAGGATCTTTCTAATAACCGGTGCTTTGTTTTGCTCTTATCGTGTCTACCCATATCAATCGTTGAAGCCTGTGAACTATATAACATGACTTTCTTTAGTGACTACTACATTGTGACCCAACTTTCCCTCAAGTAAAGCTATTGAAGTGAGAGCTCAACAGCATTTACATACATAGATGATGTGCCAATCTGAAACACGCCTCCCCATCATCACATCGTGCATCCACCCTTATCTCGCACCAAACACCGCATATCTCTCGCATTATCTCCCTCTCCTGACTCGCTCGTCACATCTCTCTCCACATACCAAGCCCATACTTATGCAACGCATGTACCAAGACTGTTCCTAACGTGTCCAATCCTCTTGACCCGGATGTGAGGTTCCGATGTACCGCCCCGCCTTTAATGCAGGCAGCGCGAGGCGAGGAGAGTCTGGGGCCTTGCTTAAGATGTGCTGGTGCTGGTGCTGGGGCTGGGCCGGTGGGTAAGCTTGGTGGGTACGCAGTAATGTGCAGTGGATAGGTGGATATGTAGAGCTGAAAGTGGAGATGCGCTGGGGGATCAGGCCACCAAGCTATTGTCGGTGTCTGCACTGTCTGCTTTACGGTACATGTGAGAGGGTTGGTAATGTTGGGCAAAGTATATATGTACTGTTTGTTGCGTTGGGATCTTGGGTGTTGGGCAGATGTGAAATCGTTATAATGTGTGATATATGTATTTATGTATATATATACAATGTGTCCGCGCAGTGTCTCTCCCCAAGACCAGATTGCTGGTTGTATGTGCAACGCCGATGATGCTGTGTCCCTGAACGCCCGTGCTGTACCAAAATCCCATATGTTACATGAATATCGAAAGCGCAACAAACGCTCCAACGAGCGCGAAGAAGGACGTAGAACTCGAAGACCTCGCAGCAGCAACACCCTCCTGACCTTGAGGCTGCCCAGCACCCGCTGTATTCGAGCTCGCGCCCCCAGTCCCGGTCGCTGTCCTCGATGCCGAAGGAGATGCGGTACCTATAAACTCCAAGTCAGTCAATGTTACTTTGATGTTACTTCGAAAAAGGTCCAAACATACCACTTGAGCTCTCACTCTCAGCAACAACATCCTGCTCCTGTCCCAACACACCCAATCCCACTCTACTGCCCTCGAAATCAAAAACGCTGTAGACGTTTTTGAGGAATACATCCCCCACCAGCCACTGGTTATCGGCAAACGTCTTCCTGCCTACAATATTACTCCTGCACAGCTCCGATCCATCGTCTTTGCCTCCAACCCAATCTGCAGTGGAGATATTGTATACATGATCGTTGAAACTGAATTGCATGGCAGCGCTCGTGTCACAGGGCACGAAGAACGTCTCGCCATCTTGTTCGAAGCCCTGGATTTGGGAATGTAGGGCCAGAGCGTCCGGTTCGGGTATGAGGATGAAGGATGTGCCTGTATCCATGATCGCTGTTCGGTCGACTCCAGTGGTGAGGTTAGCAGACTTCCCATCTACACCAGCGTCTTGCAATGGTATCTCCCAGAACCCACTCTCGTTGTCTACGCATTCGATGTAGTTGATGTCGCCAGTGAAGCGATCTTTGTTCACTTCTCCCAGATTCAATTCGCCATCCATCTTGCCGTCCTCGCCTCGACTCAGATGTATACCGTAGAGTTTTGCGCCGATGAGGTCCTGACTGGAAAGCAAGTCCATGATCTGCGGTGCGGCGATTTCATCGTCCCCTGTGCCTTGAACGCCGCGGCCGATGCCGAGGATGCCGTCCATGGGGTATGCGCGGAACTCGTCGGATACGTTCGTCGCGAGGCCGAATGTGAGGGTGGGGGAGAGGGAGGGGCCGAGGTGGAGGACGTCTGTTGCGAGGTGGCCTGACGAGGAACCTGTGCCGTAGGTTACGCTGAAGGGGGTTGTTGTGTCGGTCTGGGTGTTGTTTTAGCATTTGAACTTGTACTGATGCCCGACCCGAAGAGGGATACAAGAGAGATTGATATGGGAAGCATAACGTACTTTCAGCGTACTTGAATACGCCGTCCCGAAAGTCGCATGCGTCTTACACGCTTCGCTGTCGCACTCCTCGCTCATAACCCAGGTATTGCTTGCCGCTGAATCGAGCAGCAGATGGTATTCATCCGTGCTGTCGCCGAACGTTACGGCGACCATGTAGCTGAGATCACTGCCATCTTGGTCTATGGCTACGCTGTTTTCTTGGCTGGGGTTGTTCGAATTGACGATATTGTAGGCGTTTTGGCGGGATCGCAATGAGGGTGTGCGTATGCGACGGAGCGGGAGCGTTATGGAGCGCGTGGTTCCTGCTTGAGAGGACGCTGGTTGTGGGGATGTTCGATGCGATCGGGTTGATGTGGAGGAGGTTTTGCCGGAGGTATAGTGGTAAGGATAGAATGCTGTCGCTGTTGGTAGGATTGCTGCCGTTGAGAGCGCGAGCCAGGTTGGCAGGTAGGTGTGCATCGTGTTGTGACGTCGGTGTCTAGAGTCTGAGCTCTTCAGTCCTTGTGCCTTTCCAATTGCTGTATAACGTCTTCTCGAGGAATCGTGGTATCAGAGTCGCTTCCCAGATTCCAAATGCGATGTTGTTAACGCGTCCCGTTCGCCTTCAGCCGGCATGAATCCAATCCAATCCAATCCAATCGCCAGGAACCAATGTAAATAACAAGGCGCAGTAAACGTATACACAAGAAGAAGAAAAAATAACGAGTACGCAATACCCGCCTGAACGAATGGTACCTAGGTAGGACTTGCGGCTGAAAAGAAGGACAATGCGGGTATGATCATCCAAAAGGTACAAGTTGGTAAACAGTCCCTCAAGCTTTCCCAACGCCACGGAAAACCCAAGTTATCGTGAACAGAAAGAAGACGAAGAGAAACGTAGAGCAGTCCAGACGAAAGAAAGCACCAACGCCATCGCGCCATGCACCACGCAAGCCTCACCCAACATGACGTCCTTGGCTCTCTCTCCTTCCCTATCACGATATGGATCCATCGGACGCGCAACCCGGCGAGTTAAGCTATGTGGGGCGCTAGCGCGCCCATCGTGTTTACCCCTGGAACCGACGTTCGTTTGAAACAGCGAGGTCATGTCTGACAGGACCAATGACAGCTGCATGATGTAGCAATCTGCATCGGTTGTCTGGCATCTGGCATCTTCCTCGTTGGGGGCGATGATGCGTTCAAGGCTTTGATTTGATGGTTGGCAGAGCTGATGCAGACGATCTTAGGAAGGGGAGGTGGGCTTGGCGTAATGCGATGGGCGACGGAGAGGCCGATGGGAGACGATCGGTTTGGGAGTGTCGTAAACTGATTATGCAATCGTCCTGGGCGATGGAGGAGTGTTGGTAGCACTGCGATTGTACGTACAAGAGAGCGTGTGTTTATGACGGGTTCATTCAAATGTTTCTACGAGATCTGGCTGCGGAGGTTTTGACTCTACTATTTCGCCCCCGCCTGAATCATCTCTGGTGCTTTCTTGACACCCACCACTTTCTTTGCCTCCATAATCTCCAGCCTGCTGAGACCCATACCACTCAGGTATTCGTTGAAGCTGCCAAGGACCCTCTCAAGACCTTGTCTGAGACATTCTCTGGCTTCATCTACTTCAGGCACCTTCCTCCTCTCCGATTCTGGCTTGCCGTTCGTCTCCTTGTCGCTCCAGTGTATAGGAGCTGTGTCCATGTACTCATCGATCTTCTTCAGCGCAATAGTGAATATACGCACTATGCTCGGGATTCCTTGGTGAAAGAGTCCTAAGCTGTCTTCGGCAAGAGAAAACACCGCAAGATTTGCTAGTGCAGTCGCGGCATTGCAAACTTGGGAAAGTTGAGAGTAAGGTGCGCCGAGAACGACAATGTTCGATGTCCGTTGGAAGGAATGCTGGAACAGTAAGCCGACCGGGGAAGAAACAAGCTTGTTGTAATAAGTCGTGAAGAACGACTCAGCTTCCCTGGCACCTTCTTGGGCCTTCTTCATTCCTTTGTTGATGGCCTCCCGACTGTATGCTTGCTGTGCGTTCCCTGGAGCGCTATGCGACTTTGCAATACTGGCGGTTGCTGCTTCGACATGTTCCCACCTGGTATTTGGTTGTGGTGGCGCAGCAGCAATCGGCTTGTCGTCCTTCAGCGGTTGTGCAATACGAGGAACCAGATTGATAGGCCCGGTTGGCTTGTCTTGACCTGATGCGTCGCTGGGCTGGTAGGCTGGATCGAGACCAGCACTGACGCGCTCGATAAGCCACTTGAGCTGTCCCAGACACATATCCGTAACTTGCTGATGTGTCGGTGCCTTTTTACGATCCACCTCGCTGTAGATAGTCTTGCGCCGCTCGGGAAAAGCGTCGGTGATGAGGGCTAGCTCCCAGAAAGCAATGGCCTGAATTAGTTAGCAGTGAACGTAGCAATAGTATCACTTCGTCTTACCTTGACAGTATCCTTCTTCGACTTGAGTCCATTCAAAAGGGATCCATTGGGGTCGGTAGAGTCGTTCGTGATGGGCACATCGTTCTTCAAGGGCTCCTGTGCGAGGTACACATCGAAGGTCTTGTTGACAAACTCCCAGAGCACAACGAGAAGCGTTCCTTCTGTGACGAACATGAAGCACAGAGGAAGGAACGGAGCAAGTCCTGTGGGCGTAGAAGTCTTGGACAAGCTCCAGAGGTACCGACTGAAGCTGTAGTAATAGCTCCAGATCAGGTTTCGGGTTCCGAGGTAGTAAAGGCAGAAACCGGCAGCTGCAATGACCGAAGCCAAGAAGGTAGACTGTGTTGCAATGCCCTTGAGCGATCTCGTAAGGACGTGTCTGGGTTTGGGGCCCCGTCGTGCCGGTGTGGATGTCGTCGCGTCACCCCGCTCCTTCTTAGGCTTCAGCGCCTGCAACTCAATCTTGTCGTAGTCCCTCCACAAGTGTACTCCAGATTGTGCTGCTGATAGTAGGTAGAAGAGATAGCGCAGGTAGAGCGGCCTCTCGTTCAGCCGGAACCGCTCGTGCATGCGTCCGGCCTCGATGAAGTTGAGCCTGGCTTGGGTGCCCCGCGACCAGATGTACGTCTCGACAAATAGCATAGCGGAGAAGGCGTACGCGACGAGCGTGATCAGCGTCGCAGGACGGAAGAAGTATTTTTTGAACGTCTCGAACCGGGTCTCCGTTTGGCGGCGGCCAACATGCCACTGGGCGACGCGAAGGACGTAGATGGAAAGAGCGGAGAGGAAAATGAGGAGAGTTCGGATGCCAGTGAGGCCTAGAGGAAACCACAGCCATAGCACTGATTGTGTTAGCAGGTGCGTATGCAATTCATTCAGAGTCTCTCACTGTTATCCCATTCTCCCATCCAACACGCGATCGCATAGCATAGCAGCAGCGTGTATCGACTGGCCTTGTTGAATCTTCGGTGCAGAGCTGGCGTCAAGTAGTCTCTGTACGGGCGCACTTGCGTTCCCAGCGGTGCGAGCGCCATGTTTGCGACAGTTCGGGGCGGAGAGAGCGTATGAGTGAGGAACTGGCTATATCATAGCAAAGAAACAGAAGGATGGCGTCGCGCCAAGGATAATTCGAACGCGCTGGTGCGGCAGTCTGGTGCACTGCAGCAAGGAAAGCTGCCCGACTTTGTCAAACAAACATTGTTGATCGGCGCAGCTACCACTTCGTCGCCGACAGCTGCACGCTTACCTAAGAGATCCGCTTGTGCCTTGAGCCATGTGCCCTAGCCGCGGTCCTTCGTCATCGCCGCAGGAACCACCGAGCACCAACCTCCAGGTAGCCACGATTGGACTTGCGTACTAGGCTGCAACAACCCCACACACGATCGCATAGCTTCAAACATCGTCCAGACACTCTTCTAGAAGATCATCGAGTCCCGCTTCTCTTATCCGGCACCATGTCGTTCCAACGCTCCAGCGCCCTCGAATCGCAACCCACGACATGGCGAAGGGACGACGACCCGTCATACGCCGATGACCCAGAGTTCCGCGACTTCGCCGACAAGCTTTCCGACGACCTTTTCGCCCTGACCCGCAACGTCGCCCGCCTGTCGCAAGAGACGGGCAAGCTAGGGACCAAGCACGAGACCGCCCGTGTGCGCGAGCGCGTGAAGACCACCGTCGAAGAGACATCGGAGAAGTTCAAAGAGCTTGGAGAGGGCTTGAAGAAGATTACCACCTGGCCCGATGTTGGCGTATGGATACCTCGCTCTTGAGATGGAAGCCGGTAGCTAACAGAAGACAGCCATCGCAGAAGTTCACGCAATCGAAGCTCCAGCGCGAATTCAAAGCAACACTCACCGAGTTCCAACACCTCCAGAAGCAGGCCCTAGAGAAAGAGAAGCAGTCGGCACAGGCGGCACGCACAGCCCTGCAAGACGTATCATCGCCAAGTGAAGAGCGGGGAGGAGACTTTGGGCAACAACAAGAGCAGGAGCAGCTGCGCTTGGCAAATCAGGATGAGGTCGACTTCCAGGAATCGATGATCATTGAGCGCGAGTCTGAGATCCGCAACATCGAGCAGTCGGTCGGGGAGCTCAACGAGCTGTTCCGTGATGTTGCGCATATGGTGCACGAGCAGGGTGCTCAACTCGACATTATCGAGGAGAACGTCGAGGTCACGCATGACGCGTCGCGAGGTGCACATGTGAACCTTAAGCAGGCAAGCAACTACCAGAAGAGCGCGAGAAGCAAGGCGTGTATCCTGCTGCTGATTCTCGCCATTGTTTTGGTCATCATCATTCTTGCTGTCGTTTTGGATTAGATGATACTTGCATCATCTCTGTCATGGTTGGCACTATTTGGTTTCGGCGTTGCATTGTACATTCGGGGGGGGGGTCTTATACCATGGTGCATTCCATTGCAAACTTCTGTCGTTTTCGAAGCGTGTTTTGGCCATCTATGCAGTTTTGCTGTCTACTGTATGCTTTGCAGTGGCTTTAATGTTAGCCATGTCGTATTAATTAATGTTCAACATTTCCTCAATCACTCATTTGTAACTTTCCTGCGTTGGTTGCTCGCTCCTTCCTCCACGTGCATCTCTGGCCAGGACTCACTATGCTGAGAAGGCGCGCTACGAAAGCTTTCGCTTACCACACTCACTTTCACTTCACATCTCACACAGCTTGCTGCTACTTCTTTCCTGAGCTGTGAGAACAACAATCGTCTACGAACCGCCGTCGACTGCGGCTGTCGACGCGTCCAACCTTTCTCCCTCTACAACTTCGTGGCAGCTCTGTCGCTGTTGCTACTACCTACACAAGCCATGAGTGCCCCGGGTACCTCGCCACCAAAGGTTGTGCCGCCACTTCACAGGTACGTCTTTCAGGCCGATAGATGAACAAGAACTGACCTCGACATAGTGTCACATCTCAACAAAGTGCTCCAGCGAACGTCATCATCGAAGTCGGCCCAGACGGCAACAAATACTACGTCCAGAAGGCCTTTCTGGTACACTACTCCGAATACTTCAGCAAAGCACTCAGCGGAACATGGGAGGAAGCCAAGAACGGAGTCGTGACTCTCACCGACGTCTTGCCTGGTGTCTTCAACCTCTTCGTGGAATGGCTGTATACTCAGCATCTTCCCAGCAACTACTCTCAGATCGCAGATGGAACAACCAGCAATGAGCAAAAGTGGATGCTCAGGCTGTACGTGTTTGCAGATCGATTCGCGGTGGCAGCATTACGAACAGCGATGGACCGAGCGTTGGTCAAAAAATTCAACAAATCGTCCCCTGCTCCCTATCAGTCGGTCATATATGCTTTCGATAACCTTCCTTCAACAGATCCACTCCTGGATCTGCTCGTGGACACTGCCTTCGTCACATGGTACTCTTCCCGCGACAGCACCAAAGCAGCGGCGATGATTCAGGATCTACCAAAGGACTTCTTCGTACGCTTCTACATGAGGGTCGGCAACGAACGTACTCAAAGCCGTGCAAACGTATTCGGCGCTTTCGATATTGACTTTTGTAGCTATCATGAGCATGAGAACGAAGCGGATAAGGCCAATTGCCCCAACCAGTACAAAACGGCCGCCGGAAAATACAGATTGGAGCGGCCAGATGTCAACAAGAAACCAAAGGACACAGGCAGCTCCTCGTAGAGCATGGTCAGATATGTGGGGGCTTGTAGTTGCTGGTTGATCATGGCAACTAGATGACAGTTCACTCTATGTACGGGTATCTACTCAACATTCGGCGATTAGGTAGCAACATTCGCTCTAGGCGGTGCTGATGGGTTCGCCCTTTTCATCAATCAAACTCTCTTCAGTCTTGACTGGACCTTCACCAACACCTGTCAAGATGACTCTGCTAACACCCTCCTCCAAGAATGTGATGGCGGGACCGGCGTCAAACTTGACCTTCTCAAGCGCGTCGGCATTGGCTTGGACAGCCTGTCCCCTCTCGCCTTGCCATCCGTCCTTCTCGTTCAGGATCTGCTTGAACAGACCAGCAACTTCCTTCTCATTCTCCTCAAGGTAGTACACAACAGCGTTTGGGCCGGCGTCGAATGTGTACGCAGCGATGATCTTGCCAGCCGCAGCGTTGATGCTCTCGACAACCTTAATAGCCGCTCGGGAGACATCGTTCAGGTAGAAGATCGGAGGGAAGGTGTCGAGACAAGTGGCATGGAAAGAGTTGCTGTCCATCATGGTAAGCTTGCCAAAAGCCTCGAAGTCCTTGTCCTGGATCGCCTTCTGCATCTCCTTCATGCGCTTTGGGACCGTCTCTGTGGCTCTCGACTGGAAGAGGCTAGATGTAGCAACAGTGATTTGCATGCCACTGGTACTTGACACACCCTTCTTGGCTGCGCTAACAACCAGGATAACAGCGCGCATGTTGGGCCAGTGGCTCGCAGGCGCAACCTGGAAAGCAACACTATCACTGCCGTCCGAAGCGGAGCCTTGTTCCCAGCCTACATATCCACCGAAAAGCGAGCGGCACGCGGAGCCAGAGCCTTGCCTCGCGATACGGGAGAGGTCGGTTGGCGAAGACGGGAGCTCGTAGAGGTTTGCAATTGCGCGGACAAGAGCAGCGAAGCCGGCAGCCGAACTAGCCAGTCCAGCAGCGGTGGGGAAGTTGTTCTCAGATACGATGCGCAGAGGCAGGTCGGCGAGTTTAGCGAGGCTAGAGTCCTTCTCCTCAAGTTGCTTCCTCAGTGCCCTCAGCTCCCTGAAGCACGCTTGTGTCCTAGCACCAGAAACATCCTGCGATTGGCCGTTGAGGAGAAGAGTGTCTTCTTTCGGGTAGGCAGACGAGCACGACGCGGTGGTGTGGGTGCGGAGGTCGGACTGCGCGAGGGTGACGCTGAGGGAGGAGTTGGTGGGGAGGTTGAGCTTGGGGTCGCGCTTTCCCCAGTATTTGATAACCGCGATGTTGACCGGGGCGGTGGTGCTGGCACGGTGGATGTCGGACATTTTGACGTTTGCTATAGGAGAAGAAAGGGAGGAAAAGAAGCAAAACATTGAGGGTAGCGGTGAAAGTCAAGGGGGCTTGGTGGGGTTTAATGTTTATATGCAGGGTCTAGTTGGATGCGGTCTAGAAAGCGCGGATCTAGGACAGTGACTCGAGACAGCGGAATTACTTGCGCGATGACAGGTTAGACAGGTTCGATCTTGGAAATTGGCCGTCTACTACAAATTATGCTCCGGCTGTGAGAAGGTATACACCTTGACGCTGTCTAAAGCGGTGGAACGCGGTAGTTGAAGGCCAGCCAATCAGACGCACCTGATTCCCGCAAAGGCCCGTGCCCAACATTTCTCGATGGCTTCCGTCACCATCCCGAGTTTCTCGGAACCCGACAAAACCAACCTCACACATCTCCACCACAATGTCCTCGCAAGACGACCCAGCAGCCGCCTGCCCCGTCGACCACAAGACACGCGAAGCATGGCTCGCCCAAGCCCGCGCCCAAAACGGCACCACACCACCAAATCCCCATAGCACACCCATCCCAACACCCGCCGCCGCGCCAGCACCCTCCCAATCCGCCGTCCAGCAATCCTGCGACTCATCCACGCTCGACCAAAGCACCGCCTCCCCACCCCCAAGCAGCACAAGCATCCTCTCGCAAATCCGCCTCGGCACCGACCGCGAAGTAAGCACAATACCACGCGCGCTACCAGACCAAATCGCCGCGGCACCAGCACCCAATGCACGACCAGCGAACAACGAGCGCGACACGGGCTCGGACAAGAAAACCGGAAACTGGATCTACCCGTCCGAGCAAATGTTCTTCGACGCCATGCGCCGCAAGTCGTACGACCCGTCCGCCCCAGACATGCGCACCATAGTGCCCATCCACAACGCGGTCAACGAACGCGCGTGGCACGAGATCAAGACGTGGGAAAGCGGGCGCGGTAGCGAGAAATGCGGCGGACCTAAATTGGCGAGTTTCTCTGGGTTGAGCACGAGTTTAACGCCGCGGGCGCGGTGGAAGAGTCTGATGGGGTATCAGCCGCCGTTTGATCGGCACGATTGGGTGGTGGATCGGTGTGGGACGAAGGTTGAGTATGTGATTGATTTTTATGCGGGGAGGGATGAGGGGAAGGTAGGGAAGGCGTTGAATTTTTATTTGGATGTTAGGCCGAAGTTGAATAGTTGGGAGGGGGTTAAGATGAGGATAGCGAGGTTTTGGGGGTTTTAGACACGGATGTGGTGGATAGACGTGCGTTGTAGGATAGATTTGTATATATGTATGATTAGTTGACTTGGACTGGGGTATAGACATGAAGTTGATGAGTATGGATAGATGCATATATGAACGCGAACGGGAATAGAGTAACTTCGCTCAAGAAGGGAATCCTGCGCCTGAACGCGCAGTCCACGCTACCGTACGCCTCTATGCGCCATGCGTCCATCTGAGACTTAATTATATCCCCGGAACAACTCCCTCTAAAAGCCACTCCTACCACTCTCCAACATCAAGATACGTACAGCCAAACGTACGACAAAGTCTATCCCTCATCAAAACGAGAACGCATTCATCCCAACCACCTCCTAACCTAGTAAACATCCACACCCAACTTCCTCAGCTTATTACAATTCTTCAACTCCATATTCCGCGCTTTGTTCATAGCCTCCTGATCGACACTAAACCAGCCCTGTGCCTCTTCCATCGCCCTTCTCTGCCTAACCCTCTCATTCTGACACCTCGTATTCGTGATATGCACATATTGGTTCTCGGCTATATCATCCAGCTTGCGCCATTTCTTCGGTGTGTAATCATGCACTTCCTTGGGGTCGACGTAGTAATCTATCTTTATCCGCGTGGACACGCGCTTGAGTGTGTTGGGGGAGCGCGGTGTTTCGAAGACGAGGTTGGGGCTTGCGGAGGTGGAGGTTGAGCCGGAGAAGAGGGAGGAGAGGAGGGGGAGGACGAAGAGGAAGAGTAGGGGGAGCAGGTTGGCGAAGGCGGAGGAGAGGTTTTGTTGGCCTTCGCTGCCGGGGGGGACGGCGGTGCCGGGGCGTCTGCGGGGACGGCCGCCGCCGAATTGGTGGACGCGGACGCCGGGGCCGCCGCCGAGGTTGAAGACGAATCCTGGGCCTGTGTCCATGCCGCCTGTGGTGTGTTAGTTTGTCATCGTCTTTTTGTTGTTCCTGTTGTGCAGTATAGACCGCGACCTCAAGACCGAGGTTTCTGCACAGAGGAAAACGTACCAAAAGGCCCCCCAAACGCACCCCCAAAGAACTGTCTGAATAACTCTTCAGGCGTCATCTCCTCCTCAAACCCACCCCCTCTTCTCGCAAACCCATTCCCAAACGGACTCGCACCACCCCCTCCATTCGCACTCGCATGCGCCCTCGGATCAAACCGCGCATCTGGATCCCCGCCAAACTGATCGTACTTCTTCTTCTTATCCGGATCACTCAACACCTGGAACGCCTTGCTGACCAGCTTGAACGCATCGTCCGCACCGTCGTACCCGTTCTTGTCCGGATGCGTGAGGAGGGAGAGCTTGCGGTAGGCTTTCTTGATGTCCGAATCTGAACAGCTGGCCTTTACTTCTTCCAGACCGAGGATCTTGTAGTAGGCGGTTGGCGCGCATGATTTGATGCGTATTACGGCGGCTTTTTGCTCGACCGTGAAGGCTCGGCCGGCGCTGCCGTCGTGGTGGTCTCGCGATTTGGCGTCCGAGCCGGAGGTTTTGCCTGACATTGTGTGCTGTGCGAGAGTTGGTTTGTGGGGTATCGGTGTGTTGTGGTGGGAGATTGTGCTGCCGGGCCAGGCAGCGGTGGGGGTGGGAGGCCGATGCGCAAGTGTGGACGGCTGGTGATGATGCGGCGGTGATGGCGATGGGTGTGCGTGAATCGAATATCGTCCCGTGACGGGGTTGTGGTTGTATTAGTCGTTAAAGCGTTATCTGTTGTCTGTCGAAGTTCGCGAGTCCCGGAGGCCAGTTTCCATGTGCTGGGTTGGCACGGGCGGGCGGTCCACTTGCCGGACCAACGTCATGGTCTTCACCCAATCTCAACCCATGTACCCTTCTGCGCGCATTTGTTCCTGAGCACTGGACATATTCACCCATCAGTCAATTCTTTTACGCACTTCTATAGCGCACACGAACTCCACGATGCCCGAACAACCTAAAGCCTCCGTGCTGCAATCGCTGAGGAATTGGGGAGGTACGTCTATCCTGTCATTTCCTGATTCACCTCGTCGCACGTGCCTCACATTGTCTTGTACAAACATCGAGGCAAAGTCACTAACTCAATCCTTTTTGTACAGAGAACTCCGTACCGCCAACACTCCTCGCCACCCTGATCACAGCCCAACATGCTCGTCCATTCCAGTTCTTCCCCATGACGTTCACACCCGTCTTACTCTTCTCCTCCTACCTGAACTTGAGCAACTACAAGACAGATGCTGCCGGTATCACGGCTGCATGGAGTGGGTTGTATGCATTGCTTGCTATGCGGAGAAGTCAGGTATGTTTAAACCATTCCTTCACGTCGAAGAATTCTTTCATCGGACTACATTGAGAGTGGCAAAATCTAACCAAAAACAGGGTATCAAGAACAAGCTCAGCGCTCGTGGCATCGTAAGAGGAGGCTCACTCGCTCTCTGCGCGATCAACGTAGCAGGCTGCGGTCTAGCCTACACATTCGGCAAGCGGGAAAAGGAAGAGAAGAAAGCATAGAGTTCAACAGACGCCGTCATTTGTAACATTATGTATCCCTAAGATTGTAATATCTAAAACTAGTCATACGATCTTGCAATGAGATCTATCAGGTGCAGCCCATCTCAAAGACGCCGTCGCTATGCTGAACAATCGACATCATTTGCGAGATACCTTATCAATCCCAGGCATCACCCCAGCCTTCCTCTTCTTCATCCGCCTTCGGCTCTTCTTTCTTGACTTCTTTCTTGGGCGGTACGATCACTTTTCTTGTCGTTCCTGTCGTGCTCGACCTGCTTCCTACTGCCGGTCTAGCGGCCTTTGCTGCTGGTGTAGCTGATTTAGTGAGACCCTTTGGAAGAGCGTTCTTCGTGGGCTTCTTTGCGTTCGATTGAGCTGCCAACCATCCCGCGAAGTCAGGCTCGCCCTTGTCATCATATGACGTCGTGGATACTGGCTTCGACACGGCTGGTGTACCCCATGGATCCTCCTCGTCTTGTGGTTTGTCCTCTTCGTCAGCGAAGCCGCCCCAGTCATTGTTGAAGTCTTCTGCCTCGTCATCAAACGCCGCTGCTGGATCTGGTGATTTGATGGTAGGAATTGAGGCGGTACTCTTCGCGCTGTGAAGAGTCATTCCTGGCTTTGTTGCGACAGGAACTGGGGGTTTGCTGGTTGTTGTGGTAGCTGGTGGTACAGAGGACGATCTTTGATCCGCTGCTCCATTGGTTACAGAGTTGGCCTGCATCTCGCCGCTTGTAGATGCTAACTTGTTTGTGAAGCTTGAAATGGCCCAGCCGGCCCACGAGGTATCGTTTGCAGGTGTCCCAATCCGTGGGGTAGGTCCCCCGCCAGCGGTGAGACCTGGTGATGGTAGCACGGTATCCGGCATTGTGGCCGCGAACTTGCGGATCCGCGCGATGTAGATGTCAACACTCTTCTGTGCTTGGTCGCGAATGAGTTTCTCCTTGTCTACCAAAGAAGGACACATGATGGGGAGCAGCTTGGTCGCACAGTCATCTTCCGTGAAGAGGTCGGCTGTTGCGGCCAGTGCAAGCAGCGCAGCGTTTCGAGCGTGCACGAACGGGTCACGTAGCGAGCGAGAGAAAGCGGCTGCAAGGACCTTGGCTCGGCTCTGTCAATATGTTAGTGTCTATTTTGTACGTCGAATGTATCAAGACGTACGCTAGCTCCCAAGTTGCGCGCAATCTTTCCTAAACAGATTGTAGTGTTGGTCCGAATGCCGGGTTGTTCATCATTTGCAGTCTTTGCTAGATGGCGAAGAAGCTCGCCATTCACTGTTCTGTCCGATAACTTGGGTACCACGGTGAGAATAGCTTTCACTGTCTGTTCTCTCACTACCGGTGCGATGTCCGAGAAGCCAGTCACCTGATGATGTTAGTATTTCCTTCAAGACATTGGAGTGGCGCTTACCATCTGGGGGAAGATCTTATCGTTCACAAGCTTCTGGGGTAGATGGTCGATCATGAGCGGCAGGTTGTCTAACAAGCAGACCCGTATCCCTCGATCTGGGTTTGCGAACAGCCGCACAACAACCGGTGTGATTTGAGTTTCGTACTCGTCGTCTGAAAGCTTCTGTCCTATTTGCATGACAGTACTGAATACCTTGGCACCTCCCCCTCCAAACTCGACAGACTTCAGTAGTTCAGGAAGTACCTTCATCTTGAAGAAATCCGCCGGGAAGTCGTCCGCGACCGCATCGAGCTTCCTATGATCGGTCAGCATACTGGTTGGAAATGGATTCTGGAACCACCTACCCGAGTAGCTCATTCCGCTCGTCCTCGGCTTTCAATCCCAGATTCTCAATGTCGTCCGTCACTTGAATCAATGGTGTTTGGAAGAAGCCTCCGATGCGCTTTCCCTGATCCAAAAACTGACCCACGCTCATACGCGACTTTGGGTTTGGGTTAAGGAGGCGTTTGTATGATTGGTGCATGCTTGGTGGAATGCTCTTCATTTGCCCTAGCTGGTCGCTGCTGTTGTAGCTGCCGTTGAAGACCTCGAAGATAAGGATACCATAGTTGTATGCATCTACGGCGTGCGTCGGGTTCTGCTTAACGACCTCCCACCCTCCCTTGGAAACTTCAGGAGCCATGTACCGTCCCGCATCTGGTATGAGACCACCATAGGTCGGTATTATGGAATCGTCTTCTTTCACAGAGCTCAGCGCATCGAAGCCGCCAAGTTTCCACTCGCCGCTCTCGCTGAAGAATATAGAAGCTGGGCGGATGCAGCCGTGTATCGACGCAGCATCGGCATTCACGAACTTGAGCGTCTTCGCAATGTTGTGTAGCCCCCATTTCGTGGTCTCCTCTGTCAGACTCTTCCTCTTAACATGCCAGCTGAGTGGGCTTAGTCGTTCGGTCGCGATGTAGATATATGTCTCCGTCTCTACCGTGTCCAAGACCTTCACGACTCCTGGATGACGCAGGGTGCGTAGTTTGCGGAGCGCATTGCGAGCGAGGGGCAGTCGCGACTTGTTGGCGGTTATGTCGAAGGAGAAGATGCTACATTTGGAGCCGTCTTCCTAGCAGGCGTATGTTAGCAAGTGTTCGCGCACAGGCAGACCTCCGGGCCATACTCGCTTTGTGCCGTTGTGCAGTGTCCAGATGGAGTCGTTCAAATCGACCCGATCCCCAAATGTGTAACCAAAGGCCGGGCCTTGCGATATCGCAGATGCGACCGCTGATTTGAGAAAATTCATAGCGCTGCTGTAACTTTGGTGAATCTGTACCGCAAGCACATGCAAGTGCACGTAGAGGCCAGATGCGCCTGCCCCACCGGATCATCGGCACGTGATAGCGCGCTCCACGCTCAACGCACAGCCCTGGAGCCCTTGATTCTTTCCGTCCTCAACACCGGACGACACAACAACGGCGCACTCTCACTTTTACCTGCCGCCTCGCATCCTTCTCTCACCCATACGCATGAGAAATCAAAAACTCCGTATGGCCGCTCGCAGGCTGTTCTCACATCGTCATCTCCCGTATGTCGCGCGGAAGCGGCACCTTGTCCTAGACGCGTCTCTCCGGACTAAGCCCTTTCTATTCCGAGTCGGGTCAGCGGATTGAACCATACAGACAGTAAGTACCCATGTACTGACACCTGACACGGATCCTTTCTCCCATGATGACCATTGGTAAAAGGTTAGATCGCTGAGAACACTGAGATGGTTTGCCTTTGCGCCTGCTGCGTGGCCTTGTATGTCGCGGCCTTCACTGTTTGCGCGTGCTTGCCCGTTGAAGAAACAAAGCGGAAGCCTCCAGTGCAGCGAAATGCTGCCATGCAACAAACAAACTGAACAGAACGGATCCACCTCGTTCATTGTCACTTGACTCTCTCGATGATAACCTAAAAGTACACGCTAACATACATGTGCTATTGCAGGTACTAGCTTCTACCTCCGTCCAACATTCCAAATGGAACATCATGAGAGCGAACAACAGGCGCCTTCTGAACCTCGTCTCAAGCTACCACACCATGATCGGCCTGGCCTTGTCGATAAGGAAGCCTCAGAGAAGCCTCCCACCTTGAGCCAAAGTCACGCACAGCCGCGCCGAAAGAGTGTGATATCACCGCCTCCACTGAAGCGTCAACGTACAACATCCGGCAAGCCCAACTCAACGATTCGAAAGGCAGGTCTTTCGACTGACCCTAGCGCAATCACACACAGGTATGGAGGATGTTGAGGAATACTTAGCTATACTAACGAGTACCATAGCTTCAATGAACACGTTGTAGCCACCTCTACTGCGCAAAGTAACCGGAACGCGGGTATAATACCGGTCTCCAAATCGTTCCCAGCACCAACTGCTCCTCAACCACATGTAAACCGGAACGCCCGCGATATCTCAGGAAGGCGCCATGTATCTCAATCAAGAAAGCCCTCGAAGTCCGGTTCATTTCCTAAAGCTACCTGTCTCATCTGTGATAAATCCAGTGCCACGAGCTATAACCCGATAGTCGCATGCTCGGGATGCTCTAGGTCATACCATGATAGCTGTCGAAAGCCTCCGCTCGTCCCGGGCACTAATCCGTAAGGTGCTCACACCTTCATGATAAATAAAGGCTAAAGAAGACAGGCTACAGTGGCGATGCTCAGCATGCTTGAGTGATATCGGAACACGTAAACCTTCCAGCGTGTCCTCAGCACCGGCCCCCGCTAGTCACTCTGTCGTGAGAGAATTGTTGAAACCGAGATTCGCCCACCGAGCTCCAAATGCCGTGCCACCAGATCGTGTCCCAGAGGTCGTTCCTGAAAAGCATGTGGAGCCTGAGATCGCCCTAACCACTCCGAGTGCTGCCACGTCTGTCAATCTCAATAAACCCAAGGATGTTTTGGGCCCATCTCAGCCACTTGAACCAAAGCTGCTCGAGCGCACAGAGATTCCGAACACACCATCACAACGGTCGAGCCAGTTTGACAGTTCTATACCCGAGCATTTATCAGAAAAATTCCCTAACGCCCGTGTCTCCCAACAAAACACCTTTACGCAAGATGATGAGGATGCATTGGCCCTCGATGATCCAAGCCACACCCAAAACCAGGTCCCCTTCACAGCTCTTTGCTCGGGATGTCGAAAACAGACCGCATTAGTCAGGGCCGGAGAGAAAGATGCTCAGTGGTACGTGCGTGCATGTTTTATTCCAGACAAGTCTGATCGATGTATAGTCCCGGCTGTCGCACAAAATCACGTATTGCAGAAATGGGCCAACAAGAGATACCTGAGACTCCGGATGTCGACACCGCTCGTCGTCATGCATCACTCAGACCAACGAGCTCGTCAAATTTGATCAGTCATCCATCAGCTGCAAGATTAGGTAATCATGAAGTGGAAATAGTTTCCTCAACACATGTTCCGCCGATGTCAGAGGATAAGCCTAGTTCAACAACAGCCAAAACCAGCTCCATGCCCTGGTTCGACCCGGATCGGACAAACATCCTGCCGGATATAGGAAAGATTCGTGACGATGATCTGCCTGGCTTATCTTCCGCAGATACTCCAGCTCCAGATGTCTTGGTCGCGTCACAAAACACCTCACTTGAGCGGAGTGCGCCGATAGGAATTTGGTCGAATGCTGAAACTCTTGGCCAGAAGACGATATCAAGACTCAATGAGATAAACCTGGAAAGTTCATCGTCCAACAGCGCATCAGTATCACGGGTCAATCAGCCGCGAGAGCGCTCTGTCCAACCCGCTGAGACGTCAGATCTCGACGACTTAGCAGGAATGTCCGGTCCGCATGTTTTTCGTTCCGGCTCAACACATAGTTCAGATCTGCTGGGAGAAAACGAATCTCGGAATCCGGCATCCACTGTTCCTGAACCTACCCAGGTGGGTACGCACATGTCGCCTAAGCACCCTTCTACCGATGGTTTGCCGGATCGAGCTGCCCCTGCAGCGGCCGAGGAACAAGAGTCAGCGGTTTCAAAGTCGAATGAGACGGTTGAAAGAGATTCCATTATCTCTGAAAGCCCAACCGAAGCACACTCAGGTCCGTCTATACCAACGAAGCGTCACACAAACCGCGATTTAGCTAGGATAGCCTTGGTGTGTGCACAAGGCACAGGTATGACCGCGTTGGAGATAATCGACTGGCTGGCTTTGAGATTCTCCTACTTGAACAAAGGCCAAGGCGCCTGGGAGAAGAGTCTTAAGTCAGTTCTCTCCCATCAACCTGAGTTCTACGGCGTGAAGCCTTCAGGACGGCCATATGAACGGGTTGTGTACAACTTCACCAGCACAGCCAATAGGGCGAAATACGAGGAAGAGTACCACGAGTATCTTCCTTTGGCTCCAGTACCGGGACCCCAGGACGGTCACGGGAAGGCTAGGAAGAGCACACTACAGCGTGCTGTAGCGGAAAATGTCATGCAGCACGAGGAAATCCAGGATGAACAACCAACTCAGACCAAGAGAAGAATTACCAGAGCTATCAAGAGTGCACCAAGCCGCCGGAATGCTGTAACTCACGATTCCCTACCGGCACCAATGACGGAGGAGGTTACTACAGATGCTGAACCAGGGTTCAACCCATTCGAGCGTGCTACTGTCTCACGTCTGACAAGGGCGCCTGTCGACAATCTCGAAGCCCAACGCGGAACGAACTTCCGGAGTGCATATTCGCCCGACATAGCGCCCTCAATTGAGACCATGACCTCGGAAGAGAAGGCTGCAAAGATTGAAGAGATCAAGGCCAGGCCATCACGGAAGCAATTTTTTGGAGCGAACTGGCGTTTGGCACACGTGCGAAAATACGGGCGGGAGGATATTCATGATGAAAGCGATGGTGCATGGAAGACTCATCACACAACGGAGAGATCGATGGCGGATCGCAACTCTGCTCCGAACGATCGCGATGAGAACCAGTCTTTGTTACAGGTCTTCCATCTTCCGACCAATACTCGCCCTTTCAGTGACGGCAACGAGCTGGTTTTTCGGAATGTCACAATGGTAAGTAACTACACCCGGTGTTTAGGGTAATAGAGCAGTGAACTGACAATCTTGATAGGTTAATGGTCGACTGCCCCGGTCGCGGCAGGCATATCGAGTGGGCAAAGTGTTTGGGGGAGAGCTCACTATCAACTGAACCATCGGTTCTCGGCGCACTGTATGATCTTTTACCGCATTATACCCTATCGTTCTTGGACTGCAATATGATGATCTTTCTTTACTCATCGATTGGGCATGTGTGACGCATACATCCGCTGTGGTGACTAAACATCATGTCTCCGGCCCTTTGCAAGACTCTACGAGCCGATCATGGTTTGATCAAGGACGAGCATGTGGAGCGCACTTCGAACAAACTTCCGTTGCTGACAGACCCTCGCTTGGCGCCCTGTGTACCCGCCAGTCTCGCGCCTTCCATCTCCACTGCAAGCACCCCAAAACAACGACTCCCAGACTGTGGCGCCTCACATTGGACGGACGGGCTACCAACGATTGAAGGCCCGCTTATGTCTTGCCGCCCGCGGTGGTGCAGCCCATGGCGTGCGGATGTTTCTAGCTCTGAAACACGGCCCTTGCGGCTACGCGAGCGCGTTTCAAGGCGTCAACACCAATCATTACGCGACTGCCACACCTCGACCAAACCGCGCCTCATCGGCTGGATGCCAAAACCCCACGTTGACCCTGTACAATGCCTTGCAATAATTTCGCAGCCGAGTCTGCTCGCTGCGAAATGATTGACTGGGCCGCCCTCTCGCAGTGCCGTTCCCGCCGAGTCTAGCGGGGAGCGTTTCACATGGGCCGGTAGTACGGGCGCGACTACGGTCGCTGGAGTCGTTTGGGCCACTCGAAGGTGAGGCGACGAGCCTTTCCCAGCGCGATGGTCGATATTGGATTCTATTGTAAGGTTCGCGACTATGGGCAGGTCAGGCTAGCGGCGAATTATGTCCTGAGGCTCCCCTCCTCCTTCACCTTGGGTTCTTGCTTCTCCATTTTACTTCAGTCTTCACGTCTCTATTGTTCGCTATTGTTGCTATTGTTGAAGGCGTGCTGCCTTGACGGCGTGGGACACTCCCTTTTACCTTTATCTTCGTAAACTTAACTTGTTCAATCTATACACTCCCTCTCTTCTTTACCCCTACGCTCGACGCGACTGCTGGACAGACCAATTGTATCTCTCTACGAACTTGGACGATTCAGTATCCTACGACTCTCACTCTACACGAACGAAATGGCGCTTCTCTCAGCCGAACACCTGGCTGGTCCGGGCTACATTATCCTCAACGTTTTGCGCGGTCTGAACATCATTGCTCTCGCTTCCGTGGTCGCCAGCAGCGTGGTCATGCTGGTGAAGACCTTTATCATCTCCAAGGTACGTCTAGGAACCTACTCTTGAGACTTGCAAAAGCTCACGTATGCAGTTCTTCTTCTTCGATGCCACGAGCCATGTGATCACCGCAATTGCCGGACTCTTCTTCATCGTCTCAGAATGCTCGCTATTCCGCAACTTTTACGCCCGCAACTGGCCACTCCTGAGCCCCTCGCATGGCTTCGTCACCCTGGGTTGCGCGATGATGATAGTCGGGCTCAACATGCTCGGTAACATGAACAAGGAAGCCACAAGCCAAGAGTCGCTCACTCTCCCTTTCTGGCGCCTACTCGTTGCCTCTGGCATCCTAGCCATCGTCATCGGCTTCTTCAACATCGTTGCGAGCTTCGTCTTTCGCGACAAGTCTCGGCGAATCACCGCCCGCATGGTTCGCTCTCGAGGCGCCATGACACTGCACGAGGACGCCGAGACGCAATCCCAATACGACCCCAAGCACAAAGCCTTCACCATCACTACACACCACACAGGCAGCACCTCCTCGCGCAGCAACTTCAACAACAGCCCACCCCCCATGCGCACAGGCACCCCACCCGTCGACTGCGGCTCCCCTCAAGTCCCCTCTCCCACCAAGGAAGATCCAAACCGCCTCTCGCAATTCGACTTCAGCCCCCTCCGCGCCTTCCGCAACGCCCGCCAGTCCTTCCTCCCTTCCTACCACAGCCAGTCGCCAGCTAAACCTAGCTTCTTCTCGCACCGCCCGTCCAGCTCCATCTACTCACGCACCACGTCGGGCGAGCCTGCCAGGAAGAAGTTCTGGCAGCGCCAGCGCGAGGAGCAGGAGGAGGAGACTGCGCGCATGCCTGAGATTAGCTATCCGTTGAATGTCAACCCGCAGTTTGCTCATCTTGTCAAGCCGAATCTGGCCCACCATCCTAGTGTTAGGAGGCCTGAGGCGGATTACGAGAAGTTCTAGGTGGACTGGACTTGTAGGGGTACGGGGAGAGTTGTGAGGATGGAGTACGATTACTATGATACCACTTTCTTTTTCTTCTTTTCTTTTAAGTTGTTACATCAGCATACTGCTACACGCGGCATTGGCGTTTGGCACATTGAGACTACAATCATTGACGCTCCAGAAAGACGCCTATCTGTCGAGCGAGCTGTCCTTCATTGGAAACGCTACTTTCTTTTCTGGGGTTCTTACTAGCATTCACTCCTCTCTTAGCAATATCTAGTATTGCTATTCCATGACTAGGTCCGTCACTGCATCTTAGTGGTATGTGATGCGCATATATATTTACATATGGTACACAGCGTGAGAGTTCGCTGATCTTTCCTGACTTGGTGCTTTGCGAAAGTGCTTGTTACCAGCCAGGACGTGGCGACTTGACAGCCTTTGTATCCACGATCCTTGAGACGCGCTCATACAGCGCAAACGAGTTCTGCTCTTTCTCCCCACAACAACCACAGCATCTCCACCGTCCCCCTACTCCTCCACAGCAATCGCCTGAAACGGATCAATAGCATTCCCCTGTGGATCATAAAGCTCCAACCTCGTCCCATCCTCCAACGTCAAACTATACTCCTTCGTGTAATACAGCCCACCCCTGCCCCTCCTCCTGCACGTCAGCCTAACCTCGCCCGCCCTCTTCGTCCCCTTGACCCAGAAGCTGATTTCAATGCGCCCGTGCAACTGGTTGATTTCGCCCTTGATCCAAGGATATTTACTCGCAAAGTAGATTTCGTCGCCGAGCTGCTCGCGCACGAGCGGGTTTGTGCGCAGCGCGTAGAGGGTTGCGGTTACGACGGAGGATTCTTGCTTTTGGTAGTTGAAGAAGGCGAAGAGGCAGGCGGTCATGGCGAGGATGAAGAGGGGCATGGTTTTGAGGATTTGCGGGGATATTAGGGGTGGGACCCTGTGAGCATATGTCAATGGGTTGTTGCGAAGACGAATGTGTAGATGGAGGGTCAATGGGCTGAGGATGGGTGTTGTGCAAAGGTGGACATACGGTGGTAATGCGCGGTTTGGCCGGCGCTCAAGCAGTATCTCGCCATCTTTGGGTGGGGGGATGAGGTTCTCGGGTGACCAGACGCTGGTTGGTGTTTTCCAGGGTACGACGGGCTTTATGTCGCTTTGCGGTGGTGTGGTGGATGCGCGGCGGAAGGGTGCGATGCGGCGGAGACATTGGTAATTCGCTTGCGGTCGCGCGCGAAGTAGCGCTGGGGAAAGCCGTGGCGGAGGCATTGTGTTGTGGTGGACTCCCAATTAGGTGGATTTGGAGATGGGTGGATGAGATCAGTGGATTTGGTGGTGATGATGTTTGCATGGTTTGCATCATTGCGCTAGTGGGGCATGGCCTGGCTGGACTTGCTCAAGACGACTTCATCATCACTTTCATCAACACGAACATAAATCATACACCCTACACTCAGCATATTTATGAGATCACTTCTCTGACGTGATACTACTCGGGAAGACCGGAACAACACCTGAGCGCCAGCAATGGACCGTCCATTGCCCAATTGGATTGGCTCCAGAGTACTACACAACACGCGTCTTTCCGGAATGGACCCAGTATATTTCGGCATTATATGGTACATTACACGGCGTCTTGCTTCATTGGTCGCCTCTCGTCATTCTACTCAAACATGGCCGTGAGGCACAGGCCTATCAAGTCGACACGGAGTACAAGCCTCTATGTCGTATCTTTTCCTTCTACAGCAATATCAAAGCTCTCCTCGAATCTCTCATCTACTATGTCATCAAGTCATCAAGTTACTCTATCTGTGACTTCACTATATAAGCCCATCCTTGAGTTCTACGCAATAAGGTAAAGTCCCTACATATGTTTGTAGCGTTAAGGTATGCTCGTACCAGTGTCAAATATAGCGGATGCCTTCAGCGCACTTAATACCTAGTCGTAGATTTGGAAGAACAAGGCTCACCGAAGCTTCTAGGAAACTGTGCTGGGTGGTGTGGGCTTCGCTGCCCTTTGTTGTAGCCAGTCACATGGGAGCGTGTTGTTAGCGGCAACGCCAAGCATTGCTCTTTCTATCTACAGTATTTACACACGTTCCGATTTTCACCTTGTCAGATACAATCGTCGCATCAGCAAATCGCCTACGATGCCAGGACTCACTGCCCGCAAAGGACCGGCAGTATCCCTAGTCCAAGATCAGGACATTGTGCTCACGACCGAAGCTGGCTTGGTAAGCGACCTTCACCTGTGCCCTGCAGTCTACAATAGTCATCAAGACGAAGCTCGCCAAGAGATCCAGGCAATGTAGACTTCTAGCTGACCTTTTGTGCAGTCTGATCTGTGCATTACCATCATCGGCTCGGTCGATGACGATGGCGTCAAACACGTCACAGACATGCTCGTCAGCGTAGATGTCTGCACCAAGTCACCTTACCTGAAGGCTCTCCTCGAAGCTAGCAAGGACAAGTCGGAGCTTACCTTCGGTGGTGAAGCCAAATCCGACTACGACGGTGAGAACAAGGAGGGTACCCTCATCTGGCTCGCCCATCTCCATGAGCTCTCCGAACAGCGACTGGAAGAGTTGGGCCTCTTCAAAGTCTCGCTCGTGGGAATCTGGCATGCGATATCGCTGTGGGACAGCCGTCAAGAAGGCAAGATCAAAGAGACTTTGGGATCTTGGTTCAACAAATGGTACGAGAAGAACATGGCCAAAGTCGACTTGACTGTCCCGACTGCTCGAGCCCTCGCATACCCATGCTATATCTTCGACCATGCTGTCGGCTATGCGCGCGTCACCAAGTACCTCGCCTATGAGCATGTTGGACACGTCAAGGAGCGTCCGCCGAAAGGTTTCAAGGGTCCCAAGCACCTCCACATCAACGAGCGCATGTTTGTCGGTAAGTCTCTTCCTCTCTTTTCTGCCCATCTACACGCATGTACCAGAAAACTCCGAATGCCAACATTGATTAACAGGTCCTCTGAACCATGCCCGCGGAGGCCTCCGTAACTCCCTTCACAAGTCACTCTATTCGCGCGTCGGCAGAATCCTTCGTTCCGAGACTTCGCTGTGCTCCTGCTGGGATGCCACTATCGGTCGTTACCAGCTATCCCTCACCAAGTGCGATGCTTGGCCAGTCGACGATGTCCTCAACTACTCCAGTATCGCCCAGGTCGTACGTCGCCTCAAGGCTTTCGATTACGCGTACACTGCGAAGTGCAATCGCTGCCGTAGCATCGACTGGGAGAGCACCGTCCTCAAGGCGATGTCCAACACGCTCGGATACTTCAATGGTATGTGCCTAGATTGTATGGATCGTAGCAAACCTCACGGAGATAACTTGGACGACGAGTATGAGAAACACAATCAGTCTGTTGGAGGTCGCTGGGACACAAAGTGCCGCATCAAGCATGGTCAGCCTACATGGTACATATCCTGGCTCGGTCGACCGGACCTCCGTGAGAAGATTCTCCGAGGTCCTGACGGCTACCGCGCGCCCGAAGAGGATTGAGAGTCTCGAGATGGGTGGATGTAGCTGACAGAGTGTCCGTACATCATGCGTTCATACAGCATCTTGTAGATGCTGCACAAGCACGTTTAGTGGGGACATGCGAGCCGGTGGGAGTAGGACTAAGCAGGGATGACCCGAGAAAGGCTGAGCTCATTGAGTAGTCACATATAGCTGTTGATCACGATCAAAATGTGCAGCGTTCAACACATGGATTGAGTTCAAAGTGATGAAGTTGGAACTGTATGAGATTCATTAAGTGCTAAACGCTCGAACATCGGGTATCTCCATGCCTATCGTACACTCATCGTCATGTTAACAATAAAGGAAATTCTCTCGTAGCTTTCGTCAGAGAAGCTTAGTGGACACGGCGGGCGTTGCGACCGTCAGTACCGTGCATGCGGCGAGTACCAGCAGCCTACATAATATTAGAAAAGTATATTTCATCAAGACTAACGATTGCTTACCTTGAGACCTGGCCTGCGAGTCAAAGAACCCCTCAACTTCATCATCATTCCGCTGACTTTGTCACCCATAGTAGCATGGCGCTTATGATGGTGGACTGGAGCCGCAGTAGTAGCGTGGCCATGGCGACCACCAGTTGTGCGAGTGGTCCTGGTAGTCGTGGTAGTGGTGACGGTAGTTGCGGGTGCGCGCTTGGTGGTGCGTGTCTTGCGTCCACCCAGCAGGCGGGTCTTCAGGGACGGGCGAGCACGTGTAGTGGTGCGAGGAGCGGCGCGGCGGGCAAGAGGCATGATTGCTGAAAAGTGTTTTGGTAAGTTTGGGTTGATTGAGGTAGAGATAGGGTTGTGTTGTAGAGTTGGAAGCTCTTAGGATTGATAGCTGATAATAGATTGAATGGTGTTGTAATGTGAATACACAAAGTCGTGCTATAACCCCCATCTTATACCACAGCCTCCAAAAGGACCCAAACCCAGTCCACGCAATCTCATTCCCTCCAAGTCCCTGAAATCAAGTTCTACCATGCCCAGCGCCCTGCATCTGGCTGCGATCGTCTATCTCACGTCATGCAGGGACCCGGACAAGCTTGTGCCCTGGTACATGAGTCGTGGCGCATGACGTGCCCTAACAGCTTTGTATCTTGTCAAAACGGCCTTGGTGTGGCTTGTTCCATGCAAGAGCGAGTTACGATGGCCGTTGGTGCTAGGGGTCTTGGAATCGGAGTGGTCGGGCGAGGCTGGATGCGGTCATAGCGCAGCGCGGCTGGACCCTGATTTTAGGGCGGGAAGTACGTCATACCTCTGAATAGCTTCATCAGCGTCATCGCTGGGTTGTGAAGATTGCGAATACGGCGCCGAGGGTTTGGTCAAGATAGCAGTTGGTCGTAATACGGCACTGCACTCGTCGACACAAGGTTGCGAGCACAACGCAGTCTGAGAAAGTGTTACAGGTCTGATCGACTCGATGACGTCGTGACCGATGAGCTTGGTGGGGTTGCTTCAGAAGGTGCCCCGACTGCATTTCTCGTAAGTAATCCGAGCTGCAGTCTCAATCCTCTTCTCAGCTGGAGGTTCTTGTATCCTTCAAAGAACACAGCTGTCGATCACAAGGCCGTGCGAAAGAGCGCGTTGAAGCTACGGGTAAGGCTGAGGCGACGTTAGCCGTTCCCACCAGTTCGTGCCAGCGTTGACACATCGACCGATGGCATTCTATCGTCGATGGGCATTTCAATAGTCCCATCCTTCGGTGATGTTCCGCCTAACTCTTACCAGGCTCCACTCTTGCACATGAGCGTGCCGTGACAGCCTTGTGATGTCACAAGAAATCATGAACGTCAATAAAAGTGCCACTTTGAACGGCGCTTGCTTCGAAAATTACACCAACTTCACACTGAATCAAACACCTGCAACCAGTTTCTCTTCTTTAGGTTTTCTTTACTGATCCAGAGATACCCACAAACAACCACACAACATGTCGTCCAACAAGGGACAATTCGAGCAGGGTAAGCACCCATGATAGCGTCCGAATACTTTTCTTGTACTGACTTGGTATCACAGGCTTCCAGCCCGATGTCCAGCATCAACAGGCCCCCGGTCTCGAGTCCAAGCTAGATCCCCTGCCCAAGGTCGACGAGCTCCCTACACCAGAGGGAGGTGCTGAGAAGTACAAGGCAGCCGGCAAGCTCAAGGGCAAGCGCGCCATCATCACTGGTGGAGACTCCGGCATTGGCCGCTCAATCGCCGTTCTCTTCGCCATGGAGGGTGCCGACAGCTTCATTGCCTACCTCCCCGAAGAAGAGAAGGACGCACAAGACACCAAGAAGATGGTAGAGGAGAAGGGACAGAAGTGCTACACTCTAGCCGTCAACCTGAAGGAGAGAGCAAACTGCCAGAAGGTTATCGACGAAGCTGTCAAGCAGATGGGTGGCATTGATATCCTTGTCAACAACCACGCTTACCAGATGATGATCAACGACATCCACGACCTTTCTGAGTACGTATCACTTCCTCTTCTTGCTGAGGTCGCATACTAACAGTATACAGGGAACAATGGCTCCACACCTTCGACACAAACATCCACCCCTTCTTCTACCTCTCCAAGTACGCCCTCCCCCACATGAAGCGCGGCGCAACCATCATCAACAACGCCTCCATCAACGCCTACGTCGGCCGCCCCGACCTCCTCGACTACACCTCCACCAAGGGCGCCATCGTCGCTTTCACCCGCGGTCTGTCAAACCAGTACGTCGGACGGGGTATCCGCGTCAACGCCGTTGCACCTGGTCCCGTCTGGACTCCTCTCATTCCTGCTACTATGAACGACGAGGCTATCAAGCAGTTCACTGCGCCGATTGGCAGGCCGTCGCAGCCTAGCGAGATTGCTACTTGCTTTGTTTTCTTGGCTAGCAATGATAGCAGCTCGATTAGTGGGCAGACTATTCACGCCAACGGTGGTACTATCGTCAACGGTTAAGCAAATGTCACTGTTACAGTGTCCGTCACCTTGACGCGGATGATGCATTTTACGAGTCTACGAACATGTAATATAGTCAAATGAATGAATCATAATGCAATTAACCCTATTTCGCACATTGTGATACATGAGAACGCTGCCTAATGTCTTTCCATTCTGACTTCACGCATGCTACTGCGGAGGTTATTTATACCCATTGCTCAACTCACTTCCGTCCAAAGTAAAATAGAGTCATTGCAATCATCGCATTGAAACATCCACTATGGTATCTGGCCCTGCACAAACTCATCGCATCGCATTACAATCCCATATCAAACCACACCCTCAAGGATGATTGGCAGCCCCATCCTGCCTCGGAGTAGGCCCCTCCTTCATCTTCTTCATGATATTACTCAACTTCCCACCTCCACCACTCCTCCCCTCAATCTGAGACCCAGACACCGGTGGCCCTTGATACGCCGTCTTGCCCGGTACCGCGGATGGCACTGCACCCGCCTGAGAAGGGGGCGGTGCAACTCCAATCGTAGGTCCTTGTGGCTGCGGGTGCGACACCGATGTATGATTCCCCATGTGTGGTTGTTGTTGCTGCTGCTGCTGTTGAGCGGCGTATTGGCGGGCGCGTGCGGCTTCGATTTCCGATCGGCCTTTGTCGATGACGGCTTGGTTTTTGGCGTGCGCGGCGGGGTTGCGGCGGTCGAATGTGTCGTTGAAGGTTCCGCGGAGGGTTTCTCCTGCGCCCTGTAGAATAGATCAGTATGTGTACGCATAAAGAGTGGTAGTATGTGTGGTGCTTACGTGGATACCCGCTGCTGCCGCTTTGAGGTTCGCCATCGTGCTCTGCTTGTTCAGATCGTGGCCAGCGCGGTATGGAACCGGGCGGTCTGAATCATTGACGTTGTTGGTGTTGATGCCAGACTGTAGGCTAGGGGGTATGCTAGATGGTTGTTGGTTCGGAATGGGCGGCATGCCGGACTGCTGCTGTTGGTATGCAGGCATTTGAGGGATGCTCGATCGCCGTGGTGGTTGCTGCTGTCCTGGAACTGGAGGTACGGGTGGAATTCCATCCTGGTGTTGCTGAGAGTCCATCCGCTGGTGGTCTGGATGGATGCCATTCCCTGGCACCTGGCGTGGAACTCCTTGAGGCGGTGCTCTCGCAGGGTAGGAGAAGTTCGCACGGTTCGGGCTGCTGGGAGTGACTGGGCTGACAACTTCCTCCATCGGGTTCGGCCTCTGAACTCCAGGCGATACGGAGTCCAGCTCTACTCTATGCCGTATGTTGTTCTTCGCTGGTATGGGTGGAGACGAAGGGCCGTCGGTGTTGGAGACTTGTGGAGAGAGTCTGTTGCCTGGCTGGTTGTTGCTCATAGGCACTGGTGGAGTGATGTTTTGAGGTATAGCGGACTGCGCTGAAAGACCGGGGCCTTGATGGTAGTGGTTGTCCGGCTGAGGAGGAGCCGGCTGTGGTGGGCTGGGACCAGAAGTGTGTACGCTTTGCTCAGACGGAGCAACGCTGTCGCGGGGCTGCTCTACAGTGGTGGAGCCACCCGGGCCGGTTGTAGTGGTCGTCGTCGTTGTGGTGGTGGTTGTGACGGTGACGATGTTCCCCGAACCGGCATCGCGATATGTCTCTCGGCCCACATCCTCATGGCTTGACCGGCTCTGAAGCGTTTGTTGCGTGTGCTGAGGAGGCGCAAGGGTATTTTGGTGTTGCCCGTTTGGTGGTGTAGTGTGAGTGGGAGGTGCTTGGTTGTTCGCAGGTGGATGGTTGTACTGTTCGCCGGAGATGGGACGAGCTTGGTTCTTGAAGCTCGGATCTGCGCTGCTGCGCTCGCTACTGTAATACGCCGAGTCGGCATCCCTGCGCGCCTTTTCCTTTTCTTCCTCTTTATGAGTAGGGTTAAGACTATCTTTCGATGCCTTCTCTTTGGAAGAGAATGGGTTGGACATGCGCCATTTCGACCGCTTTTCCTTCTCAGCCGACGTCATGTTGTCGGAGCCAGACATGGGTTGCGAAGAATTGGCTGCGGGTTGACCACTCAAGCCACCGGTCATCTGCTCAAGTTCCTGTCGTTCGCGACTCTTTCGCTTTTGAAGTTTGGCAGGCTGTCGGAAACCGTCATCCATTGCCAGCAGTACACCCAAATTCGGTTGACAGGTGGGACCCGGTTACGATGCGCACGTGGAGAGCAGGTCTAGGGAACGGTGGTCGAAGCTCTTGACCCTGGAATAAGAAAATACTGTATGTATAACAAACAGTATGTGAGTATGTGCGAGGTGCGTCAATGTCAGTAGCGGGGAAGCCTTTGTATCGAGGACGAAACCCGAAGCAAGGCCTCTCTGCCCGCTGAAGACCCCATGATATCATACCGTGGTTCTGTGGCGCAGGAGAAGTGTGGCACCCAATTGGGAAAGCCAGCGCGTGGCGATCAGTGGAAAGACGGCTGACAGGCAGGGATCTTGACGCTCGATGATGCTTGAGGGAACCTTGCGAACGAACTATCCAAGTTTGCGGTCTAAACTATGCTTCGCGCGGTTAGCCCATTCGGAGTCCTATTCGCGTCGTGGGATGTTCGCAGTGTTCTCGAGATGAAGCGCTTAATTGATGACTGCTTGCGGGATGAGATGCAAGGCTGTCTCATCATGGGCCATGGTCGTGTAGCGCAGCCGGGGCGTGCTACCCCGCGCACTCAGCCGCAACTCAGCCCGCTTCGCTCAAGGCATCAACAGACTGAAGCTGCTACAATCACATTGTTGTCACCATGTTCTTGCACATTTCACAACTTTTCTCGAAGCCATCGTCATCTTTCTTCCATTATGCTTAACAACCACATCTTGCCGTAGCTGCACGTAATTCTATCATGGCCGAGGTGGTAGGCCTAGTCGCCAGTGTCGTGCAGCTGGCTGGCGCTGGCTTGAAGCTGTCCCAGACGCTGTACCAGTATGCCGATGGTGTAGCTTCTGCCGATCGCAGAATCAAGGATATCGCGAACGAAGTCAAGCTCACAAGCTTCGTTATCCAAGAGCTGGGGACCATCTTCGAGAGAGACGAGACTGCAAACCTGATTTCAGAAAATGCAGTCAGGACGGCGAACGAGACGATCAAAGAGTGTTTTGCGGTTTTCACGGAACTTGAGCTGAAAATCAACAAGGGCAAGCCAGGGAAGATGGGTCGGCTGATGTTACCCTTCAAAGACAACAAGATCGAACTGCTGCGAAGCCAGATTGATAAGCTCAAGAGTACGCTAGAGCTGTTGATGCAGGTGCTGATACATGCTCATCAAGTTTCATCGGAGAAGTACAATCGCGAGGCTGAAGCGAAGCACCGGGAAGAGATCAAGCAGTTACTCGAGAACAAGAAGCAAGCCACAAAGAAGTACGAGGAGTCGCTGAGAAACTTCAGTATAAGCGATGGCAGCACTGTCGTAGATGAGGGTGATCGATCGCTACAGGATGAGGTCGACGTTGGTTCGCCGTCTAATCTCATCAACGCTGCTTCAGCCATTGGCTCTACCATCAACCCAGATACGCTTGCAACATGCGTGGACCATGTCCGAAGCCTGTTAGCAGACATCGAAACTCTGCAACTTGCCTTGACCAAGCAGGTAGATGGAGACGATCATGCCGATCACCATCAGAAGGCTATCGGATCTTACTTCCTCGCTCGCTCTCATCTCGACAGTGTGCTGCTTGGTAATGCTCAAGCCAAAGTCACCGATACATCAAGTCAACCATGGATCAGCAAGACGAGCACCCATACTAGTGTATCTGCTACGTTGAATGAGACGGCAAAGGATGAAGATGTCAGCAGCTCTTCGAGTAACGAAAGAGCACGAATAGAGTTCGAGATGTGGCGAGTGAGAGAGCGAGTGAAAGAGCGAACAAGAAACCGAGTTTCTGCTGAAGTCAACCGGGGGTCGACACCCGCCAGCCGTCATCTTGAGCGGGTAGCAAGAAACCAAAGGGCCAAGGTTGAGCATAGAAGCGGCACACGGGGTTCAGCCCACCGCCCTCCATTGCGCGCGGAAAGCGAAGATATTCCCCTCGCCTTACCTCCTAGTGCAGATTATATGCCGTCTAGTTACCGTGAGGAGTATGCACCTACACTCCGAAGGACCAGCAATCGAACCGACCCAGAAACGGATGGAGCTTCAGATGGTGAACTCGTAACCGAGGTGTCCGATCAAATTGATCGACCTGGAGCAACGCATTCTCAGCTACAGTTGAACAATGAACGCTCCCATGCGGATGATGCTCAGCACCCGCTTCTAAGCCAGGCGAGGCTAGCGAAACTAGAAGCTCGCGCTCGAGATGAGAGGCTTTGGCAAGAAGAACTACGTAGAAGAGAAGGTTCCAGTGCCCCTGAAAGAGTCAAAGCAACCAAAAGGCGCGATTCTCTTCGACCTACACAGACTCAGCTATCACAGCCAGCCCGCGATAGATCGCCTTCGTCGTCGCTCGGATACTTGTCAGAAGAAATTAGAAATGGCTCATGTGCGTCTAGCAGGCGCGTCCAGGAGGCTAAACGAAGTCCTACGAAAGACAAGGACAAGATCGAACACGATGGACCACCGGCCGTAATGGCCTCGTGCGACGATTCGTCTGAAACGAATGAGCCCAATCAGAGGGAGAAAGCGATAGCAAGAGAGCAAATGCGTAGGAGGAGGAGAAACCACCGTGAACGAAAAGAGCGAGAGGAACAGGAAAAGACACGTAGGGAATGTAAGTATAACCTCAACTTGCAAGCACACAGAAACCAGGAGCTGCACCTTTCGTATCGCATCATTGAAGAAATAGGCCTAACGTTACGATCAGATATCGAAAAGCTGAAGATGCCAGAATTGGCAGAGCAATCTTCCACTCACGCGGGCGAGCCTGCTCCTACTGAAGAGATTCCAGCTGACCCCCAGGACTCCCCTTTTTACTCCAAGGACGGCCGTGTGAAAGCGGCAATAGCTCTTCTTCTCGCCAAGGAAGACCAGCGATTCAGCCTTAACACCTACTGCACTTCCGAAATAGACCCGCCAGAAGACGACCAGGTGAACCAGCAAATGGCTCTTCTTCTCACCAGGGGAGACCCGACACCCGGCCCTGACTCCAACTGCACTTTCAGAATAGACCTGCCAGAAGACAGAGACGCTTGTGACTTTGAACCATCCTCATCGAAGACGAGCATGAAGAAAAAGGATGACAAAACCGAACAGACTAAACCACTGATGTCAGCGAGCAGGCGCCACGGTTCATTTGAAACGCACGTTCGCTCTCATAGTGTGTCTTCGCGAGGATCTGATGTTGACAAGCAACTGGAGAGAGCGAAGGCAAGACATGAAGAAAGAAAGATGGAATATGATCGACGACGAGAGCAAGAGAGACGGAAAGAGTCGAACATGGATTCAACTTCGACTAGTAGTAGTGGCAAAGTACCCCACTGGCAACGCGCGTCGTCGGTGGCGTCGAGGACACGCAAGTCTATTGATAGCAACGAAGACATCCCAGAGACAGCAGGCCCAAGAGGTCGCATCGGCGCAGCTACCAGACACCATGAACGGTCACGCTCCCGCTCTCGTGTCCTGGTCCGCGTTCGTTCTGGAGTTTGGGAGTTCCAGTACAAGCCAGCAGAAGACGGTAGCGACAGGCAAGGAGACGGTATGAATTGCGAGTCGGAGTCGAACCGAGATGAGGAGAGGGCAGGAAAGGAGCGAATAGTGACAGCGGCTTTAGAAGGTGTGACGGACCTACAAAGTGGCCACCGCGAGCTATCGCCTTCCCGCCCCCGTCCCCCTCGTTCCGGCTATGCTCAAATCGGCCCACGCTATCATAGCGACTCTAGCAGTTATGTTAGTCCCAGCGAAAAGATTGAGCGCGAGCAAGAAGGAGATAGGATCAACCAGCTAGAAGAGGAAACGCGGCGTGACCGGGTGTTGGAGGGAGAGAACAAGGGGGCGGAAAGGGAACGACGAAGGGGACCACTCTGTCTTCTCCCCTGTGCGGTTGACACAAGCAGGAAAGGCGAGCAACGTAAGTGTCATCCGAAGCTTGCAGAAACATTCATTACTCTCCCCAAGAGTTCAATCGCAGTATTACTAATGCCTATACCCCTAGTGAAAGAAACATCACACGCTCGTGAACAGCGATTGTTACGGCAGAGACAAGAGAGCTCAGAAGAGTACTCTTCCCCAAGTATTCAAGAAGACACTTCAGAAAGTGAAGAAGCCGAGGATTCATGGAGTTACATTGATGAGACGGAAAAGGTGGGCCGGGTGGACGAGGTGGATGAGTTACTGAAGGAATGGACTACTCTGCTTGGATGATGTGTGGTTTTCGACATAGCAATCAACAAGAGTTACATACGTTACTGCAAAAATTTTATATGCATCAACTACAGATGTTTCGTACATGCTTCCCACATCTACAGTAAGCATCACGTCTGATCCGCGATGATGAAGGCGAGCGGGCAGTATGTAGCACAGCGCGCACTACACAGACTATCTCTCATCACCCACCAGCGTCATGACCATCACTCCGTATCCGCAGTTCATCTAAATGCAAGCCATTCATACTCTCTGAACCCATCCCTACCCCCTCCGGCCATCGCAACCCCAACCCTACATCTCCCGACATCGCCCTCCGATATCGAACCACACCAAACAAGGTAACCCATCCCACCTCACACTTTTCCGTTCCGTGCCTATCCACCGCCGACAACTTTTCCGCACATCGGCGCGCCCACGGTGCGACGCGACACTTACGCGCCGGCATCTCATCACGGTTCGCCGTGACAATTTTTCAAGACATGCCCGTACCACCCACACACCCACCCCCATCCCGGCGCACCCTGACAAAACGCATAACATAACCCACCCGCCGCGGGCTTGACTTGATTTACCCTAACCAAAACCAGTAATAAGCTATCGCGCCCAACTCGCATCTGGCGTGTGGGCTTTTTTGCTTCTTCGACGTGGACGAGAGCAGTGGGGTCGGGATCTTGCTTTTGCTTTTTTGGCGGGGCAGGGGCGCGTGGAGGGGCGCCACGCGACTGCCGCCTGCTTGAGCCCTGACTAGGAAAGTTTGGGCGTTGCTTTTGTGGTGAGTAATTTCTGGGTGGCTTGGTGACGTGATGGCGTGATGAATATTCCGAGTCGTGAAATGCTGAAGATTGGGTTAGGATCGTGTCTATTTTGGATAGCTGTGTCTTGTTGGGAGTTTCTGCGTGCGGGTTTCTCCGGTGTTCAGTTGCAAAGTGATGCGCGTGGGTGAATGACTTGCTTGGTGGTCTGGTTTAAGTAGGGTTGATGCGAAAGAATGTGGTGAAATATTTCATGATTCTATTCATGTAAGGTATCTATATACAAGTGGAAGCTTCCAGCTTCCGAACGCCAAAGACAATGAAGGTATCGTAAGGTATCACATACAAAAGACAATCCGCTCAGCAGCGAACTGTTCACCACCAGTCACCCTGGTCGTGCATGGCAGCAGCGACCTTGCGGAAACCGGCGACGTTGGCACCACCGACGAGAGATGGGAACTCGCCCTCGGCAGGAGTGAAGTACTCCTTGGCGGTACCCAGACAGTTCTCGAAGCAGTCCTTCATGATGCCCTTGAGCTTCTCGTCGACCTCCTCGGCGGTCCATGACAGACGCTGGGAGTTCTGGGCCATCTCGAGACCAGAGACGGCGACACCACCGGCGTTGGCAGCCTTTCCGGGGGCGTACCAGATAGCCTCGCCCTTCTTCTCGCGACGGTGAGCCTCGAAGACCTCGATAGCCTCCTGTGTGCAGCCCATGTTGGAACCCTCAGCGATGAACTTGGCACCAGACTCGATGAGAGCCTTGGCCTCGTCCTCGGAGACTTCGTTCTGGGTCGCTGAAGGAAGAGCAACGTCGACCTTCTTGACCTCCTTCCATGGGCGGGCACCCTCAATGTACTTGAAGCTGTGGTTCTCCAGAGCAGTAAGAGCCTTGCGCTCCAGCTTGAGGGCGGCGATCTGGTTGATGATCTCGGGGGTGAAGCCCTTGTCGTCTTCGGCGATCAAAGCGCCCTTGCTGTCGCTGAGGGAGATGACGGTTCCGCCGAGCTCGATGATCTTGAGCGCAGCGTACTGGGCGACGTTTCCGGAACCAGAGAGGGCGACGCGCTTGCCCTTGAACGACTCCTTTCCGCCTGACGCGTAGTTGATCATGTGGTCAACGTAGTATACGAGACCGTAACCAGTGGCCTCGGGGCGGATCAAGCTGCCTCCCCATGAGCCACCCTTGCCAGTGAGGACGCCCTCCCAGCGGTTGCGCTCTGCTCGGTATGCGCCGAAGAGGTAACCGATCTCGCGACCGCCGACGCCGATGTCGCCCGCAGGTACGTCTGTGTCAGCACCTGTGATTTACGTAAGTGAAATGTTCCTAGTGGAGAACCAAGAAAGCAGCGCGAACGTCGCCGACGGGACAGTGCCAGACAGACGGGAAGATAAGGCAAGATAGACCCGCCAGATCTCGTTGGTCTGCTGTCGGAAGAGCATGCGAACCGTTGAAGGTGCATGCCCCACTGAGGCTGAAGTGAAGGGACGCGCTAGGGTCAAGACATACCGATGTGCTTGTTGAGCTCCCTCATGAAGGCAACGCAGAACTTGCGGATCTCGTTGTCAGACTTGCCCTTGGGGTCGAAGTCGCATCCTCCCTTACCACCGCCCATGTTGACTGTAGTGTATTAGCTTGTGGTTTGTGTTGGATCGAGTCGGGTATGACGCACGGCCGGTGAGCGCATTCTTGAAGATCTGCTCGAAACCCAAGAACTTGAGAATGGATAGGTTGACGGTAGGGTGGAAGCGGAGGCCGCCCTTGTAGGGACCGAGGGCAGAGTTGAATTGCACGCGGTATCCCTTCTGGACCTGGCACTCGCCCTTGTCGTTCTCCCAGACAACGCGGAACTGGATGATGCGCTCGGGGACCGAGACGACCTCGAGGGCCTTCTTGTATTCGGGGTTCTTGGAGAAGAGGGAGGAGGCCTCGAGGGTGGAGACGAGCTCTGTGAGATGTTAGATGTGTTGCAGACATGGAGGCGCAAACGTACCCTTCCTGGCTTGCTCAAACTCGGGCTCAGACATTGTGATGTTGGGTATCTTGGGGACTGAAAGAAGATGTGAGGTGATGGAAATTGACACAGTCGAAGAGTCACAAGTTGATGGAGAGAAGAGGCAGGAGAGAGTGTCGGGTATATATAATTGCAGTCGGCGCAAGCTAGATAGTTCGCTGGGCCTGCGGTGACGGTGCGCGGAACAAAGTCGCACTCGATTTGAGTACGTCAGAGGCCGGGAGATTGGGGTGCTGGACCCGTCTCAGTGGTCAATGGGGTCTACTGCACGCCATGTTGATGCAAACCATGGTGTGCACTTTTTCTACTGATAAGGATCTGGCCAATGGGCGGGCGAGGACAAGTATCGCGGGGTGGTTGCACGTGAAGTAGCGGGGGCTCCGGCCACTCGAGGCTCGTGGCGGGCGGTAATAGTCGAGAGTCAAACCATGGGAGGCGACGCGATGCCGACGTCGGCGGGCGCGCGAGGGAGTCTTGTTACGTTGGGCTTTCGCCTAGTGGCGTGTCAGGGTAAAGAGAACAGGCAGGGAGAGTGGGAGAAGCCGGAATGTGGGCGTGAGCTTGGGCCACGCAGGATTGTCTTGGCGAAGCGGCCGCTGGCGACCTCCTGCTGCGGAGATGCCGGACATCCTCACCTTTGTATGCGACGTCAACACGCAAGCTTGAGACCTGTACGATATAGACATAGCCTGTCTGCGACATTGCACTGCCTCAATCTCTACCGTCGCGTCCTCCGTCATGTGCATATGCGCGCATTGCAGTCATTGAGCTGCAAGATCATGACTTGAGACTCGATGGCGGCGTCACAATATCGACATAGTCATGCATCGAAATAGGCACAGATGAGCATGCTCCATTTCTACATTTGGTTGCATGTGAAAGAGATCGATTTCCCACCCTCCACGCGCTGACCCCCACGCCCGACATCTCTGCCTCCACACTGAGCACACTCACGGGCAATCGGTAGGGTCCCAATCTGGAGAAAAATTGCACGTCAGTAAAAGCAGCGGGATGAGAGTATTGACATGGCTGCGTATGCCAGACACCCAAAGGAACTCACCGGTCACCAGGTATTCGTCCAACCCGTCCATCGTCTCCATGTCGCCATCCTCGATTACGAAGCCTCCAATCTCCGAGTTCTCGACGATTCGCTCCTTCTTCACACTCTTGGGAAGTGGGACATAGCCGTGTTGCAGACTCCAGCGGACCAAGAGCTGGCCCGGAGTGCACGAATATTTCTTGGACAGGGCCACAATTTTCGGATGCGTCATGCGCAAGGCTCGGGCCAGCGGCGCGTATGCCTCTACGACAATGTTGTGCTGCTGGCAAAAGGAAGTAATGTCCTTCCGCCTAGTGTACAAAATTAGCATAGTTACGCATGCAATGCAGTCCCTTCGGGGAACTCACGTATTGAACGGGTGAACTTCGATCTGGTTAACCGCTGGAGGAATCCGGGGGTTGGAGTCCAGTAGCTCTTGCAACTAGCATATCGTCAGTGATTGACCTCGGCGACGTTGAATGTTCGGTGACGCTCATGACTATACTGAAGAGTCCAATGAGGGCGACTACAACGACTTTCCTATCCTGGGTGTATGTTCGCACTAGAGACTGAATACGGGCCTTCCCGAGACAACTAAAGCAAAAAGACGGGAACCAGGGTCTACTTACATGTTTGACACCATAATTGGAGACGCCTCCAATCTTGACTTCGCCGTCGTTGATTGCGTCTTCCACCGCTCGCCAGCTGTCGAGACGCGCCTGCTTGCCGCCATATGGGGAGTGCAACAGAAATAGGTCAATGTAGCCAAGACCCGCCTCCTTGACAGATCTCTTGATGGCTTTGCGGGCCGTTTCGTATGCGGAGTTGGACGCTAGCTTCGAAGTGAAGTGGATGTCTTCGCGCCTGAGCGACTCGGTGTTTGCATCACTTGCGAGAAAGTCAGAGATGGCTTTGCCAGACTCCTTCTCGTTATGGTACATCTGAGCTGAATCGACTCTGTGTACGCGTCATCCGTCAGCCGTGTGAAAGCTTGGTCTCGTGATGCTACTCACCCTCGATAGCCAGCCTGCCGTGGTGAGCATTATGGTTACTGATCATCAGGAACGGCAAAAGCATACCTCGAGCGCCCACCGGACGGCTTGATAAGTCTCCTTCCCGGACGTCAGATAGACGCCGAGATGAATCGTTGGCATGGACAGGCCATTGGAAAGCTGCCACTGTCAGACACGGGCGGCGTCTAGTACGGTCTCGTCGACGCACCTTGGTCCGCGACGCCAATGAGAAGGAAGATTGTGCCATGTTCACTGCTGGGGGCTATGTTGTGCATACACGAAAGTAGATGTGCGATGCTGCAAGAGGCAAGCCACGATGGCAGCAGAGTTAAATGGAGTTCCTCGGCGAACTGGTTACATCATGGCCCGTCACGACCGGGGTGTGAACTTTATTGTGGAGGCCTCATCGTGACGACTCTGTCACGACTCTGACATGTCATGGCTGCGCAGCGTCCCTGGTCTGTTGCAGTTGGAGTAAGAATGCGTTGCACGTACAAAAGCAAAACGGGCCATATGCGCCCGCAGGCTATAGGCTTCACCAACCCGTGGACTGCATCGTGCGGACGGTGCCTGCCGATTGGGGCGCCTGCCCCCACCTCCCGAGGTCCTCAACCTCAGCACCGTGCGCCTAGCGACTAATCCTCGCTGCAGCAGACCCGACCATCCAGTGCCCTGTCGTACAGTGTCTCGTTAGCCACGTAGGACAGCCTCACCGAGGGCGTGCGGGCTTGGATGATCGGCGAGGAACTATTCTTCTTCGGCGGGATGCGCTCGTGAAGCTGGAGGGAACAGGCAGCGCATTGGTGGGCGCCCTGGTATTGTGGCTCTCCGGACACACGAACATCCGTTTTACATGCCATGGCAGTGGATCCCCTACCGCGATTGACGAGATCTATCGCCCGGGCGTTTGGAGGCGCCTGTCACTCTAGTCATTCTAGCCAGACTCAAGCATGACAAAAACAACCCGGCACGCTCAGAAGGGCTCAGTCGCAAAGCCGGCTCGATGCGCCTGCATCTCGGCCGCTCCGTCGGTCTCTGCCACTGTCTTGGGTGACCAAACGGCCATCATCGCGCAGCAGCATGTACAAGGAACCGCAAAAAGGGGGGCAGCGGTCGGCTGAAGCGCACCCAAGCAGCCAACGGCAGCGCAGGTAGCGCAGTCTTGACGACACTTGGTCTACTACAGAGTTTTTGAATAGACCGCCTCGGGAGCCGTCGACCTGGCCGCCGACCCGCGAACTGCGCAGCCACCATCGCCGGCTCCACCAGGCCCTGTGCTGCTGCTCATTGGCCCGACGCGCTGAACTTACTGGTTAATGATCAAGGGAGCCGGAGTGGCTCGACTTGATCATCGCCAGGATTATTCCAAAATCGCAGCCATCTCACGGAGGCTTCAATAATTCCTCGCAAGGTTAGCAGGGCGGCGTCGACCGAAGCCACACCATATAAGCAACTTCTCAAGCCTCAGCATCCGTATACTCAACCTCCCCATGTATAAAGCATCTTATCGCGCCCGCTATCGATGCTACCAGAACACCAAGCAACAGACACTGCAGCAGCCTTGAACTAGCCGCCCACTCGGTCGTTTCGTCATTGATCCTGTTCCTCGTCTCATCCTGCCTAAGCCCTGAGACCCTGGCTCCCTTGGGCTGCTGTTAGCCAGACCCGACATTCTGCACCGGCACGTTTATTTGACAGTGGTTGCACCCAGCTCGGTAAGTTGCGAGCTGCGAGTACACAAACTGGTGTTCTCCTCCAGCCAACCAACCAGCTGTGCTGACTTTTGCCGTTCCTGCAGTAGCTTGCGCTGCCCTCATCATGACAAGTTTACCCGGCTTCACCACAAACTTCCCCGCGGGATACCCGACCTTTCAGACTCGCGGTGGAACTTTTGCGCGCGGCAGCACCTCCTCAGGAGGCTCGCCATCTGTGCCAACCGCCTCTTCTGAGCCGCACTTCGATATCTTCGACTGGCACCCTGCATACCAAAGCTGCCAGCGCTATTTCCTCGACCATGCGCAGCACGACAACGGTGTGCAGGCAGTGTGCGCCCTCATCAACATCTGCCTGCCCTTCCAATGGACGCAGACTCCCCTCATGAACGCCTCAGGACCGCTGCCTCACTCGTCGGGCGCTGCTGCATACAACATGCCCTGGCCCCGCCAAGGCCCCGTCACCAACTCGCGAGGCCAGCCGGCGCCGGCATGGGTCTCCCTTGTGCCCTTCATTCGACGTCTTGTCATCACGGGAATGGACAGTCCAGGCATCATGCACGGCTTCTTTGGCGAGGACTGGAGGAAGGGAGTCGGCCCAATGCACGAGTGTGAGCGTCGCAACTACCTTTTCGCAGCCAAGAGCGTGGGTTGGGCAAAGGTCAAGTGCCAGTACGACATGTCGCCACACGAGTCAGTACCTTTCCTGAAGCCATTGCAGGAGGTCCAGCTGGCCGAGATCGAGGGGGCCGAAAAGACGTGGAGTCAGTGGCTCGCAATGGAGGACTGGATGGTGGGCCCACGGGCACCGGATGCGGACGAACAGCTACAGGATGCCCGTCGCCGTCCATCTTGAAGCTTGGCGTGGAGTATGGCGTTGTCTAGTGCACGGTGGTCGTCAGCATCACGACCGTAATTTGCGTCGCACCAAGACGTGTGTGGATTTATTTGGGTTGGCGAGGGCTGGGGTTAGCGGTCAGTCTTCAGCGATCAGCACTTCGCGCCATCGCTGCGCAATGGTTGTACATGTCCCACGACATGGGCGAGAACGCTTCTATCATCCGGTAGTAATGTAACTATTTCAATACCATCGATAATACGCATCAGAGTTGACGGCTTGTGCTCCCCGCACCATCATCTCTTCACCTTTGATTTTAGACAAGAAATTCCGGCCATGGAATATAATTTGGAGAGCTTGGCGTGGAATTCCTTTTGCTGACCGGACGCGTTGGAAGGTTCGCGGGTTCTGTGCGCTGTCCGCATCTGTGCATCGTGCCTGCCAAGGAACATCGGCCAACCTCAGCTAAGCACGACCACCTTTGTTCCTCGCCGAACCACATCCATATTCTTTTTCTTGTCAGCTACCAGCCCAACGTCCAGGGCACATTCTTAAACTACATGGGCTATGGAGTCCATGGTCAAGGAATGGACGACTTTCTTGGACAGGTGCCTCGAGCGCCGCGTCCAACCTGACCTGTTCGCTGCAGCCGTCGCGCAGCTGCACGCGAAGTCTCCACTGCCTGGCCGGAAGCTTGCTGCCCTTGTACTTCGACCACGAGTGGCAGGATCTAACAATGTCGACCCGCGCTCCATCGTCTTCCTCGAGCAGCTACTAGCGCTAAAGAAGGTCGATGCTTCTGATGTTCTCACGCTGACATTCTTGTACTCCAAGGACCGGCTTCCGGTCAAGACAGGCGACGAGAAACCGGCCAAGGAGCCGCAATGGGACAATCCACCAGAACTCGAGGAAATTGTCTTCCACCGCTTGCACAAGGCTTTTGCTGCCGAAGAACGGCCTATCAACAATACCGAAGGCTTGCGCACGCTTATTGTTGTAACAAGATGGATGCAGGCGATGGTCACTTCACATACCAGTGATACCATGATCCAGGCCATGGCTGGTATCCAACAACCACAACAACACTCTATCAATGTTCGGGAAGGGCTTGCGATGCTTGTGATTGGCATAATAGAAAACCCAAGAATTCTGCGGATACTGAATAATCCCAAGGGGAAAGGTAAGCGCACCTCTAATTGTTCTGATGTTTGTACGATGTTTTCGAACGGGTTTGCTCAAGACTTAAGAAGTACATTACTCACATGCACTAGATATACGCAAACATTTTATCCAGTCATTCTCTTCATTTATCCCATTTCTCTCCAACAACTCGGGCGGATCGCATCAGTCGTTGCAACTAGCTGAAAGACTTGAGCTCTCGCAAAAACGACACGACTTTTATGAGAAGCTTCCCAACATGAACGGAGAGGGAAACAGGAGCGCCGGCCTCGAAGTCGCTGCACTCCAGCTCGATGCCGTGATGGAGCTTCCGCAGGTGAATACACGAGCCGGTCTCTACGTATTTTTGAACGCCTTGGTACGTCTTCCAGCTGACGATGTGGCGCGTTGCTAACATTCCAAGCTTGTCGCGCGGCCTCTTACTGATGATTTCATCATTATCAATTATCTCCATTCGCGATATAAGGTAGGCCTGAATCATTTGATCGCGAAGAAATGCTGATCTCCGTCAGTTGGAAGCACAAAACATGGCCACGGACTTGATCACCGCCGCTTTCGATGTCCTTGCCAACGCCATGTATCGCAGTGAACCAACGCAGACAATGTTTCCCCTGAAATCATTCCTGATCAACAAAGTACCCTTGCTCCTCGTGCAAATCTCCGGGTCGATATTTCCAATGACACCAGAAATGTGCATCACACAAGCACTCAGCCACGTGGATCCGCATGCTTTCCCGTCTTTCTCGCAGGGATTCGACGATATCATGGGAAGTAACAACTCACTCTCTGATGTCAAGCAAGACTTCCTTAATGCCTGCGCGCTCCATGGGCTCATTCCGGCTGGTGCTGTAGAGCGATTGCTTGGCGAAGCTCCTATGCAAGGTCCTCCATCGAAGAGATACGAGAGGAAGGAGTTACTCAGCCAGTGCAAGTCGAACTTCGACAAAGTCAGCACATACATTGACGAGCTTGAGAGTCTGGATGGAAATGCCGGGGCCATCGTCGCTGCTGTTACAGATGTAAGGCATGATATAAAGAATTGCGAGAGGAACCTGCTGATGTAATGACAGTTCATAGCACACCTTTGCGAAACACAAACAACCATGTACTTGAAGCAACTCTCCTCGTTGATATTCAGGAAACCGCAGGCAATGGACGTCATGCTCCAATTCACTTCGCCGGCAAGCATCGTGCGGCCACTATGCCAATTTCTCGATGAGTGGCACTATGATAGCGATCAAGGTTAGTTCATTAAATATTGCAAAGATTTGTGACTGACAAATGTAGGTGAATACCAACCAGTCTACGACGAGTTTGGTGCAATACTTGTCCTCGTTATGGCCTTTGTATATCGCTATGATCTTACATATCACGACATCGGCATCCGACATGATACATTTATCGCCAAGCTTATGAAACGCGGCCACCATAGCATGCTCCCCGACGAATTGAGCGAAGAACAGGGCAAGCATCTCGGCAACTGGCTCAAAGGGCTCTATGATGCCGACAAGGAAGGGCTGAGCAATGAGGTGTTTGCATCCTGTCGGCCACAGGATTTCTATCTCATAGTTCCGACACTTTTCAGGCAGACTGTTGTGGCATGCTCAACAGGCGTACTGTCATTTGAGTCGGTCAAAGGTGGCTTGGAATGTAAGCTTACCCCAGTCTTCTCGTCCAATTAAACACCACTGACTCGATTACAGATCTCGGAGAGACTTTCCTATTACCATCTCTGATTGAAGGTCTCACGTGGATGGCCTCCTACGCGCTTCTTCAAACACACAAGGATCTCGACTCAATGATACGCATTTTCAATGAAATCATACTGACGACCCCTTCTTCTGGCGACGCACAAGCTATGCACTCGACTATAATAGCGATGGTGGCTAGTCGCCTGGAGAAATGTTTCCGTACACTGCAGCGGCGCGAGCCAAATCGCACGACACTTGAGCCTTTCATCCAGGCAATCAAGGTGCATGCACACTACGAACGTTCCATATACGCTAGCTTGAAGGAAGTGGACCAGTGGACAAATGCACCGAACAGCACCCTGAACACGTCTCTACGGCATACCATACAACAACTATCGCAATGGGCTTCGACTTCTTCGTTACAGCCGAACCCACCTGGCTATACACATCGCCAAATTTACGCATCGCTCAAGATGCTTGGTGCAACCAGGACGCTACGCGCAATCATAGATGAGGTAAAAGCGCAGACAGATGCTGGCAACGGAGCCGCTGCGCTCGACATTGGCGTGTCTATCATCTGCGCCCCGACCGTTGAAGACAGTCCGATCACGATAGACTGGATGGGAAGCTCGATACCAGCGCCGCCTCAACAACGAACCCGCATGAATCTCCGCGAGATGCTCAAGCAGGAATTCGAGAGCGCAGCCAATCTGGTCGCGACAGATCCTCTGACTGCAGAGACGATAGTGCGTCTGCACCGCCGAGTAGAAGCGCACTTTGCCTCCCTCAGCGAGGCCGGACTCCAAGCACCACCCATCAACATACCGAGCGTCAACATCGGGGACATGCAATCGCAAACTATATCCGATGATCTGAACCGAGCTATCGACGACGCAGCAGCCGCGACGGTGGTAGACGACATTTCCAACATGGACAACAAAGCGCTGCAACGCAGTATGGACGAACTCACTGGTGCCGAAGGCTTGGACCTGTCAAACATCGGCATGGGCAATGGCGATGCAGGCGCAGGCGATATGAGCACAGACCTGGGCAGCTTGCCTGGTATGGATCTGGGTGACATGGGTAGTATGGGCATGGATATGGATATGGACATGAACATGGATATGGGCGGTGGCGGAGGAGATGACGACTGGGGTCTGGATTTCGATAACATGTAGAGTGTGTTCGAGGAGCACTCTTCATGGAGTCCATACCTAGGCAGGCCCGGGCAGACTATTCTTCTCAAGGCAATGCTTGGGATAAGCGCTCAGGATGGGTCGGAGCGGAATGGTTGGTTATGAAAGGTTATTACTATCGCATCTTACGGCGTCCTGCAATCAAGTACAATACAAGCGGAGCAAACATCAGCCCGCTACATGCCATGCAAATGAATGTATGACTGTACCGAGGTAAGTCTACTAACCCCAAACCGGCAAGAAGCACGATAGAACCGGGGGGCGGGGGTGGTCCTCACCTGCATAAACTCCGGAAGTCATTGCCCCACCATGTTTCCCGACGGTGACGACGGTCCGACAGTCAGCTTGTAAACAACACACGAATGAACACTCGATACTGTATCCCAAGCATTTCCTGCTGAAAGCTTGTCTTCTCTCCTACTCCAAATCTACAATAGGAACCGCATTATTCGCATCCCACATCTCCACCAGGCAAACCCAACGCACACAGAGCAGGCAGCAAAGCAGCAATCATGCCGTACGACCTCAAAGGCAGGAATGTACTTATCACCGGTGGATCAGCGTACGTACATCATATCTTCCTGGATGCCCTTCCTCCAGACATCTTACTCTGTACCCACTATGCCGTCTTGTAAATGTCATCACTTACTAACACCTCCCATACAGCGGCCTTGGCGAACTCCTCAGCACGACGTTTGCGAGTGAAGGCGCCAATGTGGCTATCAATTACTTCAACCGGATTGAGCCGGCGCAGAAGGTGCAGAAGGCGTGTCAGGAGCATGGGGTTAAGGCTGTTGTTATCAAAGCGGTGAGTTGTAGTGGGTCTGGTAATTAAGAGTTTGGAAGAAGAGATGCTAATACGTGCGACAGGATATGACATCCACGGATGAGGCGAGGAGAGCAATTAGGGAGACGATTGCACATTTGGGAGGGTTAGACGTTATCATCGCGAACGCAGGCTGGACGCGCTTCTCCGAGTGGAAAGATCTCGACTCCATGAGCGACGAAGAGTGGGATAAGTGCTGGAATGCAAATGTCAAAGTACCCAAGGCACTATTGTCTGAGGCAAGGAGCACGTTTGACGCGAATCCCGAGGGTGGGTTGATGATTACTACGGGCAGTATTGCGGTACGTTCTCAATTCTTTCCATCTTGACACAACTACGGACTATGTGTTTAACAATCGAGTACTAATCCCGGATCACAGGGTGTCAGCCAAGGCGGCTCCAGCATGCCCTACGCCGTCACCAAAGCAGCCCAACTCCAACTCGTCAAATGCCTGGCTGCCACCGTCGGGCCCAAGATCCGCGTCAATACCGTTCTCCCAGGCTTACTGTTGACCGAATGGGTAAGGATGCAGAAGCTATCCAGACGTGCCATGCTGACAGCTACGCAGGGCCTCAAGTATAGCAAAGAGAAGATCGAGCAGCTCACGAATGCTGCAGCACTGAAGCATGTGACTTTCATGGATGACTGTGCTTCGGCGTATGTCATGTTGGCGAAGAATACTAGCATGACTGGTATGCGCATTCAGGTTGACGCTGGACTCAACATCCAGGGCGCGTAAGAGGATGGTACAAGAGCACCTAGTATCAAGGATATCCTTTCGATCTAGCAATTAATTCGATAACTGCCATTGCCTGTAGACATGTCACTTACTGCCTCGGTGACGATTGGTCGCGGAAAAGCAAGACCTCGGCCGTGGGTGTTGGGTGACCCCACGGCGCTAATTCAAGCTGCAGGGCACCTCACGTCAATTCCCCGCGCCCGAACCTCCGCATCTCCGCAGAGCTGCTGGAAATCAACACCATGACTCCCCAAACTTCATAGCCCGAAACTCACCATGTCTTCTTCTTTGAGTACCGTTTCCAGAGCAGCCCCGCGTCTTCCGCGACGGTGTATGCGATGCGGCGAAAGAAGCGCCAATTGTCAGCCTGCACGGAGGCGCTGGATGAGCAGCGTGCGAGATGCGCCAGCTACGAGACCCAAGACTGCCATCTTCTTTCCTGGTACTTCTTTCCAGCTTTCAGATGCTCATATATACTACAGTATGCTAAACAATATCAGGCCAGGGCGTACAACGCGTAGGAATGTGCACACCGTGGCTGCAAGCCTTCCCCCAGACCGCGAAACCCATCCTCGAGGAGATTGACGAGACCCTCAAACTCCCCCTTACCAAGACAATCGAGTCTGGCACGAATGCCGAGCTAACACGAACCGAGAACGCGCAACCGGCCATTATGGCGACCTCGATCCTGATACTGCGGATACTGGAGAAGGAGTTTGGCTTCAAGACCAGCGAGCGCGTCGACATCACACTGGGCCACTCGCTCGGCGAATTCGCAGCCCTAGTAGCAGGCGGCTACCTCACCTTCCACGACGCTCTGAAAATGGTGCGGCGACGAGCCGAAGTAATGAGCAAATGCAGCCAAGAAGCCGTCGCAGAAGAAGGCGGCGAGTTCGGCATGGTAGCCCTCGTCTGCGAATCCGAAGAGCACATGCAGTCGCTCATTAACGGCATCCACGAGTTCCTCGCCCTGGGCTCCAAAGCCGATTCCCACGACCACCTCCCCGCCGTCCAGCAAGTCGCCATTGCAAACCTTAACTCGAAGAACCAGATTGTCTTGAGTGGTAGTATAACACGCATCAGCACCCTCCTGACCAACCTGCGACAATTCGGCGGCCACGACCCCCGCCATGTACGACTCAAATCCGACGCCCCCTTCCACAGCCTCCTCATGAAACCTGCGGCCGAAACAATGAAACGTATCCTGCACAAGCCCACCGAAGACGGTCGCGATATCATAACATGGCCGGGCATCATGCCCTGCATCTCAAACGTGTCCGGCAAGCCCTTCCAAGACAAAGAGCAGTTGAAAGACTTGTTAGCGCGGAGTTGTGTGGAGACGGTGCAGTGGTGGAAGAGCGTCAAATATCTGCACGAGCAAGAGAAGATTATGCGATATGTGGGTATTGGACCGGGAAAGGTGGGTAGGAATCTGGTGGGGAAGGAGGTGGGCATGAAGGGAGCTGTTAAGGGCGGTGGGGTTTGGGGGATCACAAGTCCGAAGGAGATGGAGGAGGTGGTTAGGGCGTTGGATGATACCGAGGATGTGGATGGGATTGAGGTGGAGTGATTGGAGTGGGAGTTATTGTAAAGAAGATTATACGGCGACTGGAGGGATGAAGAAGAGAACTCTTGAGGTTAAAAGCGTATAGATATACCCCAGTGTAGCGACTTTAGTGTTAATGGAAAGTGTTCGTCAAGGTGCGTTATTCGTTCGGCTCTGATTTGCCAAGGCCTGTCTTGCTGAGTATGCCCTTCGTCGCTCCTTCCTCCGCTGATCACACACGTTCTGAACAGTGTCTTCCACTCACAACACTTCAACCTCGTACCACACACACGAACAAACTCACTATTTACATCACAGGAACAACTGAGCCCACAGTCTAAAAAGCCAGACAGCGGGGTTAGACGCGACATCGAAAAAGAGCACGTATTACGTTTGCATACTTTGTGCAGTCATAAAGCTATCGCAATCACACCGTATACCAAAGTACGATCTCGACGACCAGCCCAAACCGAGACCTGACCCCAATTTGAGTCAGAGGCGCACTCTATTCGCGGTGATCACTCGCAAGATCAGTCAACCCACGTCACCGGACTTGTCGGTAACAGATGTTTATACGGTCACCACAGCTAACCAAAGCCATGCGATATCAATAGCAGACACGATGCCGAACATTTCTCTCACGATGGCGAAAGCAATGGTTGAGAGGGGTTGTAGCTAATCGGGCCGCTCAGCATTGCCGATTTACGCGTTGTGTCAGATCCGGAGATCCCTGGTCGCGTTCATCAACACCTTCTCTGCAACCTCAAAGTTTAGTGCGACGCTAGTTGGTGTGATTAGGACGATATCAGCTCCGGTATCAGCCCGATTATCTTTCATCTTGGAACATGAATATCCTCCTCACACTGCCCGGTGTATCGGTCGATTCATTGGCACTTTCAGCACTACCTTCGCCGCATCCTCCGGCAATTCCTAGCCAACATGCTACCCGATAACATCTACAACAGCTATCTCGAATACAAAAAAGACACCAACACGTACATCAACTGGCTCTGCAGCACTGCAACACGTATAGGCTTTCCGCCGCCCTACAAGTCATCGTTAGATTCAACGGCATCAAAATCACAGGCCAGGAAAAAGAAAAAGCTTGAAGAGCGAGAAGTCAGTGTTAGCGGACTGATTGCATGTGCGGAGGCAATCGCCGAGAAACCGCCCAAGCAATTCGTCGTTCCTGTATACGCTGCTCAGTGCGCGGCACGGGCCATCAGACAACGGAAGAAGTCATCGCAATGGCATGAGAGTCAGGTTGATGGGTTGGATGGAATTGAGAAGGTAGTGAAAGAAGAAGATAACGCCGGTCATACTTTCTTCACGGAGACGCTGGAGCATACGCTCAATATCTTACGGCCGTTTATATGCAACGCGCAACACGTCAACAAGACTGGTGACAAGGCTCAACGACATGATTCAATGGATGATATTACCAATCGCTTCAGTAAGCTTGAGATTGAGGAGTTGGCTGATCAGGAAGTCGAGAGTGCTGCGATTGCGGTCGCCGAGAAACCGCCAACAACGTCACGGATCACATACTTTGTCGATAACAGCGAAGAAGAGCGCCAAGTCGCTATGGAATCCCTTCTACATGACCACTTACGCATCAAACAGGCCATCCGCAAGGCATGGCAAGAATATTTGTTAGACAGAAAGCTTGACCTCATCACGACCGCGGCAACAACTCAAGCCGGGTTGCAGATGCTCCGGAGTCTCGTTCACGAGTTCACGATGCAGTTACCCGGACTTAACTCGATGGAGACATTCTGCTTGAACTATCTTCGCAAACGCAAAGACATCCGATCAGGTTCCGACGAAGCTATTCCGGTAGATACGAGCGACGCGGATATCCAGATTCCAAAACACGTGGCCGAATTCAGCTGCCTAGACACTTATACCACTATCCGGCATGCGTTGAGTCGTTTCTTCCAGGCTGAAAACTACGCCGGTCGATACCGAGCAATGGAGCTTGTGCTTCGAATCGGCTATTTTGACAACTACAAAACGGACATGCCTGCCCTTCAACCACTGGTCAACGCCCTGGAAGACATCTTAGGCATGGACGTCGAGGAAATGGGCAGCTTCCAACATCCTCCCATTATGGACAACTTCACTCAACTCTGGCGAGAGTATCTCCAGACTTTATACTCTGCTCCCAAACCGGAGGGACAAAAAAAGAGGGAACTTCCTGATCTGAGCGTGGAACTGGTCCTCTGTACGGATCTATACCTGAAGGTACAAGAGGTCGTCATACTTGCCGAGCCAAACATCATAAGAGACGACTACAAGAATAACTGGGCATACAAGAATTACTATCAGAATGACAGCGACTCTGGTCATTACCTGGAATTGTTAAAACAATACCCATTCACATCGAATCCAATCCGCAAAACGCTCACCTCTCTCTTCCGAAGCGATGCAGACACAGCAAAGGTTGTAGACTGGCATACCACGGAAATGTTTTGGGGTCGACGCGCCATGATGAAAGAAAAGATAACAAGTACCAGGATAAGTGGAAGAGAAGAATGCGTCGTTGGAGTCTTTCGTTGGGATTGGCCACGATATAACCCGTTTTTAGCTGGCCTGATAGCCTTTGTCGTCGCCCAAGCTGTTGATGAGCTCAATACGGTATTCCAGAACCACAGCGGCAGCCCGGTCGCGACGGCACATCTCTATAACTACCTACGGCAGGCTCACAGCGTGACAGCCCCATCCCCTTGCACGCCTGTGTTGACAAAGGAGTGGCCAGATATGGAAAGCTATCTCAAAATCATGGGCGACAAGAGTGTGTTCGGTGGCGATCGACCGTGGACTCTGCGACATTGCTTGCAACGTATATTTCTGGCACACGGTCGCTCCCTTTCCAGCCTCGCTCGCAATGCACACAGCGCCAACGACTGGGGAATCAAGACCAAAACCAGACTGCAAAGCCATAACACGCCCATCATAGATGCTCTTTGTGAAGGGGGAACGCAGCGACGAAACTTTCTCAACATCACGAACAAAACCATACAAGAGGTCATTCAGCGTGAGGCAGCTCGCCGTGCAACTACCTCTACAGGACAAAATCTATTTCCCATCAAAACTCTAACCGGATATCTCACAGCTTTTCGCCGCACTCTACAGTACGAAATACCGCGAATGCATTTCATGCACTCTATACTTGCCATAGTGGCTCACTGGCTTCACATTCAGCTAAAGGGCCCCTTGAGAGCTATCTCGGAAGAAAATGAAAATGGCTATATACCGCCCACGTGGGACAACGATGACACTATACCTTTACACATTATCTGGCACGAGAGTCGCTATCGAGAGAGAACCAGCAGCTTGAACTACGAAACGAGAAAGGTGGACTCACAGTTTACGTATAAGACGGCGGATGTGATAAGAGAATGGTTGGATAGCAATTCAAGGGCATCACCATCTAGTTCGCTTGGGACGAGAAAGTTTGAGCACATGATAAAGTATGTATATCCTACCATCAATCATTGCATGTACGCAAAAGACTAAGCTAGTTGCTAACCATCACAATTAGGGAATTCTACTGCATAAACCCCCTTGATAAAGAGCAAGAAGAGTTTCACGCTCAACACTGGGCCGAGTGGGTACTCGCCGATGAAGAAGCGGTGCAGAAGTCTGCAGATGAGGTTCTACAGCGAGAAGGCACCACGCAATTGTGTCTGCCACCTTCGTTCCGTGACCTCATCGCCAGTCCCTCAGCAGCGGAAACCTCGTCCAACCCACCAGACGAAGAAATCAACACGCAAAACCAGCAGAAGGAGATCTCTACAGCCGATGCCAACAAAGCTGCCCTCGAAGAAATACTCCGGCTCTTGCGCCAGGCTAAAGCGGACAACGATCAGATGAAGACGGCGGGGTTGGTCCAGGAAGCTTTTGCTAGGCTGGGGGCGCTGGGAGGGGATCATGTGTTGCCCCCGGAGGATCATCAGGAGATTGTCAAGGCTGCTGAAGAATTCATGGGGAAGGGGGTGAGTAAAGATGGGCATGGTCGTGTTTACTATATTCGTGTTGGACAGGCTGCTCAACAGCCTTAGAAGGCAAGACGCTAGTATAGATGTACAATGACGACGAGTGAAGCGTGCGCGCAGTCAAATGAAGATTACTTCATAAGTCGGGACGTAGTGCCAATCGCTGGTCGTTATGCAAAGAGGTTCAGGAATCCCAGGTTTGTGGCACACAGTACGCGTGGAAAACACATACCATGACAAGACGCTGAAAAGTGATCGCAGCGAGTTGGTAAACAAATCGAACCCCGTTCGCCCAAATGACTCCTTGTGTTACATCCTTTGCATTACCATGATCCACATACACATGCATATCAAAGGCCAAGACGGTATCAAGTGAAATTGATGATTTGATCGAATCCGGGGCATGTCCCAGTCTATATACCCGTGGGCCCAACACCAGCACGGGTATGTATTTTCTTGCTCCAACACCTCCCATCTACCTGTTCAAACTCAACAACTCCTCCACATACCTCCTCGCATCAATCCCAATCCCCTCGGCCAACCCCTTGGGTCCCCACCCAGCGGCACTCCCACCCATCCTCTCATTCCTCGACGTACTCCCGCCTCCCATACCAAGCCCACTCCACATGCCACTCGCAAAGCTACTCGAGCTCTTCGCACTATGCGCCGTCGTATCTCTCGCCCTCCTCACCAGAAACGCTTCACGCAGCTCGTTGGAATTGAACTGGCCGGAGCCATGCCCCGAACCGGCGTTCTCATTCGAAGCATTGTTCTGCGCTGTGTCTTCGTTGCTGACTTGTGAGGGTGGGAGACGCATCCAGACGACCCACCAGCCGCGGGATGTTTTGCACGTGCGTTCTATTTCAGAGAGGTTGCGGCGTGTACCCGCTACCGTAGCGAGGATCTGGGAATGTACGTTCAGGGCTTCGATCCTGCTCCAGCCGAGGGAGCTCGTGCTGTTGCTGCCGAGGCCTTCGGCGAGGAGGGTGCCTGGGTCGGGGATGTTGGGGAGGCTGGAATGCACGGTGTAGGTGCGAGGGTCGTAGACGAGGTCGTAGATGGTTTGTGTGTTGGGGCCGGAGCTTGGGCCTGAGCCGCCGGTTGAGGCTTCGGTTGTGTAGTGGTTTGAGACGGCGTGGAGGCGGGCGGCGACGAGGCTGGGGGAGGTGCTCTTGTCGAGGGAGCGGTGGAGAGGCGAGAAGAAGTTGTGGATGTCGCGGTAGAAGGATGCGACGCCGAGGGAATGGGTGCGGTGTTCGAAGAGGAAGGTGTAGACGAAGGGACGGTGCTGTGGTGGGTGTTAGTAGGGGGTAATAAGTCTGTGGAAGGTGTAGAACTTTACCACGTAGACAACAGGTCGTAATCGTGATAGCTTGTTCTCTGTTGTTGGCTCCATCCTCATGTCTCTCTCGTACTGTGGAGTCGAGTCCGAGTCGCCATCTTCTGTTTTCAGTGAAGCTTCTCGCCTGTCGACCTCCACATGGATGGTCCGCAGCGGTATACGAATGTTCCAGTCGCCCTCCCCGTTCTCGTCGTCGATGTCTAGGTCCTGCAGATCGCCTTTGAGTCCTACAAGGAAATACCCGTCGTTCTCTAGACGTATTTGCTGCTTCATCTTCTCCTCTGCTGGATCCACGTCAGGCGTAGGATCTATGTAACGCATCGCTGCTGGTGAAGGGGTGCGTTCGCGTGCCGGTGGTGGCGGTGCTGGCATTGGAGCAGCAGATTCCGAGGTTTCGGCACTCTTCTTTCCACCCCATGCTGTCCCATAGCCAAGTGTCATGTATTTCATCCACGTCTCGGTGTCACCCAGAGACGCTAGCATTGGCTTGGACTCAGGCGCAGTAGAGTCGGCTTGGGATTTGTTGTTTTGGACGGCGGCGGAGGCCTTGTCAAGAGAGCTCTCTGCTGCTTTGACAATAGGCGGAGGGATACCCGGTGGTAGGGAGCCATTGCTCGACGGAGGAAAACGCGGCCTTTCTTTTTGTATTGGAGGCGACGGCTCTTCTGGTTCTGGTTCGGGCTTCAGATTTCTCCTTCGCCGTTTCCTGCGATCCGATGTTGGGTTATCTCGTACGCCGTAAGCATACTCGCCGTGGGCGTAGATAGACTCTACCCAGTGAGACAAGTCTCGTAATGACTTCCTGCTCACAGCTCCCAGACCCGAAAAGACAACGCCATCCGCGGCATGGACGTTCTTTCCGACTCCTATCCAGGGTTCCAGCTCTGACACTTCGAGTGTCTTCGGGTCTGTGGATGTCTTGGCTTGTTGCAGTGGTGATGCTTCGCCAAAGCGGGACACCATGACATCGACGAGACCTGAAGTTCTTCGTGCGAAGTCCTCAAGAACGTCTCGTTCACTGCTTCCCCACTCCTCCTCGCCAACACCCATACCGAGCTCGCCACCGGCTGCCAGCTTCATGCCACCATATATGTCCACCGCAGGGCTTCCATGTAGTAGCACATCCCAGCTGCTCGCAAATCGCGACCAGTATTTGTCGAGTATGCTGCAAAACTTGGCGCGGCCGTGCTTGGAGAACATGGTCTCGAGTGTTGAGCCATGGTGTAGCAGGAAGACGGACTGGGCGCGTACGAGTTGCTGGATCAGAAGAGCTGGCGGGCTGACTTCGCGTGACGAGTATTCGATTATGGGCTCGGTCGTATCGGTGCTCGAGTCGGTTCGTGTGAGGCCGCCAGCAGGGGGGAGTTGGGTGAGATCAATGGACTATGGTGGTGTTAGTCGTAGTGTTTCTGAGCACGTGGGGATACATACTGCCAATATCCACCATCCATTCTCCAGTTCGCGTAGAACAATACGCGACTTTTGTGTTTCCACAGAGTCAACTGCTTCGCCATTGGAGAAACTCCTGCACGGTATTAGCCATATACACGAAAGAGCTCGCCTGCATGCGTCCTACTTCGCAAAGCCTACCATGCCCTGAGCTAGCCCGACCTGGCGAAGCTTCTCGTTCTCCTGCTCGCGCAACTCTTCCTCCCTCTCTGTGTCGCCATCCTTCAGCTTGGAGCGCGTCTTGGCGGCCTTGGAGTAGTAGAAGACAATCTGCTGGTGGAAAGTCTCATCCGATGTTCCGAGCGAGGGATTGTATATGGCTAGAAAGGAGAGCTGCGCCGGGACGACCTTGGGAACCGCCGTGGAAGACATGTGTGCATTCTGCGAAGTGCCTGGTCGCGCGGCGCTTCTGGTGGATTTGGGTGATGGATGACTACGTCACGCGTGCGGAAGAGACGCGGAGGAGAGGACAGCCAGCGAACGTGCCAACGCGCAACCCCAACAACGAGCGGTCGTCGTGGCCTATTTGTATTCCATAGTCAGGCACTGCAGTCCATCGCGATGCGGCTGCCGGGCGGCAGGGATCCGTCCGATTGTCGTGGTCGAGATGCCCCACGGGATCACGATCGCAACGTCCAGACCCTGCGGCGCGGCTTTTGTCGCCGAGCTTCCTCACCTCTGAGCCATGATCTGGAGGCTGCGCAGCCCCGTCCGCTCCTTGATCGCCACTCCTCCCTGCCGATGCAGCTCGACGTCTGCTCCCGCTCGGACGTCGGAGCCATTGCGGATTCTCTTCTGTGGCTCTGACGCCTTCAGCATCGCGTCACTGCGCGCCGTAGCAGACGCGAAGCGGCATGTCCCGGGCCTCATTGAGAGCATTGATGTCATCCATCGCCCACCGAAGCCTACCGGACGCGGTCTGAAGACGTTGAGAGAGGGTAAGAACGTCTTTTGACTATAACAAAACATCAATTGACACGTTACAGTACCCATCAAACACGTAGCCACCGAAGAGCTCAACCTTCCCACCCATGTGATCGATACCTTCACCGGCTGGACTCCACCCACCCCCATACATGTCGTCATCGCCGTATCCTTCGGCCTCCTCGTCCCACCGCGAATCCTCAACTATGCGCAATACGGCGGTCTCAACGTGCATCCCTCGCTGCTTCCCGATCTGCGTGGCCCAGCACCCGTCTCACATGCCATACTGAAGCGGCGGCAGTACACCGGTGTCTCTGTGCAAACACTGCATCCAAGGCATTTCGACCAGGGTACTATCCTTGCCCAAACCCCCATGCCTGGCTATGAGATTGCCCTTCCTTCCGAACCGAGTCCTGAGACGGCTCAGATATTGGAGCAACGGCTTGCCGCGGCTGGAGCAGAAATGCTCGTGGATGTCTTGAAGGAACGCAGATTTGTACCTCCGCATGAGGATGTTGGATGGTACGCGCACTCCGACAGTCCTATCGACCATGCACCGAAAATCACAAAGCAAGATCGCTTCGTCGACTTTCGAAAATATACCCTGGCAGACGTCATTGCCAAACGCAACGCACTTGGCGACTTGTGGTGTCTACTACCCACCGGGAATCGTCTGATAATTCACGACATCATACCTCATAATGCGGACCAGTTCCAACTTGTTGATATGGAACCTGGCCTCTTTGTAGATTCGCAGACCAAAAACGTGCTCATGTTCAAAGGAGCATGCGGCGAAGCCGGACACGTCCTACAGACTACATTGCAAGGGCACAAGAAAGGTCAGGGAAACGCCAGGTTACTGTCGCTGTTCGGTCCTTCAGTGAATACAGGTGTAGGAGATGATGCTCATATGACCACCTTATACAGAGTTATCTGACAGTTCGCTCTGAACATTCCTCTTTGGCATCCTGGAACTCTTCAATCTCTTTCATCACCCTCACGCTTTTGGACGTTCTCTCTACCTGGTTCAGTACTGATGTGAAGCCCGCCGAGTCCGAAGTCTCATAGAACAGCTTTCGTATCTTTTCACTGCTGCTGTCTATTGCCTCGTTCAGCACTCCCAACAACGTCAAGACGCTTTCGTCTCTAGATTTATGCGTTGCAGTCCTGTCGATGACGAAGTGTGAGAACTCATGCGTCCACCGAGTCACCTCGTTCTTCAGCTCTTGCGTCTGCTGTTTACCCTCTGCTGTCGACTGGAAGATATGTGGTATACAAGCTTGGAGGTCCTGACTGCTGGGCGTCACACTCGTCAGGAAAGACGGCTTCGAGAGATTCTCCGGCTTTGCGTATCGCTGTTTGAAGGCTTCGTACTCTCTTGCTCCGAAGGCACGGCGCTTGTTGTTGAGCGCGACGGTGGCGGCCGGTAGCTCCACATGGCGTATCAGACCCCTATGACGAGGTGCGCTCTCCGCACTGGATTGGTGTTCCCAAGACGTTACGCCGCCAACTCCTCGCACCAATACTGTTGTTGAGGCAGGTCTAGTATACCTGTCTGTTGTGGGCGTTCTATGTGGTAAAGCAGACATGGCGTACATGCTCACTGAGGGCAAACCTCTTCCGTGTTCTTTCATGGGACCAGAGGATTCGCCAATTGACGAGCCTCTCAATGAATATGCAGCGACATCGAGTTGATCATGAGGCGGTTCTGTGCCCTGGACCGTGGCCATCCGGCCTTCCTGCGCCCTGGCAGGCGATTTGGTAAGCATAGCGTGCATTTCCTCCACCATGCTTCGGATTTCAGGATCTGCAGCTGGATTTTGCAACACGTTGTCTAACAAAGAGTGCGTTTTGTCGTGGTTCCTTTTGCTATCAGCACCCGCGAACGCAGTGTTTGCCCTGCAGAGTGATTAGCCTTTGTTCACCTGCGATCAAAGGCATGACCGTTACCAGATTATCGAGGTCAACATCAGATTTATCGCATCAGTATGCGACTTCAATTTCTCCCGATACTGCTGCAACGACAGCTTTTCGCGGTCCCATCGCACTCTCTGCCAGTTGACATGAATACTCTTCTTCACATCATCCAGCGTGCGCAACTTTGTCTTTCCCTTGTTCGCATGCATCTCGACGTCACGGTGCTTCTTCGTCACCTTATCCAGCTCTTGCAGTGTCGAAGCGCATGATCCGATCATGACATCCAGCTTCTCTTTGAGCCCAGATCCTCCATGTTGAAAGCCTGGTCTTGTGAGTACATCGCTGGAGGCCTCTTTAAGGTGGTCCAGGGCGCATTTTAGACTAAACAGCACTTCCTCAAGCTCTTTCAAATCTCGCGTTGCCGCCTGTCGCCCAGAACTAAGGCTCGAGTACAGGTCGTACGTCAATTGGCTGAGGAGGACTAGACGCAATCAGCACTCGTGCATAGGACAACTATTTGGCACACATACTAATATCCCCTATTGAGAAGCCAAAAGACATGTTCCAAGGGGCTTATCGCAGTGTGAGGAAAGCATACGCTTCAGCCTAATCGAATGCGATGGAAGTGGGCGCGCGCATGCAGCTGACACCCCCCCCCCACCTGGCGAGGCTGAGGCTGTCATCGAGCTGACTTACACCTCAGCCTGGTCGCCACACCATCTCTCTTTCTTGATATCCAACATATTGCCCGTTATACTCGATTCGCCGACGTCTCGCCTTCGATGGCCTCCACAACAACCTCCGTCGTCCCAACGGACTCTCGTAAAATAGTGATCAAGGGCCTAGAGAAAGTTCAGGATGCCAAAATGACCGACCAGAGAGGAAGCGAGGATGAACTTCTCGAGTTACCGACATTATCCATGACGATGCATGAAGAAGAACCATTATGTGAGCTGTGGAATCGGATCGAAGGTTGGACATGTACATTCCCCATCTTCAAGCATTATATTAACACCCAACAGCTTCCGGCTTCCGTAAGCCTACTTTTCTGAACATAAGCGGTATGACCTATACTGAACACGACCCCAAACGCGTTGTGAGCGCCCACGAAGAAGTTATCGTAGTCTCAGAGGGCCACATTTCCACCAAAAACACGATTAGAATGACCGAGTCACTAGTGTCACACGCCAACAATCATCACAGCCAAGACATCGACTTCGATATCACTCCACTGCTCTCTTCGAAGCCAGCGGTCGAAGCCAGCTGTGGGTTCCACATGTCTTTAGAGCGTACCCCCAGAATGCCAGACGATAACAAACTGCACCAGCTACCAGGCTCACTAGGAAGCTACGATCTGTTCAGCGTAGAAGCCTATGCGGATCGTCTACCAAACAACATCACAGAGACTGGTGGTGTGTTCTTTCCCATGTGGCAGCGGGAGGCAATGTGGATCAGATTTACGCCGACCAAACATAAATGTGCCGTCCGCGTCTTCATGGGTCACGTCAACACCATCTCCGGTCTCACGATGGAAAAAACTGCAAATAACCAAAGCGGAGAGCGCGAGCAGGACTACATCGTCATACCAGGTCAGCAGTGGCTAGATGGCATATGTGTAGCGCCTGGTGTTGTTCGTCAGTTTGTTGCTATGCCACGTACGTTCTCGACCCCGTTCACAATAACACGGGCTGACTAGATTAAGTTGGGTCTGGGTACACTGTCGAAGGCCAAAAGACATTGAAAGAGAAGCACGGAGGACTCCAACTCGAAATCACTCCCGAATTCCTCCCAGACCTGCGTCTGTGGTCGGACAGCGAATACGAATATATCCTCAGACAGGGCTCTGATGCTCGTGTCAATCTCTCAGAGAATAAGACGCCGGAACAGCTGGGTTACAAGATTGGTGATGTGTTGAGATGCTATCCGGCTGATAGTGAGTGTGAGGAACCTCCTAAAGCCAAGCATTTTGCGAAGCCGGGAGGGATTATTGAGTGTGTTGTAAGTTCTTCCAATAGAAAACTCGGGTTTATTGCTGACTCATATGCCCAAGGCGGTCAATGTAGAGCGCCGTTTGCAGGACTTGTACGAACAAGAAAGAGAGCAAATACTGGCTTTCAATAAGCAACAGGATCAGATGAGGATGATGCAGCACACATCATCGCAAAACCCATTCGAATCCATATCAAATCCGCAAGAACTATCAGCATTGGCTTATGGTAGATCATTAGCGTACGGTTCCAGCGGCAATTACGAACAGAGATCCCGTCAAACCTCTACCCGCGAACTTGGTCCTCCCCCATCCACCCGTGGCTTCGATAAGATCCACAATTTCTCACCGGCCCATGGCAGATCATCATTGATTGAACAAGCATGCGAGATTTCCAGAGGTGAAAATGGTGTAGACGCTCCAGATCACCAAGTCATCAAAATCAAAAGCATCAAACCCATGGGCTTAGCCGCCGGCGGGAAGCTGAGTATGTGGAATCTCTCACATCCAATCCTCTTCTATTGACTCTTCACACAGTTCAAGACATATACAAAGACCGCCGCTACCCACCCACAGGGTGGAACCACGCCGCAGCGCGCATCCTTCATATACACATCCTCGACCCAGTAAGCTGTGAGAAAGTGACGCATGTCGTTCCCACTCCGCCGTCCACCGACGTCAAGGCTTACACAGAGGCCGGTGGTAAGTATTTCGTCGTCGAGGAAAAGGTAGATGAGCGGCTCGACGGAGGTGACTTCGACAATGTAAAGAGTGTCAGCCAAATGGACCAGCACATCGGCATCAGCACGGAACCAGAGTTCGACCCAACGAAACCGAAGATGTGCACGACATGCGAATTGCGACTGTGCGATTGCGTGTACGTTTCCTTTTTCCAATTCGTCCTCTTCATACTGACACACACCTAGCGTCCGTCCCTGCGATCACCAATTCTGCAACATCTGCATCAAGCGTATCGAGCAGAATAGCGACGAGACTAGCGACTCAGCGCACAGGAACTGGAAGTGCCCGACTTGCGACAGTGCTGTTTCGCACGTAGCAGGCTTTTCTGCACCCATGAATCTACCAGGAGAAGAGCCTTTGCGCGTGAAAGTTCCAGTCAATGTACTCAAGATTGAAGATGGCAGGATGAGGTTTACGAGTGTGCAGAGGAGTAGGGTTTAGCCTACGGCTGTTAGGAGGTGAATGTGAGCTGTCAGTGGGATCATGAGATCGTTCACTTTGGATGCAATAGAGTCATTTCCTTCTATGAGCAAAAATGCAGCGCCCTTATCGATTCTGCCATGATATTTCGAGGCGTTGCAGTCTCGATACAAATGTCACAGCGACATGGTGGGTGCAAAAGGATGCCTGCGAGGCAAAAAGATAATCCTCCTCCGGGAAGGCTCGAACTTCCAACCTCCTGATAACTAGCTACTGTTGTAACAGTCAGACGCGCTAGCCAATTGCGCCACAGAGGATTTGTTGATGAAGTGCTGGCTAAATTATTGCAAGATAATGCACAACGTTGTGTGAGATGGTGAGGTAAGGCTGCCTGCTTGCTGCCTTCTGGTGAGCTTCAGATCGCAGATTGCGCGTGGAGCGCAGGTGGGGTAGCTACATATTACTTCCGAGACCTCCGCCGTCGCATCACCCAACATATTATGACAGCACTAACAATGAATGAGCACATCGCCACGATGAGACCGGCAGGACAAGAACAGCGCATTATGCTCTGATATTGTGTGGCATTCTCAGGTAGTTACAAGAAATGCGGCTCGTCTATTTCCTACGTTTCTCTTTATCCTCATGCAAACCAGTCTAGTAATCTAAACGGTAAAAGTGCGTTAAGCGTTACAGCAAAACGAAAACGAAAACGCTGGAGCATCATCTCAGTGGTCGCATCTGGATATCGGCGTCATCATCGTCTCTTCGTTCGGTATCAAAGACTGGCGACATCAACCCTCTTTCTTCCTCGCTGTCTCCTCGACCTACCGGTTCAACGTTCTTCTTCGGCTCCTCCTTGTTCATTGCGACGTATATAGCCGAACCCAGGATAAGCGACGACCCAACAATGGACAAAGCACTCGGCGTAGTGCCCCAGATCAATTTGTCGAACCCAAGTGCGAAGAACATCTGCATGTAGAGCATATTCGTTGCACGGGAGGATTTCTCGTATTGGAGACCCGCGGCTAGAAGGAATTGCTATGGCACGTTAGTAGATGTGCGACGCGATATTGTAGACCAGGCTTACCATGACGAATCCACAGATACCCAGAAAGAGCAGATAAGACCAATCTTTCACACCTTTGGGGAGTAGAAAGCCGACGCCTGGCATGACGGCCATTGCCACTACACTAACAATCGTGCACCAAGTTGCGAAGTAAGTGACGGATATGAGTGGATGTGCGCGCTTGCCGATCCATCGAATCGTGGTATATGCTCCTGTTGATCCTATTACACCCAACATCGCTACCCCTACGGCTGCTGCTCGTTGTGTGGGTGTCACATCATCGTAGTCCGCAGCGAGACGATCCGGCGAAGTCGCAGTGACGTTTGACGGAATGGCGTCCAAGCCCCCGGAGGCAGGAGGGACCGGGTCGCTGGAATGCGATAGTGCCGAGAATAACGAGACGGGTCTTGCGATCAAGACGACGCCGAATAGCGAGATGTACGCAGCTATCTGCTCCATCCTGGTGAACGGTTCGTTGATGAAGTAGGAGCATGCCCAGCAAGCGAGCGATGGGGAGAGGAATGTGATGACGGTAGCATCGGCCAGAGGCAGGTACATCAAAGAATCTAGTTAAGTTAGCACTATGTCAAGTACGTAAGACCCATATGATGTACTGTGGATTCCATCACAGCGATGCAGTAGCAATAACCTTCAGACGTGATCCAATATCATACGAGCTGAGACAAGTTACTGCAAACGCATGGTCCTAAGAAGGGGGGTAAGTGACTTACAGTACATGCCAAAGACTCCGAAGAAGCCAAACAATCCTCTGGCAACTAGCAACGACCGAACTTCCTTCATCCCGAAGGGAAAGTACTCTATCTTCCGATACCACATGTAGAACAAAGCGCATGCCGTGGTGATACTCATCCTAGCGAATAAGATCTGGAATGGGTGATAGCCATTACCTACGACCTTGGGTCAGCGCATGTGTGTCTTCTCACGAAAGCATCTGCATACCGCTATTTCCTTCCATCTCCAATATCCTCGTGGTAACGTTCATCAAGTTTCCGAAGAACTGAGCGAGCAAGACGTACGCTAAACCCTTGTTCGTCGTCCAAAAAGAGTCGATCTTCTCTTTGAGAGTCCGCGGAGGGGCGGATGAGCGTAAAGCATATTCTTCATGGTATATAGGAGCATAGTCTGGATTCCGACCAAGTCGTACAACATTCGCATCGTCTATTGATATAAGCGATGGATTCGGAGAAGGTACACGAATTGCCCCGCGATGAACGCTTAGCGCCTCATCGGTTTTATCGCCGGGTTTAAGTGAGGATTCAGCCTCGATTTGGTGCTCGCTGAGACGCTGCGCGGGTTTATCATCGTCTTGAGGGAACGCGGGAAAGAGCGGCTGGACCATTGTGCTTCATGAGAGGTTCATGGAGGTTTGTGAGTCGGTGACGATGACATGAAGATACGATGGAAAGCGCTCGAAAGCCCAGCCATAGGCGCCACTGGTCAATGAGGAAGGCGCATCTATCTCGACGAGTCACAGGCACGCGACACTGCCCCGGATCCACACATTCGCCCCTCCTTCGCGTCGCTTCTCCCCAGACCCCGCTGGTTCATGGAAAAGTATCCATCTTGGATGCGACCACGCCTTACACGCAGCTTGAAAGACTTCCGTGAATTGTGTTGGGACGTCGGATGTGGTTTTCTTATGATGACGTTAGGGCATACTACAATGTTTCTAATGTTTTAACGTAATTTTATTGCTAAGACGCTAGTCTCTAAGCAGGTTTTCTCCTATAATCTTACTTTAGCATTCTATTATTTCTACTAACTTATACTTACTACTCTAGACTACGCCTATTTAGGTAGATTAAAGCGCTTACTATATCTAGTAATAATAGTATTACTAATACTAATCTTCTTTATATACATACGCTTAAGCTACCTTATCTTATATTAGCTAAAAGTACTATTAATATACTTTATAAGTAGCTAGTCTAAGGCGTTAATTTTTAGCTAAATAAAGTTAACTTTATTATAGTTAATTACTATATACTATTAGTAGCGCTTTAAGCGTTATTATTACTTATATTACTTAGACTAACTTTTTAGTAATATAACCTAACTAGCTTAATTATCTAGCTATTATCTTATACTTTAGTATTATTATATTTTCTAATAAGTGCTCTAGTCTTTATAATTATCTTTATTACTTCTAGTAACTAGCTACTAAAGTACTATTTTAGTAGTAGTAATAAGCGTACTTACTTTTAGTTAAGAACTAAAACTAGAATTTTAAGCTAAGTAGATATATTAATAGAGAGTTTAGATAAAGATAGTATACTATAATAAAGAATAATACTTTATATACTTAAACCTTAACTATAGTTTTATAGTATAAGCTATCTTATTCTAGAGTTATTTTAAAGACTTATTACTATACTATAAATATATATAAAGATATACTAGCTTAGACTTAGTTATTAGTAAATTATAGTTATTATATACCTAACTACTTAAAGTACTGTTAAAGTTATTATAATTAGATTATTACAAGACAAGCGCGTAAACAAGAACATACGTTAGGGCATAATTGTTCACGGAACTACCTCGGTTCTATCTTCAACGATCGTTCGATAGGTACCTAGTCCGGAAAAACGACCGTAATCACAAAGTCGGTCTTGACATAGGATGGGGTTATCCGGGCCTTTTCCAGCCCACATCTATGCGCGACCCAGACTCTGCCTCAGACAACCACGAACATCGGTTACAGGCAAGTTTGGTGGCAGCCACCCTCGGGAACGCGGAGAACGAGCTCAATGTTGACCTGATCGCCATCTAGTCACATTGATCCACTTGATGAAGGAACCATCAGCCCACTGTTGTCATGCATGGGTCGTCGAGACAAAGTTAGAGGCGTTCACATCGGCGCGTCGCGCCCACCGAAGGTTTACCACACCGATGAACGGCAGCAGACGTCAAATGTCGTACAGCACTAGCCATGCTTGCGCGCGTGGGTGTGTGGCTCAAACAAACTTCGAATACGAAGTTCAACGGGCGAACGGCTCGCAGCCACAAGATGGCGGCCTGAGGACGTTGCCGCAGGTCTGGTGATAGGCTACCATGAGGGACGTTGGAGTGTTGCAGTGTGTTTCTCGGATCAAGGCGTCCCACACTATCTTCCATTGAGATGTGACAACATATCACAACACCAAACCGGTGAATCCAGGCAGGGCTCCATCTTCGAGAGAATTTGTCAATATTCAATACTTCACAGCACACCACTACCGGCATCAGTAGCGCTAGTCCACGGCCCATGAAAGCGAATTGCGGCATCTCCCAGCCCGCGAAACGGCGTCCACTGCTCTAGTGCACAACATCACCGTCTGCTATCCATGGATATCGCTTGACCATCACCAACGCTACCACTCGTCACACATTGGAATTGATGCAAGCGAAGCGCTCACCCCGGCCTGTCAGTCACACGTCCGCACACGGGGATCGCGCCAGGCTACCAAAACTGGGATACCATTGTGTTACAGATAGATGAGAACCACAGCACCACGGCTGTCAGCGATAATCTCTGAACTTACTTTACGACCTTCGGGAAAGAAGTGTGCACCATCCTTGCGTCATGTGTGGACCCATAACAGCACCAGTAAGCTGGAACGAAAAAGGAAAATGAGTGGTGGAGCGTTTCATAACGACCACCATGACTCGCAGCTATGGATGGATACTATGGGGCGGATAAGGCTGGAACACACGGCAGCACGCGCTACACTCGACGTGATATTGGTGTGATGAATGTCTTTCTCATTGTAGCGCTCATTCCCAGCAACCAATCGCTAACGGTTCCCAGGAAAGGGAACGTAATTTTCCAACACAGTGGATCTGCCTAGGTACCTCCAGGGGTCGGAAAGACTCTCTTCGCAAGACTGTGTCCGCGGCAGACAGCCTCAAACCCCCGACCTGCAAAGGGCATTCCTTTTACAAACCCTAAATGCGCATCCGAGACGAACTGCTCGCATTCGCTTCTTCTTTAATTAGTGATGCACCATTAGCCGTAGTGTGCTGTGTTGGTTTAGCGATATTCCTTTCCTCCCTTACGAACCTTGGAATGAGGCATCGCGCGAGATTTCTCTTGCACCAAGTAGACAATCCCCAGGCGAAAACCACAGTTCACGGTGCATTGCCGACGTTTCAGGCTTGCCACGAGGAGACGCAGCGTACGCACAGATCGACTGCAAATCTCCCGCTCCAAGGCGCCCCGCGGGAGCGCGCGTTAACGAAAGCCCGTCGGCTAAAAGGGATTGGATTCTCCAACCCAACGTGACCTAAGCGCGCTGTATCACCAACAACCTTTTGCAGGATAGCCTTGACAACATGAAGGCATTGCGAATATTGCCTATTTCAAAATGGTAAAAACGAAAATTCGCTGTTGTCATATACGCAAGGGACCTTGATATCCTGCTTCGGACAGCTGTACCGACCGCTTTGCCTGCCCACTCAACGTTACGATTAAGTTTGAGGCCGCCGTTAAGACAAGCTAGGGCATATAAGATCGAGACTATGATGGCGCGCCTCGAGCGGAACAGACGATATCCGGTCACTGGTGTCCCTTTACCGTCTCTTTCCCCCCCCCCCTCCCCACATCACGACGGCACCGCAAACCGCTTCGGAGATGGCGACATTAGCGCGCTCAAGGAAGACCCATGATGTGAAAAGCCGCAAGAACCAAGGGTGATGGAAATACAAATCCTGGCTCCTGGTCGACGTTCTATGTGGATCGGCGTGGGGTACTGGATGATACATTCGGGTAAGGGAAGCTAGGCGGGAAGTGATAGCAGCGAAGGCGATATAGGATAGGGTGAGGCGGGGCGGAAGCGGCATGAAAGCGAACTATCGAGTAGTTAGCCAAGAGGGATAGCTGCAAGCGAAATTTTTCGCTTTTAGCTGGGAAGCCTGTACTGAGGGTATCATAGGACGATCAGTATCTCGTCGCCCGAATGACTATTTGCAAAGTTTATGCTGTGGGACTTGGTGGCTGGGAAGCCAAGACATTGATGGCGAGATGAGGTGCAGCTGTGTTATACCACGCGACTCGTATTGCGACTACCGTTGCGCTGGGAAGAAGGCCGTTGTTCCCTGGCGCCTAAGCTGGATTGGACGGCTCATTGCATGGTATGGGTATGAGAACACCGCGTTCGCGTTGTTGGAAGAGAATGCGAGTGTGCATTGAGATTTGATCATGCTGTCTCGCCAAACGATACCGAAAGAAGACTGACAGCGCATATGTCGTGAGAGCCAACATCAACGTCGAGAGACCATGCAGTGCGATAACGGAGAATAAATGCAGTGCAACGAATATAGTCAACCTCCACAAAGGCCACCCACCACATCCCTCCACTTCGCTTGCTTTATCCCGAAAGCGAACTTGACAGCTAGTACGCACCACTGGAAGTCCCACAGACTGTTAAGATGCCCATGCCTGTAGTGCCCCATCCGTCCATCCATCGCGTTGCTCGACACATGTCGTGCAGATACCGGTAAACCTTCCTTTCGTCCCAATGCAGATCCACCTCCACCACCACCACCTCATCATGCTTCGCAGTCGCCTACGCTGGCCCCCTTCCTAGCATCGCTCTAACGCCTGCAGCCGCATACTCATGCGCGACGTCTGGCGCGTCCGGCAGGCTGGGAGCGGCATACCTGCTCTGGCCTCGCAGTTGACGCCCGAAGCTCTCGTCGTCATACACGACCGAGTCGTTGGTGGCGGCAATGTGCCTTTGGTAGAGTTGCTGGGATGCTGCGTCTTGTGATCCGGTGCCTACACCGCTGAGTGTGAGGCGCTGCTCTGTGCTGCCTGATCCGAAGGACTTTTTCAGTGCGGGGACCGACAGGTAGGATGCTGTGCCATTTTGCCAGTTGTCCACGTCAGAGCCTGTGAAGGTCTGGTTGCTGTAGGGCGTCGAGCGTAGACGCGTGTAGTCGAATGTTTTCCAGTCATTTGGGAAGGCTAGGTCTCCTTGTTGCTGCACGTTTTTGCTTCGTTCCATGCTTGCGTTGATGCTGACGTTGCCGCCTGATGGTGCGCTGTAGGACGATTGCACCCATAGAGGGTATTCGAAGCTCTTGGAATAATCGGTGGCTGCTGTATGTGTGCCTGTTGTCGACTGACGTACGATCTGGTCGTTACCGCCGTTGCTGAGAGTTCCAACGTTGGAGTAGGTCAGCTTCTGGGTCCAGGTAACCGCTTTTGAACCTGCGGGCGTGTCGAACGTGGATTGGATTTCTAGATTGCGAGTGACTTGAATAGAGTAGTCCAGAACGATGCCTGCGCTGCTGTTCGAGTATCCGCGTTTTGACGAGTGTAGTACGATACTAGAAGTCGTAACAGTGGTAGGCGCTGGTCCCGTGATAGCGTTGTTGCCAGTGTCAAGCCAGACGAAGATCTTCCCAGTAACGACCCAATTCGATTCAATGGCTGTCGTAAAGTTCCCATTCCCACGACCATCATCATCGACGCCGACAACCTGAATCTCGAAGCTATGGGGCTGGCCGTCGCTGAGCAATGGTATGAACGGAGTGATGTCGATTTCGTCTTCTCGCAGATCGAATGCATCGATGCCTACAATGGGCCTCCAAAAGCCAGGAACAACGCCACCGGTGAAGATGACGGGAAAGGGCCAGGCGACTCCAGCCAATGATCCGTCGATCAGAAGACGAAGCTCGCGGAAGGCCGAATGACCGTAAAGCGTAGTGTCGTTGCCGAATGCGTTGATGTCGGATTGCAATACATTGCTCCACCAGAACTCCTCAGCAGCCTGGCCACATGCGGAGATCGAGAAGGCCGCCTTCTTCGCGTTCTGCGGAAGCACAACGCTGTTGACTGCTCTTGTCTCCGGTATGACAAATACGCTCGATGCATCTTGATCCGACTTCCGGGCTGAGATCGGAATAATGACATCTGCGGGCTCAATAGCATCGTCGGCGGTAAAGAAGGTGGCAGTCAACGTCGTATACCAGGAGCCAGTGTATGTATCGTCGACGATATTACCGAGATCGAAGATTATCTTTTGTGGCGTATTGAAAAGAGATTGGTAGCTGCTCATGTCCTTGACATATGTCCATATTATGCCGGCTTGTGTTGGCTCGGCGGTGGAAGTACGGAACACTTCGGTATCATCAAGGAACATCACACCGAGCCGGTCAAACTGCCGGCCGGCAGAGGTAACGGTAAAGTTGAAGGTAACCCTGTTGAAGCTGCACTCCGGCGGGTTGAATTGTCCCACGAATGGCTGTCCGTACGAGGAGGCAAATGTATGGACCATCAAGGTCTGCTGGCATGCATCAACTGGACTCAGGACTGGTGGCGCAACCTGTAGGCATTCTAGCAGAGATGATTCGTTCGTAGCACGGTTTCTCAAGGACACGGTCTGGGGGTAGGGTTGCGCAAGCGGGGTAGTCGTGAGTAGAGCGGAAGTAGATTGAGATAGCGTCATTAGTATTAAGAGCAGAGTTACGAGACACATTCGTCCGTTGTTGGGTACCGCTCCCATAGGTGATGCCAATTCTAATAGTTCGCCGTTACGCCTTGCATGAATTCCATCGCTCTTGCGCTTCCAATCGCACACGCTAAACGCCATTTTAGCAACCGGTCAGTAGCGGTTTGCTGTGAAAAACGCCGTTACTCCGTTGGAGAGGTATCTTGCGGAAGTCCAGGTATCTTGGTACACAGATGAACGCCAAATAAGAAAGTCGATGACGATGCGATTGCCAGCTGATTGGAGTCAGTACTTGATGTAAATTGTGACAAGTAGGCGAAACTCACATCGTCAATTCAAAAATGCAGCTGTTGCCTCATTCAAAATGCGGCGGAAGGTTGCGGAAAGTAGGTGTTGTGGGCGATGGCTTGAATGGGTGGTTGCGAGGTAGATCGTTGTTGCTTTGCCGTTCCGTTGTTTGCTAATTCCGTGGGTCCCCGCCGTATGAGAACGAGAGCAGTTGTTTCCGGCAAGCTCTTATTGGCCGCCTTTGTGATTGTCCCAGAATCTCTTAGTAGCGTTGCGAACTATTTCGTTATCTCCGAATCGTGTGCGATAGTAGTTCATGAGCGCAAATTCGTCTGGCGGGAGGATGTAGGATTGTGGTTGAGCGTTGAGTTTTGACCAGACCACGGCAAGGCGTTTCTCAAGGAATTGGGCGAGTTGCTGGTCAACGCCTCCGTCACTGTTTTGAGCAACGTGAACAGCCTGGCCAAGAGAGAGGTAGCCGTGGCCTGCTATATATTCCGTGTTACCACCCATGGTTGCTGTGTAATGCAGGATATATTGGTTGGTGATGAGGCTAAACGAGAGAGGAAGGAGCGACGGCTGATAGTAGTATAGTAGTAGTGTTGACAAGATAAGGAGCGTGGGAGTCGAAGATAATGTCAAGAGAGCGGTGACGGGTAGTGAGACACTGTGCAGAATAGGTGAGGAAGTAGTGCGGACAGGTAGTCTATATACGAAGGCATATTAATAGGCAAGTTGAGAATGAGACGAACCCACGTGGAGAAACAGGCAGATCCTGAACAACAACTCATGCAGCAGCGCAGGGTAAGAGCTTAGTCGAAGCCTCAAACAGTTGGCTCCGGGAGCGTGCCGTTTTGGGCGCTGTCAAGTTGTGAAGCGAAGGAATGGGTGTAACACGAAAGCACAGTACCATCCCGCCGAATAATGTGAGAGACCAGGGCCCTGGTCCGCCAGGAAGTCACAAACGGCGCCGAGCTTTTGCAAGGGCATGGCGATCAACTCCAGAGTCCAGCCGAGCTAGCAGGGGGGACAGACGACGCTGGCGCCGTTCGAAGAGGAGCCCTTGTCCGGTGCTTTGGGACGTCAGAGGGCAGAGGAACGCTCGTGATCACGGGCCAATCAAGGGGCTAATGCGGCGGCAAGAGAGCGATGTTAAGGCCAGGTAGATGAATAGTGGTCTCCATCACTCGTCAGCTCAGTACCCAAAGCTCAAAGTTTGAGACTGGTGCGGTTGCAGGGTTGTGGGAACGCCGAAAACTTTAAAGGATCAACTTGCAAACCTTCCCAGGCCCTCGCAGCCAGGCGCCGAGCCGTGCTGCAGGAATGTCGGCTAGAGAGTTGGACGAAAAGGAAGGGCGAGCCAGTTAATGACAGGTGAAGGCCAACTAAAGCAGATGAGCATACTATACGGTCGGCGCAGGTTGACGATGTCGTGATGCAGTTCGGCAGTGGGAGTGGCGCCGGGAATTGCAAACGCGTCGCCAGGCATCAGGACGAGTCGGCGACTGCAGCGCAGCGGAACCATGTGTGGAACCTTGTCAGATCGAATCAGGCTAATGTAAAACGTTGGAGACTGTTAGAGGCCGGATGCGTCCGCGAGATGCCAACGCCCTTGAGCACACGCTCGACCATGTAGATGCTGCAGGCAGTTGTCATAGCCAGGATGATCAGCCCCACCCACCGCCCACCCAGAGTCACCCCATGCGAGGCGAGGCGACGGGATAATGGCATGCGATTGCGAGGAGAGTGGGTTGTGAAACGATTGTATTGACTGGACTTCTGTAACGGAGGGCACTCCTGTTCCACTACTCCTGCGCTTTCGGTACCAGCGAACAGGTTCGCATACAGCGAGAGCAGGACCCGCACGGTCGATAATAAAGCTACGCGTGGTGACCCCGCAATTTAGAATTCAAGATGGACAGTAAATACGACGCGTGAAATGCATTCCGGTAGGCCATGGAGGTCCATGCTGGCGCGATGCATCTCGAGTGTGATACCGGCTGGCAGGCGGCCACCTAGTAACGCCACACTTCGGGCGTGCTCGACGGGCTTTTGGGACTGCAAATGACCGGCGCGCTTGCGAGACATCACACTGATGTTGCTGGCCAAGCGACGGCGAAGGAGTCGGGCGTGCGTCGCTGCAAGTGCTGCCCATGTTCCGCCCGCAAGGGGGCTTCTCGCTATGCCCTTCTGGTCATGGACTGCAACAGATGTTTGCAGGAAACACGCTTCGAGACTCCCCGAGGAAGCTCTTGGCCACGGTTGGGCTAATGCAGGCTGACGCTTCTGTCAGGCAACTCTGAGATTGTGCGCACGACACGACCCCGGGGTGCTGGCTTTGGACGAACGGCAGGGTCAGTTCGCCACGTAGAAACTGAAGGCGTTCAGGAAATGAGACAGTTCTGGCAGAGATGGGCGAAACTGTTGAGCGGCTGCTCCACCAGGGCTGCTTCACGCCATCAGTGCGCGGCGTGACATATCATCGGTAGGATCCGACATGCGACATGGCCACGACAATGACACGAGGGTTGAGGCAGCGACATTTCGGTCAGTGACTCGGTAAACTCTGGCTTCTTCATTCTAGCGCGTCCACGGCGGGATGTTGTGCGTCGTCCTTCTGCTTCGAGACGAGAACCACGAGGTGTATGGATGATGCCCGTCGCCGACGGTATGCTCCGGGCAGCGATTACTACTACAACGACTGCGTGTGGTATCTACGGGTAAAGCAGAGTCGGCAATCGCGTTAGGAAGAGTGCATGCGCGCGCGGTGCATCCACGGATGGCGCCATGGGCCCTCGTGCGGCGACGGTGAATCTGTCGGGGGGCGGGATTACCATGATCCGACGGACGGACCCTGACTAAATTATATGGCAATGGTGACGATGCACCAACGGCGGTAGCTTTGGCGAGGTTTTGAGAGTGCGACAACGAGCCTGAGTCGACCACACCGCCCCACGTGAAAGCCGATTCACCTGCCCTGCCCATCTCCGATCGTCCATGCCATGAAGCCACGAGTCGCCCGCCTGTGGCCTGCCACGCTGCCGTTTGGCGGTGCCGCCAGTGGTGCCGCCTCACGCCCATCGGCGCCCTTCCTCCGCAACTTCTTCACCACTGCCCAACCCGCCGCCCGGTCCAGCCTAGGAAGCAAGTCGCTGCACCACGGCGCCCTGCTGCTGTTCCGCTACCAACGATCTGCCCTCGGCCGCCGCTTCCGCTCGCTGCGCTTCAAGAGCGACAAACCGCCCGTCCAGTCGCACAACCCCACGCCACACCTTGGCAGTCCCGAACCTGCGCCCTCGGTATCGCAGCGCCTCAAGAAGCTTTCCCGCGAATATGGCTGGACAGCAGTGGGCGTCTACCTGGGACTGTCACTCATCGACTTCCCCCTCTGCTTCATGGCAGTGCGGCTACTGGGCACAGACCGGATAGGCCACTACGAGCATGTGCTGAAAAATGCGCTCTGGAGTGTCGTCCGCCTCGTTATTCCCGACGCTGGCAAGAAGCCCGCAGAGGCCGAAGCCGACGAGACCACTGCCGAGGCCACCGCGAGGGAAGGCTACGTCGAGGCTGGAAAGGCGGTTGGACACGACGGAGGGTCAAACGCATGTACGCAAGACCGCTGCCTCTGGTGCCGTATACACTGCTAACAACCACCACAGCCATCTGGTCACAGCTCGGCCTAGCCTACCTCGTCCACAAATCCCTGATCTTCTTCCGCGTGCCACTTACCGCAGCCGTCCTCCCCAAGGTGGTCAAAACATTAAGGAGCTGGGGCTACAACATCGGCAAGAGAAAGCCCAAGACGCCGCCAGTCTAATTGCGAACAGACTTTCACCATCCGCCCACGGGCCATCGAAACCACTCCTTGTACATTCATGCATTACGACTTTGTAACAACACACACCTGTAGGATACGCATGTCAGACGAGCACCTCTGTTACATTCTACTAGTAGCGCACCAGCACATCTAGCGTCTCTTGACGTTGACCGCAATGTATATTCTCGGTCTTGCAGCGGCATGTCTTGACAATAGACAGCAATTACCGATACACCCAGATTCCCCTTTCAATATACCTAATTGTACAGCAAATCCCTGTGCCGGTTCTCTTGACTTTGACACCTTCCATTCAGTCCCGCGCGTCTACTCTTCAATGCCGAGGACGGCACCTCAGGACAAGGAGCGTTTCAGGCCTCCCCCACGATCGCTCGCCAAACCTTGTCGGTCCAGACGAGCCGCGGAGTGCTCTCCGCAGATTGTCCTCAAACCTAGCGTCATGACCCCGCGGCTGGGAATGTTGCTAGAAGAACTTCAATCGTTGGCAAAACCGCGCTTACACAAGGAGCACCCTGTGCCCACGAGGGTACCAGCCGTGCGAACAGCAGCCGTAATGTTATGCACAACATACAAGGCGTGCAGGGGAGCGTGGCCTTGTTCTCGACCGCACCCTCGCATTGCTGTTGCCGGCCCTGGACGTTGGGAATAGTAATAGCAATACCAAGCCGAACTACCATCGACTTCGGACCTTCACCGTATATCGGACTTCTTTTTCGAGCTTTCCCGGAACGCGGTATCGAGACTGCAAATCTTCGCCCAAGTTGCAGAGTTTTGCCGCATGCGACATGGTGTTCTCATCCGAGCTTTACCCAGTCACCAAGTTCCACCTCGTTGGACTATCCCTATTGCGCATCGGGCCTTCTTGTGTGGAAAGTTTCCCTACCTTCGGGATTTCCCCTACACTCTAAATCTACTCGCTTACCCAATTCGTACCCTGAAGCCGTTCACACCGATGTATCTTTTAGTCTCGGGGGCATCTTTTTGAAACCTTGCAGTCTCCTAATCGATAAACCATGTGAACCATGTGCTGCTCTGGCAGCGATTAGTCTTCTCCATACTTGGCATCCATCATAATCGTACGATGGGCCTCGAGGCTTATATGTACATCAGTCTTATATGTCGCTCTCGATTCTTCTGACGCCCAAACTATCGACTTTTTTGACCGAAGGTTGATCAAGATGACCAAATACATGCTCCGGAGGAAGGCTGCACGCGCGTCGACGCTCATCACATTAAAATCTTGGATCACGATGTGATGCCAATACGCACACTGCGGTAACTTGTTTCCGATGAAACGCGTTACAAGCATCCACTCTGCATTTTGACAACGATGGCAGCCTCGCTTCGTGCCGCCGACAAGGCATCAGCCGCGAACCTGCAATTGTGACCAACTGCCGAATTGAGGCGTCGCGGAGATGATGTGTCTCAACGGTACAACAGCATTGACGGGAGCTAAAAGCTTAAAGATGTAGCTAAGCCGTCACATCGCAAGTACGCGGAGGAAGTCCCAAACAGGTAAGCAATGATTCATCTATCGATGATCACTTCTTGGTCGCCGTATACGGGTCAAGACAATGCCGTCGACTATCTACCAGATTGGTAATACACGGAATATACGGAGATGAGATCAGTCATCCAGAGTCAATATGGAAATGCTAAGATAATGTGAGGCGTTCTTGCACGTCCCAGGATACCCTTTCGAGAAAGGCATAAGGCTGATTTCAAGTGTCGCTATCCCTATAACCTTCCCCGCTGTCGTCCGTAACTACCGCCAAGGCTTCCCCGTTGTTACAAGGGCAGAGGGTACGCGGTGTCCGTATCATCGTGTCGACGGGTAAGGGCACCGGTAGACCCATATAACAACCGCTCAACACGTCTCGACAGCCGTAGTGCTGCCGGAATCCGACATTCCAGATGCTTCCAAATAGTACAGCATCCTCGTAAAACAACGCAAGGTAACGTGGTTGAACAAGGAATGTATGAACGCAATGAGACCCGAGTAGCCACATGGTAAGGCAGCCAGGTCAATTAAACGCTCACGGGGTCGTTCTTGGAACATTCTTAGAGGGCTTGTATCGAAGTTGTAGCTGTTCGAGCAAGCGTGACAAATTGGTTCCTGATTCTACAAAAACTGAAGATCGTGATGTACGGACGAGCACGGGTGAGGTTCGCGGGCGCGTATATCCTGGTGGACCTCAGTCGTTTCAAACTCTGGAAACGACATAAGCACCTAGTTGTAGGCAATGATGCGCGCCATGCCCAACATACACGACGTACACGCGTCAATCCTGTGCGACGTGCTGCCGAAGAAACTGCGCATCGTGCGTGAGCGTAGCTGTAGAGGAGAGAGAAAAATTCACGGACCGCGATTTTCTTCAAAACCACGCCTGCACGTGTCGACGCTAAACCCGATGGAACAACCCTGCATGTGCCCCTAACCCCTTTGATCCACAACCAACACGAGCAAGCCTCACCCACGCAACGCAACCACCAACGCGCATCCCCAACACCCACCCTAAATACCTACCCCACATGACTTCCTCCAATCTCGCGCCGCATTCCCTACGATGAAAGATCGCGATCCTCAAATCCCATTGTACACCGGCATACCATGCCCCGCCTTCCGCTGCGCCTCTTCCGCCTGCCGACAACGCGAGCGAAGCGCCGTCGACGCATGTACACCATGTTCTTCCTCGTGTTTGTGATAGTGGCTTTTGTGCTCCCTTTTTACGTCATTTACAAGCCGCCGAATGCGTTGATACGGTATTTCCAGCGGAGGTGGCCGGATGTGCTTTGGCACGTGCCTTTAGGGAAAACGACGGGAGGAGAGAAAGTCATTGCTTTGACGATTGACGATGCGCCGTCGGAATACACGAGAGAGATTCTGCAGGTACTAGAGGAATACGATGTGCACGCAACGTTCTTCGTCATCGGAGGCCAGGTCCCAGGAAGACAGGAAGCACTCGAGGCTCTCGTGGAAAGCGGTATGGAACTGGGAAACCACGCCATGCACGACGAGCCATCCCGTTCTCTCAGCCCTGAAACCCTCACCGCAGAAGTAACCCAAGTAGAAGGCTACATCAACGGTACCTACGACGCGGTAGGCAGACCGCACCCGCCGCGTTACTTCCGACCTGGCTCGGGTTTCTTTAGCACGAGGATGAGGGCGCAGATTAAGGAGATGGGGTACCAGATGGTGCTGGGTAGTGTGTATCCTCATGATCCGCAGATCGCTTATCCGGGGGTCAACGCGAGACATGTGCTTAGTATGGTGAGGGAGGGCAGTATTGTTATTTGTCATGATCGGAGGGGGTGGACGGCGCCGATGTTGAGGAAGGTGTTGCCGGTGTTGAAGAGGAGGGGGTATAGGGTTACGACTGTGTCGGGGTTGTTGGAGGCGGCGGGGAGGGGCTGACGTGTGGAAAAGCAATGAGATTGCAAGATGAGGAAAGGTTGCGGAGAAGAACATGAGCGGTCGACATCGAGGAGATGGCGATTGTGTGGATCTTGCATTCGTCGTTCAAAACGATAACGCAGCATCGCGGCCGCATCTGGAGATCTTCTCAGATAATGAGTTCCGATCCATGGCTTGTCTGCTTCATGCCGAATCCACAGCGCAGACTACCACAAAACATCGCTCTTCTCAGTATCACGAGCAGGACCGACACCGAAGAAACTATTAGCTGCTGTCCATACACCAGGAGTGCACCTAGATACCGCAATCACGGTACAGCAGATCCTGTATCAAAGGAATCGGTCGGCACACGGGTAGCAAGTCGACAGAAGCAGTACATCATCCCTAAGGAATGATCATTCTCCACAAAAGCTTTGCACCACCTTCGTCTTCTTGCATTGACTAAGACTTTTGCGCGTAAATCCCAATCTTTCGAACTACACCACAGCCAGTTCTCCGTTCGTGTTCAGTAGACAGTGTTTATTCTAAAACTAGCGTAAAACATATCGTCACGATTTTTACGACTGACATCACCGCAGACACCAAAAGCCTCTTACTATCCGTGTTTATTTTACACTCATCTTGGCTACAATTCTTTCCTCGGTACCAATAAAAGCATCACATAAAACTCCGCTCCCAACATGACGATACCCACGCTGGCATACATACTCTTCTAGATGTAATCCACAGCTGCGGTCATAATAGCAAGCCTTGGTCGTCTTTGTAGCTGCAGGCAGCGAACATATCTAGGGGAGGTACTCGGGAAGACTTGCAGGTAGCTCATGCAACCAAGTTGTTCAACGTCATAGTTGTTATGCTTCGACATCACCACCACGCCTTCGCAGCAAGACAAAAATCAATGTCGTCAATGTTGTGTAAAGCAAGTTGTGATGGATTTTTTGCATCACAGCTTGTCTTCGGTCTTAGTGACTAAGACTCTTCTTGTAAGTTCTGTTATCATGTCATGCGAGAATATGGGAATGACGAAGGTTGTGCTAGAATGATGAACGTCTCCATGCATGCAGCGAGTTCAAAAGAAAGACACATGACAACTCAAAGAATGAGACGGAGCAACGTGCCTATGTCAGGATAGGTGTTCAATACTACCAAGACTCAAGGACATTATTTCATGGATTTATACGACTTTCAAGCACGTTGATAAAAGCACGAACAAGATAACATCACAACTACATGATCAAGACGACTGCATGAATTACTTCCTTCATTGAGGTATATTACATCGTAAGCAAGCCCTTTATCAAGCTTTTTGCTAGCTCATATCATCTGCATCATTCGCTGACTGAAGCATCAATCTAAACCGCCAAAGATGAGAATCCCTAAACTCCTCTGCCGTTATGGGGCGAGACGCTTAGTCGAAGGGGTTGGTGCGGGTTCCCCAGTAGGTGAGGAACATGCTGAGACCGACGGTCTCGAGGACGCGGGCAAGGGCACCAATGGCGATGGTGTCCATGGGGCGCTTCTCAGTGACGACCTGGGAGACAATCTGTTGACACGTTAGTGTATGTTTGTGAAATTTGGTTGACACGTGGGATGACGTACGGAGGGAGCGGCGGAGGCGAAGAAGATCAGGGAGCCGAGGTAAGCAGCACCCTTGTAGGTGAGAGTTCCGGTAGCGTTGATCAGAGCACCGACACCGTAGGCCTGGATACCAGAGCCGAGGACGGAGCTACCCCACGATGCGGCGGCGGTAGCGGCCTCCTTGCTGTGGAAGTACTCCTCCTTGGAGTTTGCCTGCTGTGCGCGGCGGTATGCGTCACCGAAGACGGGGCCGAGGACAGCGAGGGAGACGGCGTGGTTGAAGGCCGTGCCGAGGGCAATGGCAGAGGGCTTGACGGGAGGAAGGTCTGAGATGGATTGTTAGTCAGATTCTTCAATTGCGATGTCTAAGCTGCCACATGGTGCGCAATTGCTCGTGCAAGTGCGGGCAGCAGCTAGAACGCGGAGTGAGTGTTTGCTTACAGTGTAGGGAGGCCATTGTGATGGTAGTGTGTGGTTTGGGATGAGGTTATGGGGAGAGTAAAGTGAGTTTGCTTGTGGTGATGGTTTGCAGGAGACCAGGAAGACGAGCTCTTTTGTAGTCGCAGCCGCAGCGAGGGCCTGCACCTGACATTCGTATGACGTAGATGCCAAGGCCCCACTCAATCGTGGACAATCGAGCCAGAACCTGGCTCAGCCCGTCCCAATTGATGCAAGTCCCATCCACTTGCCCTCGTGCGGGCCTGGACTGTACGCCATAGCAACTTTAGCATGGCCACAGCACGGCCAAAGACTGGCTTTTCGACTTTCGACGTGCTTCCTTCGCGCGTCTCTCACTCAGGTACGTCACTTAGGAAGTGGAGTGAGCAGGGAGCTCGGACCCACTACCCCATCTGCCAGCAATTTGCGGCTGCGGGTTGTGTGCTTCCAGGATTTAGCGCTCGCATCCCCCTCGGTACGTCGACAGGTACACCTTGCCTTTGCGTCGGGGAGGGGGATGATTTTCCCTCTATCCTTGTCGCACCTCTGCCAATGCGCTTCCGCTGCAGTCTTGCAGCAAAGTGCGCGCATAGATTTGCTTTTGAATTGAACCACTGCCAACTTCACGCGCTCCACGGAGCTATCTCCTAGCGGCATGATGATACCAAAGAAGGCCTTCGGGCTTGTTGTTTGCCTGCTTCTCGCGACAGGCCTCATACTTTTCTCGCGGACGGTGGGACACTCGCTCGCCGAGTACTTCTTCGGCCCGTATGGGCCAGTCATACCCTACACCACGCATATCGTGTTGTTCCAGTTCAAAGACGGCACCAGCAAATTCGCTGTCAAGGAGGTCAGACGCGCGCAAGACCCACGCTGATGAGCGACGCTGAGACCACTTCTTAGGTTATTGCGCAATTCTTTGGGCTGAAGAAAACATGCATACATCCAACTACGCTCAGGCCGTACATTGTTTCGATCTCCGGAGGGAAGGACATCTCGACTGAGAATCTGCAGGTATTCAGCGCCGATCCAAGTTTGGAGATCGTCAACAGTCTGACCTTCTCGAACAGAACGGCATCAGCCACGCTTTTGTCCTGCAGTTTCATTCTATCGAAGATCGTGATTACTACGTCAATGATGATCCAGTCCACAAGACGTTCAAGGAAGCAGCAGCATCGGCACTCGAGAAGGCAATTGTCGTCGACTATCAAAATGGGGTTTTTACAAGTGTGTAATTCTACGAAAAGCAGTCTATCTTGCGTTGGAAAGAACAACGCGTCCGAACACCCTCGCCAAATAGGCCTTTCCTTCGTCGTTGTACCATTACCCGCCAATTCGAAATACAAAATAGCCAATCAACTCCGATACTCCAAATTGTTACTCTCGCCAAGTAAACCTCCATGTCGTAAAACACCTCGCAACTCCAGCTCATCCGATCGTCATCTCCAGGAACCCACCAAAGCTTCTCTCAATCCTCAATCCTTCGTCATCTCGCTCGCCTCCTCCTCCCGTTCCCGCCTGTACTCGCATGCCCCCCTCTCTCCATTCGTTGCATGACAATGATAGTCGCATAAGTCAGGTTCATCAACTGAATCGAGCCCACCATGTCGAAAGTCGACAAATTGGCCCATAATCCTCGCTAGAAACGGAGCCGGTAACATTTCGATCCGGCTAGCCACCCAGCAGTCACTCCCGCTCCAGTAGCAGAAGCAATCGATGATCATACGTAGAAGTGGATCCTCATCATCTAAGTTCTTGACTGCGTAGACAACGTGGGAGAGATCTGGTAGTAGATCCTCATCGACAAGATACTCGAAGATCATATCCAGACACTGCCGCTTGAGCTTAGGAACGTCGTATTTGTCGGAGAAGACGTAGAGCCTAACAAGCCGGTCAAATCGAAAGTTGGCGTCTTCGTCGCGGTGGTAGAGCGCGAGTAGCTGCGGAGAGTCGGCCTCTGTGGGGAACCGTTGACGATACAACCAGTTGGCGAACAGCTCGAAGATGTTCGCATCAGTGTCAGGCAGGGCGACGACTTTGTCTTTGGCTTCTTTGAAGGGACCTTTCAGGGCAGCGAGAAAGAAGGGCGAGTAGTAGACAATAAGGTTGAGGTGCACAGTGAAGCGTTTTGCCTTGGGCCCAACAACGATCTCAGCCATGGCGGTGTTAGGTGCTCTATCGAGGTTAGCATCTTGGGTAGTACTGGTACTCGGATATAATGACTTACGATATTCGGGGCTGTGTCTGTGACTGCTGTTGCTGGTTACTGGCCGACATATTGTTACTGAGAAGTTGATATATAGTAGACGAAGGAGAGAGGGAGGCTGACAAGCGCGCGAAAGTAGGCTTTATATACACCTAGGCAGCCTCGTCTTGGAGTTGATGTCGTGGTCACTGCGGCGTTAAGCCCAGTGAGGGGATCCTTCACTACGACATATCAGACTTCGAGATCTGGGTCACCTCGGCATCTCGAGCGCGTATACGAGCAAATTACAAACGGGGTGAGGCAGTCGCACTGAGTTTCCTGAGGGACTTGATCACCCGCCCTATTTCAAAGACGTAACTGCGTCACAAAGCTTGCTCGAAAGTCGCTTGATCAATCCGCGTGGAAGTCGTATTGAACGTCTGTTTGTTGTACATTTACACATTTGCTACAGAGGCTTCGCTGGATAGCGTCGTCGCTTTCAAAGTGACTTCTCAAGCCTTGACCTTCTTCATCTTCTCCATCTTCTCCTTATGCGCCCTTGTGCGCTCCTCCTTCTCTTGCTGTAACCTTCGGCTCCTTTCTATCATGTACTTCTGCTTTGCTGGTCCAACAACCTTGTTCGGGGCCTTGCCCATATCCACCTCCTCAGGGTAATGCATGGTCCTCTTCATCTCAATCTCTGGGTACACCTTCTTAGGCGCGGGCAATGTCCTCTTGTCCAGACCTGTGGAGTGTAGTATACGTAACCTCTCAACCATATCCCGCAAGCCATCTACACCGTCCTTGCGGAATTGTGTAACCTTCTTGACGTGCGTTGTGATTCCTGGTGTCAGACCTAGGTTTGCTGGTCTCCTTGCTAGTGTCTTTGCGGTCATGGCGAAGCGCATGTCTCGTGGTCCGTCTACGAGTTCGAGGATGGCGGATTCGGCTTGGTCTTCTTTCATGGGCTCGACGCGGAGTACTCGGGTGTAGCCGCCGGGTCTGGATTCGTAGCGCTCTCTTATGGGGCCGAATAGCTTGGGTACCATTTCATTTGGTTCCTGATATTATCAGTGCGCGCTCTGGACATGCCATTGGGGCTCGTACATAGAAGATCTGTGTCGCTCTCCGCCGTGTCGCCTCAGTGTTCTTCTTTCCGAGGGTAATCAGCTTCTCCGCTAACCGCTGTGCCTCCTTCGCCTTGTGCCATGTTGTCGCTATGGTTTCGTGCTTGAAGAGCGATGTGACGAGGTTCCGCAGGAGCGCTTGACGATGCGACGACGACCGGCTGAGGTGGCGATATTTCATGTGACCGCCTGCCATGACGGGCAATTGGTTCTGTATAGGCCGGAAGGGGCGTGGAGGGTCTTGAAGTTGCTGCACTACCTCAACCTCTTGCACGCCGCGATACTGTCGCCCGCGAAAAGTTCGGGCATCGGCGGTCGCTTCCCCGACTCCACATCCCTGCCACGCCTGCTCTGCTTATGCAAGCAGCCACTTTAGCACTAAACGGATCCGTGACCCAAGCAACGCGACGGGACGCGTTTCTTCTCTTTACGCGTTATAAGTGTCCCTGCGTCCACCCACCCCTCACTCCTGCACTCTCCTCAGTACACCCTCTTCACGATACCCACACAGATACCCCCACTACTTTTCTAATTCAACATGTTCGTCCTCAAGCGTGGTATGTACTGCTTTGCCTTCACCGCCTCAAATCTTCACCACTAACGATTGACTCCAGATGGACGCAAGGAACGCGTGCAGTTCGACAAGATCACAGCACGAGTCTCAAGGCTGTGTTACGGCCTCGACCCAGACCATGTTGACCCCGCCGCCATCACCATGAAGGTCATTTCTGGTGTCTACCAGGGTGTCAACACCGTCCAACTAGACGACTTGGTACGGCTCTCGATGAGTTCAATGTCTTTCCAGTGGCTAACAGACGACAGGCCGCCGAGACTGCCGCATACATGACCACCACACATCCCGACTACGCCATCCTCGCTGCGCGTATTGCCGTATCAAATCTTCACAAACAGACACAGAAGCAATTCTCTGTAGTTGTAGAAGAGCTGTACAACTATGTCAACCCCAAGAACAACACCCGCCAACCCATGATCTCTGATTACATCTACAAGATCATCATGGACAACGCCGACGAGCTCAACTCGGCTATAGTCTACGACCGCGACTTCAACTACCAGTTCTTCGGCTTCAAGACGCTTGAGCGCTCATATCTCCTCCGCATCAACGGCAAGGTCGCCGAGCGCCCACAACACATGCTTATGCGTGTCGCTGTCGGCATTCATGGAGCCGACATTGAGAAGGCCATCGAGACCTACGACTACATGTCTCAAAAGTACTTCACACACGCCTCGCCCACACTGTTCAACGCGGGTACACCATCGCCACAAATGTCGTCATGCTTCCTCATCGACATGAAGGAGGACAGCATTGACGGTATCTACGACACACTCAAGACATGTGCGTTGATCTCCAAGACCGCCGGCGGTATTGGTCTCAACGTCCACCGCATTCGTGCTACTGGCTCATACATTGGTGGTACCAACGGAACATCCAACGGTCTCATCCCTATGCTCCGTGTGTACAACAACACTGCTCGCTATGTCGACCAGGGTGGCAACAAGCGTCCCGGTGCTTTCGCCATCTACCTCGAGCCATGGCACGCCGATGTCTTCGGCTTCCTCGACCTGCGCAAGAACCACGGCAAAGAGGAGGTCCGTGCTCGTGACCTTTTCTACGCTCTGTGGATTCCCGACCTGTTCATGAAGCGTGTCCAAGACAATGGAAACTGGACACTCATGTGCCCTAACGAGTGCCCCGGCCTTGCCGATGTCTATGGTGATGAGTTCGAGGCTCTGTACGAGAGCTACGAGAAGCAGAACAAGGGTCGCGAGACTGTCCGCGCCCAGAAGCTCTGGTACGCCATCCTTGAGGCTCAGACTGAGACTGGTAACCCCTTCATGCTTTACAAGGATGCTTGCAACCGCAAGAGTAACCAGAAGAACCTCGGTACCATCCGCAGCTCCAACCTGTGCACCGAAATCGTCGAGTACACTGCTCCTGATGAGGTTGCCGTCTGTAACTTGGCTTCTCTTGCCCTGCCTTCCTTCGTCGACTACAAGCGTGGCGAGTTTGACTTCAAGAAGCTCCACGAAGTCACACAGGTCGTCACTCGCAACCTGAACAAGATCATCGAGGTCAACCACTACCCAGTCGAAGAAGCACGCCGCAGCAACTTCCGCCACCGACCCATCGGTATGGGTGTCCAGGGTCTCGCTGATGCCTTCCTTGCCCTCCGCATGCCTTTCGAGTCCAATGAAGCGAGGAAACTCAACATTCAGATCTTCGAGACCATCTACCACGCTGCTCTCACTTCCTCATGCGATATTGCAAAGGAACTTGGTCCCTACGAGACCTACCCGGGATCCCCCGTCTCTCAGGGTCAACTGCAGTATGACATGTGGGGTGTCGAACCTACAGATCTTTGGGACTGGGTTGCCTTGAAGGCAAAGATTGCTGAGCACGGTGTACGCAACTCTCTGCTCATCGCGCCCATGCCAACTGCCTCTACCTCGCAGATTCTGGGCAACAATGAATGCTTCGAGCCATACACATCGAACATCTACTCTCGCCGTGTGCTTGCGGGTGAGTTCCAGGTCGTCAACCCATGGTTGCTCAAGGATCTCGTCGACATGGGCCTCTGGTCTGAGAACATGAAGAACCGTATCATCGCTGATGGCGGTTCAATTGCCAGGATTCCCAACATCCCCGAGGAGACCAAGACGCTCTACAAGACCGTGTGGGAGATCTCGCAGAAGAGGATCATTGAGATGGCCGCTGACCGTGGTGCTTTCATTGACCAGTCTCAATCTCTCAACATCCACATGAAGGAGCCTACCATGGGTAAGATCACTTCCATGCACTTTGCTGGCTGGAAGGCTGGTCTCAAGACTGGCATGTACTACCTCCGCACCATGGCTGCCTCAGCACCCATCCAGTTTACTGTCGACCAAGAGGCCCTCAACGTCGTAGACACCAACGTTGCTCGTGCTCTGCCCAAGGTGCGAAAGCAACCGGGTTTCCAGCCTGAGGCTATCCGACACTCGCCTGTCACTGCTTCTCAAACCCCATCCTCAGCACCTCGCCCAATGTATGCCACCAAGCCTACCAATGGTGAGGAGAAGAAGGAGGAGGAAAACGGTGTTCCCACCCCAGATGCCACCCCAGATGCTACCCCAACGCCTGTCACAGAGACCCGCAACGCTCTCGCAAGCAAGCCTTTCAAGGCCGATGTGGAAGAGGGCGCAAGCCCAAAGATGGTAGCTGCTGATGCAGCCGTCAAGCCGGACGAGGAGATCACCAGGAAGGACAAACAAGATGAGGACTCCAAGGATGACAGCGAGGACCGGGATGGTGACATCTATGCTGAAGCCGCCCTTGCTTGCTCGATAGAGAACCCTGAGTCCTGCGTCATGTGCAGTGGTTAAGCACTGCAATGTACATTTGCAGGGCGGGTTTAGGTAAGAGCAGCGCTCTTACGCATGTGGTCTTTCCGATTGTTTTCGGCGTTGATGGTCTTTACGCGTAGGTACGCTTGGATTAACGCAAGGAGGTATGAGCTCATGAGTTGGATGTGTTTATTGTCAAGTCATAATGTATGTAGCGAACATAACGTTCCCTGGAACACACTTTTCCCACACATGCACATGGGTCTGTCAACCGTGATGTCCTCAATCTCCCCACGCTCCAACACTAGCGTGACACGTTCCGAAAGCCGCGGCTTAATTCCGAACAGGAAGCTACATCTTCCCCACATTGCGCCCTACAGCAGTACAACCAACACGCGCCCTTGGAAGTACATACTACTCGGCGTACTTCTATAGACACATTTGAAGTACTGCATACCGTACGTATCTTTCTCCACCCAATTCCCTCTACCAAGAAGCTAACAGGCGCATCTTCTCGTAGCTCTCCCAAGCTCAAGCTCCCTTAGCCGCAGCCCCACAACGCCCACCTTGCTTGCTACGACACATACATATGTTTGCCCTCCGCACCTTCCGTCCCGTCATCGCATCTTCCCTCGCAACATCATCATCGAGATACGCACCGCTGTTCCAACACCGCACAATGGCATCGTCCACCGCTCCACTACAAGAATGGCTCATCATCGTGCCTGATCATAAGGATGCGCTGCAGAAGCGTATTGCGAGTCGCCCGAAACATCTCGAGGGGTTGAAGGCAGATAGAGAGGATATGTGGTTGTGGGGTGGTATGTTCACACCCCCCTCTTGTACGAGAGAGGATAAAGCTAATGCTACATGTTTGTAGGAGCGATGCTCGAAGAGCCCATCAAAGAAGGCGACACGGGCCCACCCAAGATGAAGGGCTCAGCGTGCCTCATTGGTGCTAAGACGAGGGAGGAGGTTGTGGAGAGGTTGAAGCAGGATGTTTATGTTAAGGAGGGCGTGTGGAATTTGGAGGATATGCAGATTATTCCGTTTAAGAGTGCGGTTAGGAAGGCGCTTTAGGGTGTGCTGGAAACGAGAGTACAGGAAGGAGGTTATGGTCATGACCTCTGCCAATGGCAGTTGCGCATCTCATCGCTAGCCGCCATGTTTGTATCTCACCATACACTTCTCCAGAATCTCAAGCCACTACAGTACGACTATGCCGGTTGCGCGCTCGCAGTGCCATTTGACCACATCCAATCATTCCTCGCACCGTATTCCGTCCTCTGCATGCATGTCTTATCCCGCATGTATTGGCGATGCAGCTCAGTGGCGTTGTGTAACGCGAGCCTCCAATGATACATCTTTTCCGTTGGGTTGGCGCTGAACAGCAAACACATCGCTGCACGACTCCGCACTGATAGCTGGTTCTGCATGTGTTATTGGGCATGATGCGCAGGTCAATGTAATGGATGCGCAGCGTGTGGAAGCGACATGTAGGTCTCAGCCTACTTTGGTTCCCGACCGAAGGCTGAACATCTTCTTTCTCAAGCATTCCGCGTGATATCTAGCTCGCAAGGCCGCTGTCTTGTGCGGTGGGTACACTTTCTCTGACCTCGTTGCATACCCTTGCACACCAATCATGGCACCCATCGTTCACATCATCGACCCGGATCCGGATACCGTCATAGTGCTCAAAAATCCGTGTACAATCTTTGCGCCTTGCGATCCGGAAGAAGCAAGTCCAAAGCAAGCCATGTGCGGAGGACCAGTGCGTGTATATTACAAGAAGAAGAAGAAGAAGAAAGGGAAGAAGCTGGGGTATGTCAAGAGAGACCACCGATCAAGCACAACAAGTTTGTCCTAACTCAGTACAGTGATGAGCACCCACAACCATCCACGTCTCCACTTCATCAAGAACCTGCACTTGTCGAGAATCCTGCAGACAGCAGCATGTTTAACTTGGATGAAGGGTCCACCGCGCTTGCAGAACCTTCCTCTGCTGTGCAGCGTGCGCCGTCACCGATCTTACCGGAAGAGCCTGAGGAGGAGTCGATCCATTACCATGTGTCATCACGCCACCTGATACTTGCATCGGCTGCATTCAAGCGAATGTTAGCACGAGACGGGTTCGCCGAGTCTGTTCGCAACGAAGCCGATGGACTTTACCACATCACGGCTCACGACTGGGATGCCGAAGCCTTCCTCATTGTTCTGCGTATTGTTCACGGTCGCAATAAGCTGATTCCACGAGAAGTGTCCTTGGAGATGCTTGCCAAAATTGCTGTGCTAGAGGACTACTACAACTTCGGAGAGGCTCTCGATGTGTTCACGGAGGTGTGGATCCGGGAGCTTACACAGAGACCTATACCCCAAATGCACGGTAGAGATCTGGTTTTGTGGATCTGGGTTGCATGGGTGTTTGGTATTGAACAACAGTTCACGAAAGCCACGGCAACATCCATTAAGCAGATCACTCAGTCCTTCAGGACATTGGATCTCCCCATTCCTGCGATAGTATCAGGTACGTGGATTTACAAATCGCTACAGCCAGACATGTTCTTACGCACAGCAGATGAGATCGACTCCAGGCGATACCTGGCAATCGAGTCTCTTCTTCAGGGCCTCTACAAGCGTCTTGAGGTGTATCGAGCGACAAATTATCAATGCCGGTACAATGGGGATCCGAATATCTCTTTCTCGTGTGGCGCTTTTCTTCTCGGAAGTTTGATGAAGGGATTAAGTTGTATGGGTCTTGATCAGCCTCGACCTGAGATCCCGTTCCGAGATCTGAGCTTCAGCGTACTTTGCGACCGGTTGCAGAATATGGATTCGGCGCAATGGATGCCTTCCATAGGTTACGACTACCATCCATGTAACCTGCAAGCAGAATTGGAGCATCTTACAACAGATGTATCGGGTTCAATCCGAGGCTTGAGCTTGAGCGAAGTCAAACATAGGTAGCATATGTAGTGCAATGCGAATGATCGAACACGTACAAGGAGGATGTTCTATTGCTCAGCCAAATCCACCCCACAATTCTCGCCGGAAGTGACGATGAGCACTAGGCCACATACGACCTAGTGGCGAAACAGGGGTCCAATGTCCGATGTCAGAAGTCGGGAGTGACATGTCGACGATCATCCGAGCTGCAAACCTCCCTGAACTTCGACAATGCCACGATGAGCGAAAGCCAGAAGCTCCTGCATGAGCATCCTTCCGACAGCGACTCAGAACCCGAACACGAGCGCAAACCAAGTCCGCGACACCTGTCTCCATCGCCCTCGTCATCGCGAACCACCTCCGCGTCGCCAGCACCACCCGGGTCACGCCCAAATGGCAACATTAAGCGGCAGTCGTCGTTCGCACAAGCCCGGCCCGATGGCGCACCGAGGACGCCCAATCGGGTGCGCTTTGAGGAACCCAGGAGGAGCATGAATGGGGATAACGGCGGCGGCGACTGGCTTGAGCTTGATGGAGACGACTATTTGGATGGCGGTGATGGGCGGGAAAGAACGCAGCGACTTCCTCTGCTTACTGGAATTGAGGCGCCGAGCGTCACAGTCGCCGAAGAATCCTTCAATCCGGAAGACCATCTCGAGAATGCGCGACCACGGAGCGGCATGCGGAGCGCGTTCATGAACATGGCAAACAGTATAATGTATGCCACCGAAGACGAAACTATAGAAGGAAGCTGACGAAAAGCAGAGGAGCTGGTATCATCGGCCAACCATACGCGGTTCGCAACGCAGGCCTCGTGACAGGCACCGCCCTCCTCATCGGCCTCACCATTGTCGTAGACTGGACCATACGCCTCATCGTCATAAACTCCAAGCTCAGCGGCACCGACTCGTTCCAAGCCACAGTACAACACTGTTTCGGGAAATCGGGGTTAATAGCGATATCCCTCGCGCAATGGCTCTTGTATGTTCACCTTACGACATGTGGAAGCAAGGGTATTGACAGAATACAGCGCTTTTGGTGGCATGGTCGCGTTTTGCGTCGTAGTCGGAGATACAATACCGAGGGTCTTGGATTCGATGTTCCCTGCCTTAGCAGACATGCCGTTTCTCTGGCTACTGACTAATAGAAGGGCCATCATGATCTTGCTCATTCTTGGCATATCCTTTCCACTATCGCTCTATCGGGATATATCCAAGGTAAGATATCCGCGGTTCCGCCTCATATTTGCGCTGACAATTCGTAGCTGGCCAAAGCAAGTGGTCTAGCACTGGTCAGCATGACCATCATCATAGTGACCGTAGTCACGCAAGCCTTCCGCGTACCCGCCGAACTGAAGGGCCAACTCCGCGGCAACCTCATCATCCGCCCCGGCATCTTCGAAGCAATTGGCGTAATCGCTTTCGCCTTCGTCTGCCATCACAACAGCCTCCTCATCTACGGGTCCCTCCGCAAACCTACGATCGATCGATTTACACGCGTTACACACTACAGCACCAGTATATCTTTAGTCGCATGTCTTGTCATGGCTCTAACAGGCTACTTGACCTTCGGAGACAAAACCCTGGGCAACGTGCTGAATAACTTTCCGAATGATAACCTCATGGTCAATATTGCGCGACTGTGCTTCGGCCTCAACATGCTCACTACGCTTCCGCTCGAAGCCTTTGTATGTCGAGAAGTCATGACCAACTATTGGTTTCCAGACGAGCCGTACCACCCGAACCGCCATCTCATCTTCACGACTTCGCTCGTCGTCTCCGCCCTCACACTCTCCCTTCTCACCTGCGATCTCGGTATAGTGTTCGAGTTGTTCGGCGCAACATCTGCATGCGCATTAGCCTTCATCCTGCCGCCCCTTTGCTATATGAAGCTGAGCCAAAGAAGCTGGAAGACGTACTTGGCTGGGGCTGTTGCGGCATTTGGAGGTATCGTTATGGTCATCAGCATCATTAAGACGACGAGCAAAACGATGATGGGTAACAGTGAAGGGGCCAAATGTAGTTGACCTATATTGTATCATATATATAGCGAGCATTGGGTGGCGTTTTGGTATACACGTTGCATGTGCATGGCGCAGAAGGCTGGTGGTGGTCACCGACCTTCTTAGACATAATCTTGGAATACAATGTTATCACTTGCTGCCAACGAGCACATGCATTGTCGCATCGCCGATAATAAGGCTTGGCGAAGACTATTCTCGTCTTCTTCGGTTCAATCGGCACCCAATTCTTGAAGTTGGAGTCTCGTTAAGCTCACTAGCTTTCCTCAAGTCCGGTACACCAAGTGCCTCCGGCACCAGATCCGGCGCAGGACGCGTACTCACAGACCCACAACAAACTTCAACACCACGCTAAGCTTCAATTCACGATATCGCGATGAACGTTTTGCGATAACCGTTTTTTCTGGTTGCCAATTCATCTCGTAGATTAGCGATGACGATGCGGCTGCTTTCTGTGATGTTGGAGGCGCAGATCACCCCCTGCTTTGGGGCATTGACGTCACGCAATGCAGGTTCCCGAACCCTGCTTTCGCGACCTTGACAGACAGCTGGGAAGACACGACGAAGGAGCGCTATGACAGGGAGGACTTCACATATAAGACCCGGCATGTGCGTTCCGAATCTTCAACTCTAAATCTCCAGACTTTATCATCTCCAACGTCTAGCCAAGCACGAATCCTCAGTACAGATCTTATATCGACCATCTTGAAGCTTCTCATAACGCCTACGCCAAACCAAACAACATGCCTCTCTTCGGATCCAAGCGGGAGCCCAGCCCCCCTCCTGCTCCTCCTCAGAAACACTCCATGTTCTCTAGGCGTCGCTCTTCTTCCCCTTCGTACAGGGATTCGCGCCACAGCAGCTCCACCAGCCGCACCACCACGACATACACCTCGTCGCCTAAGCGTACATCCGGCATGTTTAGCCGTGGTTCCGGAGACCCTAGCATTGCGACTGCTAAGCAGAGTTTGATGACTGCTGAGGCTGCGGAGAGGGACGCTGACCGTGCGCTCTTTGTCGCCAAGAACGCTGTGAGGGAGGCGCGGGAGCATGTTCATCGTTTGGAGCGTGAGGCTGCTGAGGAGTAAGTACTACCGTGGGCAATGGATACGATGTTGAGTGGTTGCTAATGAGTATACAGAGCGAGACTCGCGAAGATCAAGCAGGGCGAGGCCAAGGCTCTCGGCAAGAAGGGCAAGTTGCTCGGAAGACACGACCATGTCTAAGTCCACCTAATGCGCTATACTCTGTACCAGCCATCATCGAGGCGTACCGGGCTGGATCGATTTCCTTTCTTATCACGATGTTGAATGATGTGAAGCGCGGAGTTGTTGGATTTCTTATGTCGCCATGAGCGCTTGTATAATACCCCTGATGTCTCTATGCATATCATATTCTGTTTGTCTACCGTTTATCTCACCTTGTGCGTCAATTTGAGTGATCACGTCAGCCTGGCAAACGTCATTCCATTGTCTGGGCTCACATGCTCTACCACGCCTGATAGAAGATGGCAAACGGACCGGCGGTCTCGTGGATGCGAGCACGTCTTACAAACACTGTCTCTCTACTATTAATACCGTAGGGAGGCCTTCCTACATGGACCAAAGCAGGAAACTCATGAACTGCTCCATCAACAGTAAGCCTTCCTATATTCTCGTCGCCGTTGTGCAGCACACTAATCTGATAGCAGAGACTGAGCGCGACCGCTCGACGCGAAAGCCCATACGTTGAAGCTCCTGCCGGCGGAGTTCGTGTGAAAGCCAAAGCAAAACACCAGATGACGGAAGAACTAGGCGGCGTTGTGGTCGCCAAACTGAAAGAGTTTCTCGACAAACGCACAAACTCCCTCATCGCCCACACACCACCGATATTCCCACCCCACCAACACAACTCTACCTCAATTCTCTATACCCCACCTTCTTACACGTATAATACCTTTCTATACATCCACTTCACTACTCCAAAATGGCTCGCACTAAGCGCGAAGCGCGCAGGGCGCCCAACTCCATCGGCGAAGCCCGACGCGACATCGCGGCCTACTACGCGGGACTTGTCCAGGACAAGAACACGCCCGCCCGTCGCCATGCACTCGCGTACTCCTCGCTGCCTGAGGAGACGCCCATTCCAGTCGGTTTTGTAAGTTACCATTACCTCAATTCAAGGATAAGCAAGCGCTGACTTCAACCCCTCTTCAGACTAGCCAGATCATTGAGGAAGCGCAGAAGCCACAGTGGAAGCGCGACCTAGGAAAGGCCAACCGTATCATCGCGGCGTACCTTGACAAGAAGAAGCCCACACGGGATGACCAGGATGACCTGGACTGGGCGAAGGCCATCTGCGCCAAGAGAGAGCAAGAACAGCTCGCCCAGGCGCAGGCAACTGAGGCAAAGAAGCAGCAGTGGGTCTTAGACGGACAACGTCGTCACCAGGGCATCTTGTCCGCTGGCGGCGACCCTGTCTGGACTAGACGTCATCTGCAAAGGGCATTCTTGGGCTACGGCGACAAGTCGGATTCCGACTCTGACAGCAGCTTGAGTGACCTTGAGCGTGACCTCGCCACCATCAACCCGGATCGTATTCCGGAAGATGGTCCTGTCGTGGGCAAACGGCCTGCTGTCGGTGATACGTCGACTCCCACTCCTGAGGTGGTCGAAGAAGAGGTAAGCCCGTCCATCCGATCACATGTACCATCATTACTAACATGAGCCAGGCCAAGGCCAACATCGCCGACGCCATCTCGACCCTCACGTTCGAGAAGGGATCAGACTGCCCCCTGTGGATCGGCCACCTCGAAAAGCCGCTCCCACACCCCTCTCTGACCCCGCTTCAGAACGAACACGTTCTGAAGCGTCTCTACGACGACGAGATTGCTCGCCTGAGCGCCCTCCGCGACACCCGTGGCCCTCCCGCCGGACACCCTCCGGGCGGAGACTGGATGTATACATCCTTGTATGGTGAGACGAAGCAGGTGAAGGAGGAGCCGGCTGGAAGTCATCGGGCTGCTGCGAGAGGCTGGTGGACGTATAGTGTAGATGGCGAGGATTTGGAGGAGGTTTGGGAGAAGTGGCCGGTTGGCCTTGATGGAAAGCCGGTGGGCTGGAGGAAGGTGAACTGGAAGGATGGGACGGTGGGGTCTTCTCTGGTGAGGAACTGGTTGGAGAGGGAGTTGTGGGCGTTGCCCGAGGAGGATGCGATGGAAGGAGTTGAGTTTGAGTAGGCGGGTGGCTGGCTCGCATGTCTTCCTGACCATGTACGGATGATGCGAGGATATGTAGTTGTGTTAAGATACCATAATGAATGCATCTGAAAGACGATGACCTCACCCAGTAGATGATACCACATTGGTTCATGTCAAGTCTCTTGCACCGACCATGGGGGACCCTGTCGTAGACAAAGGATTTCAGTAACAGCGACCATGACATCCCCAAGGTCATGTCGCCTCTATTAGACATATCGGCCTTGCCTGCCACTTCCAGTATCCCCATGTATAACCCTGGCGGTCATGGCGTCTATATCTTGATCTCCAGACTCGGATTGTAGACTCCTTGCTGCCCTCGTCAACAGCCTTGTAAGGAATGCATTCGCCGACTCGGTACTCGATCTTTGTAAAATTATGTGTAGCCCTGCAGTACCCTTAACGCATACATTGCAACTCTCTGATCTTATTTGTGACTGTGTGAATCCATGTAGACATTGTGGCCGATCCACATATAATATACGTTGAAGCCTCTATGGTGCGTCTTCGTGAACCACAGCTTGAGAAAGCCGTATGACATCTCAGCTCTACGTTGTAGTACCCTGGCCATCCTGGTATTCTCCTCTTCGTAAACCCAAAGCCGTTCGCCGTCCTCATGTCTGTCTGTACAGGACCCTGGACCCTCAGCCGCTGACATATATCCCACAAGATGAGGTGACATTGACATGCTGCAAGGCCTCGACCATGCATCCCAGAATGTCTCTGATATGGTGCTCTACTGTCGATCGCGGGTTCGGACTGTATGGTGGGATGAATTTGCGGTGAATCGTCGAGGGTCGTTCGCGTTCTCGAGGCAGTAGCTCTACAGTAGCATAAGCAATCTGGCCTAGGGAAAACGGAGGGTACAGATATTGGTGTAGGCAAGCCCGGGGGCGTTCGATGTTCGGTAGCTACTCCTGGGCGTGACGCCGCAGGCCGGCGCTGTGGTCTTGGTGTTGCACCGCCCGCCACCTCCGCGGCCAACTCGATGTTCTCAAAGCCGCAAGGCAGTGATTTGCCCCCAAGTCTCGAGGGTTCCTCCGTGTCCGAGCTGCGGTTCCACAACCACTTTGTCAATTCTGTCCAAAAAAGTGTCAGGAGAAAGGTACGGTTCAAGGCTTCGCTGCTGTGCTCTGTCGACCCGCATAGACATCTGCTGCCGTGTTGCATGAAGCTGCCAGCTCCCCCATGTGAAGCTCCCAGCGAAAAGTTTGGTGTTCCTCTGCTCCCTCAGCTGGTTTTTGCGGAGGACTCTCGGGCAACCCACTCCCTCCACGCTGTATCTCCAGCACCACCAGACCAAAAAGTATCTGGGGAGTGCCAAAAGCAGCGCAGAGCTCACGATATCCTCCTCGAACTTTTCTGGTGTTTCTTTCTCGACGTGGTGGAGTTGCACTCCCACATTTACACCCTTGGGGTGAGCCTCCGCCACCGCGCACGGTCGCAACTGCTTCTCTGCTTCACCCCTAGTGCTATCTGGAAGCTCAGGGTCCAGGTTATTGAGTCCCCCCTCGAGCCTGTCTATACCTTGACACCCCTCCTCCCCAGAGCCCGAAGGGCAGTACGACAAGCACCGTGAAGCCCGTCGCAAGGTCCTCCAACTTTCCTGGTGTTGATACGACGTCAGGGGCATCTGGAACATCCATTGATGCCAAGTGATGGTGAGCGTGAGGCCGCGAGCCTTAGCTGCGAGGCTGGCAGCCTGGCCAGGGCTGCCATATAAGCTCGTCCACCGACCTCCCCCTCCAACTCTTCAACCACCCACCACCACAGCTATATGCAAAATTTTGAGCTCGACAGCGCCCTTGGGGCTTCCTGTCGGAGCGCAGCAAAGTGCTTCACATGAGCGGCCTGCCCCACGATACGTAAGTCAATCCTTTACTCCGCTCTAAGTCTCTTCGTGCACTCTCTGACAACCTCATCAGAGCCGGCGGGCGAACGCAAGGCTTTTTCGAGCCTGATACGTGCACTCATGCACGCTTGTGCGCCACCTCCTCGATGGCGACGTACCTGGTAAGTCATACTCACACTCCTTGCCTGCTTGAACACTGTACTCTCTTCGCGCTCTGTACTGTGGATCGCGCGGTATACCCATCCTGCCCCAAGTCGCTGCGAGGCGCCTTCAACCCCGCCTTTGGCAACGTCTTGCTCTCTCCCCTCCAGTACTCTTTTGACTCTTCTTTTATAACCTTGTTCCATCTCTTGCATACTAACATACTATTCAGTCTCGGCTTTGGTCATTACTAAAACGCCGCCCGCACCCCTGACCAGCACAAGCCCACCGGAACTGGGTTTGCCATCTTCTCGTCCCATGAAGAGGTATGTACCGCGTTAGCAATCTACCCGCTTTTGCTAATATTGAATAGGCTGCGGAATCGCTCTGCATGAACGGACGGCTCATCAACGCCACACGCTTCGCTATGAGGTGGAGTCGGAGTAGTTCGTCTCTCGCCAATTCCAGGCAGTCGCTCTCCAAGTTTTCTACGAAGAGAACTACTTCGACTTCACCTCCAAGACATCATGTCGGGCGCCGCTCAAGGTATGTGCTGCATTAGCAATCTCCGCACTAGAACTTACTAACACAGCTCAAGGACAAGCATGCCCGCATCGTGGACCTCAGCAAGAACGGTGATGTCTTCGGGGTGCGGTGCATGTGGTCCCGCGCCTGAGCAAGAACGAAGCTTACCCGCAGCCTACCTTCAAGATATCATGGCTAACATGCATGGCCCGAATCTCTCAACCTCCAGGGCGTGAGCGACTTCGACCCCAACGATCCCCTCTACTGGGCCATGGAGCACTGCCAGTCAGAACGACCCAAACCAGCAACTACATGGAAAACGGCCGCTGGTATCATGGCTTCCGGAGAGGCCTCTACATGTACCCGTGCGACGAGCCCGAGAACGACCGCATGGACATCTACCACCAATTCTTTGCCGTCGCACGGAGAGGGCAGCTGCACCAGTCGCCGCACGCAAATGTCAAGCTCCCCGAGGCCGTTCGCAAATGTTGAGTGCGACAATATGGCGCTATTTCGATATATACGCCCTCTTGGGCGTCACACTCTCCGTCGGCACCTGCCGACCCTGCACCGCCAGAGCCGCAGACCAACAAGAAGCGAAAGGCTGAGAAAGAGCCTGAGGTTAGTACCGTCTTAGTCTTCTAGATCACTCGCTGACATGATGCAGCCGAACAAGAAAGCCTGTGCCGAACCTCTTTGTGATATTCCTCAGAAAAGGACTTGCCCTCTTCAGCCTCGAATCAACATGTACAAAGACGAGGAGGGCAAGTTCAACGGCAAAGTCGTGCGAAGAGGTACGTCTGTCCGATCCAATGCCGACCTCAAGCGCTAACTCAACAACAGCTGCATCGCGAGTCGGTCCTCGTGAAGCCCGTCAACACGAGAACACCCCATCAAGAAGTTCGATACCAGAAGAGAACTCGTGTTGGCGGGTCGCCATACCGGAAACGACCACGGCATGGGTGGCGGACATATGCGCGGTGGCACCGGCGCTGTACCCTTTAGGGCTGGGCCCCCCTCAACACCACATGGGTCATGGCCACGGCCACGGAATGGGTGGTGGACATATGCGCGGTGGCACCGGCGCTGTGCCCTTTAGGGCTGGAGACTGGAAGTGCGGAGAGAACGGCTGTGGATACCACAAGGCCACCCCGACGTCTTGACCAAGCCGATGGACGCTCGCGCCGACGTTCGCGCTTTCTTGTCAGAGCGAAGCAAGGCTCTGCACACGAGCGGCCTCCCCCACGACACTACCCAATCAGAACTAGGGAGCTGGTTCACTCAATTCGGCGGACGTCCAATTGCGTTCTGGACCTGCAAGCAGTAAGTCGCCTTCCCCTAATGGGGTTGGCGCACCGACAACACGCCATGCAGCTGCCCTGATGACCTCCGCGAAAGCTTCCTGCATCATGTAGGACGCAGAGAAGTTTGTGGCCTGGAAATTCGGCGGCCAGAGATACGACGGACGCGATCAAGTGCTTCTGCTTGCCGAGGACAAGCCGCGCTTCAAGAAGTCTGGCCGTGGTGATATTCCTGACAGCGATTCAGAGTAACCACCTGTCAAAGCCAAGGATCGACGTATAGCTTTGGACACGAGTAGGATACGGGATGGAGGTTGATACGCAGGCTTAGATGCTTGAACGGGGAATGATACCATCGCCCTGGTCGTGTAAAGAGAGAGACGGCAGCTACCACAACTTTGCGAAGAACACCGCCTGTCTCCGCTGCGGTGCGAGCCGCGCATGTGCAGCTGTTGTTGCCGACTTGGAGATCAGAGTCCCTCCGGCAAGAAGAAGCGCAAGGCGCGGAAGAAGCCACTCGTGAGTACTTTTCGCATACTCTCGTCCAGCTACTGACAAGCATAGTCTGATGAAGAGTTCAAAGTTACGAACGCCGAGTATTATCAAGGACGTCCCAAGTTATTCGGTTGGGGGCGACTGGATATGGGCGAGGTCGGGGCCCTATCCACCATCGGCATTAAACTCGTTGCGCAGAGTTGTTCGTTCGTAAAAGCTTCTAGCCTTGGTCTTCGTGGGAAATCGTAAGACGCTGACATCATTCGGCGCGGTGACGGAGACCGTGGCAACCCTCACATGGGACCAAGTCCGCAACGCCGGTTCCATCCGTGGGTGTCGTAGAGCGCTTGAGCAACTTCTACAACGAGCACATTGGTCCCAAGAACCTCGAATTCGCCTTCGTAGACTCGTGGGACGAATGTGTTCGTTATAGAGGGATCGCTCGCGCCTATGCCATCCACGGAACGTTCTAGCATGGCACCGCAGCGGTACGTCCAAACAACATCCTATCCAAACCGCAGATAAGACATGAGCTAACTTTGCTAGGCTTCGGCCGGTGTAAGCCGCCTTCACACCCATCGGGTCCCCCGGTGGGTGGTTGGCGCCTCAGGTCGCCTGCGACCTGATGCAGAATACTGCCGTCGGGCTCGGTACTGAGCGCCGTATGGAGTGTTCTGTGTTGGGTTCGCATGGCACCTCTGCGGCGCCGCTCCCAACGCTGTGTCGAAAAGAAACGAAAAGGCCAGCCTCACAATGCAGCAAACAAACGTCAGCGCAAGTAGTTGTATGTTGTGAGGCTGGCCGGCCGTGGAAGAAAGAAGGATCCGACGAGGACGAGGACCGGGTTTCGCCACCCATTACGCCACTATGGACGACCTCGCGCGCTCCATGGCCAAGGACATCCGCGATATCCAACCGTACGAAGGCCAGATGTTCTTGTCAATGTTCATCGACGCGAACCCCGAGCACGCTGTGTGGGAGTTCACCAACGACGACTATGAGGACATCAAGAACCAGGTCGACCTCATCTCTAGGGGGTTGGATCGGTGAACCCTGCAACGTCGTCCATGTCGACACCATCCAGGAAAAGGACAAAGACCTCGGCTTCCTGGCCGACAGGACATCGTCACCGCCCTCGCACAAGAGAAGTGCATCTGCGAGAACGTCATGTGCTCGGCGTGGCAGATCCGCATGTTCGTCAACGCACCTAAGGTGTATTCCAAGCGGAGGGATATTCCAGATGTAAGGATCAGAACCGGGAGGTATCCTGCCACTGACCCGACTATCGAGCTGGTTCAAACGCGATCGCAACCGAAACGTAGAGCGCATCTACAACGCGATCGCAACCGCAACGTAGAGCGCATCTACAACGCGATCGCAACCGCAACGTAGAGCGCATCTACAACGCGATGGTCAGCGGCGATCATGCTAGAGACAACCCCAAATCAACCGCGCGGAAGAGATGGATCGAAGAGCCACATTACCAGTCCGACTTGTGGGAAATAGCAAGAGGCCGAACGCGAAAGGTCACAGTGTATGAATGGTCAAGGGTGGGAGATGTCGTCGGAACCCCCGGCGCGGTGTGTTGAAAGTTTGTGGCGGCCTGTGGAAATGGATTTGGCGATGGGATATGAGCGACGTCTTGGTTTCGAGTTGAGGTTCAAATGCGCATGAAGTTCTTCAATCTATCTCCAATGAACCACATGTCTTCGTTAGCCTGCGGGCCTCATGCATCGCGTCGTGAGCGAATGAGTGTTGCGTCCCTCGCGGCGGTATGTAACCCTCCTCTTCATCATAGGATGTTTGCTGACGTTTGCCTGCTCTGGCCCTTACCAGAACATGCCTGCCGTAGATGGCGACGGCACTGAAGCATTTTGGAGATGCCAGATCACCCGCGAGGATGGCAAGGGATGATCTGCGGCTGCACGTCGACGGTGGCTGGGCGGAAGATGGCGACCCACACTCGCTTCCGCGCGTCATCCTTCCCGGAGTTCCGACCGCACGTCTTCGCCCCTTCTCCGCAAACTTCATCGAGAAGCTCGCCAACTCATCTTCCATCGTTCCGCAATACCAGTGTATCATCGTTCATCTCGCTGGCGATAGAAAGAGCTAGGAAAATACCTTCGCGGCATGCACCTGGAAGGCTGTGCGCCATGGTCTTCGGATTTCCGTTGTGAGGGCGTCGAATGGCGTGGAAGATGCCCTGTGAACAGCATCACGCTGCGCAAACTATTCGTGTCTCGTCGCGGCATGCTCAACCATATTGTAGCTATGGCTATGCGCAGCCCCGATGATATTCCCATCGCCGCTCCGAGCTCATGAGGGAACTCAGCCCGAAGACATCGCTTCCGAAAGCCCAATCTTGACCACCTACCGAGAGTATGGCTGGCTATGCGATGCCTGACATCGAAAGCGCCCATCTTGGCTGTCTTGTGTTATGATGAACACGTTTCGACGCTGTCCAGCGTTCCAGATGTCGCGTCGATTCTGCGGCTCCTTGGTCCTTGCCGAAGACTCTCAGCACGGTCGGCTGGATGCTCGATCGCTGAGGATGCGCAGAGAGAATAGCCTTGTTCTGTCGTGCGAGGTTTACGGGCGAAAGGTTGCATTGTCTTGCGCGCGTTCTCCTATTCGAACTTGCTGAGGCTCGTGCCCTCGTGTGCTGCTGGGCGTCTCAAGCTTGAGGCTGTCCGCAGTCGATGGTGTACCACGCGCAATTCGAGCAAACCGGTCGCGATTCGTTGGTCGCATTCCCCGGTTGAAGTGTGCATGCGGGAGAAGCAGACATGTCGCTCGAATGTCGCTGTGGCTCATCGCCGGTATCTGTTGCGTTTGGAGCCTTCGTCGCCGTTTCGTCGAGCTGCCCTTCATCCAAGGGGTACCTCTTCTATCTCGCTGTTGTCTGGCCCGTCGCCGCTCTCGCGTTGGGTATGCAGCTCATCCAAGCCTTGTGTTTGGTCTGCGATCAAGACACATCGGAGGTACCGGTCGAGGCGGAGGCGCTCTGCGGCTTCGTGGGAGGTTGTGCGCGAGGAGGACGGCGATTCGAAATAGTCGTAGGGCGTGCCCAAAGTTTGCTCTAGATCACTGTATCCTTTGTCAGTCGCTCTTGGATCTCCAACATGGGCTTCAAACCTGCTGTGTCAAGTCGCCGTCTCGGGGCAGCAAAAGTCTGCAAGCTCATTCTCAACGCCGCGGAGGAGCCCGTCACCACAGGAGTGAGCAAGCCGGCTGTAGTCGTACCGTATCGCCACCGCTGGCTGTCAGAAAGCGGCTCGTCTGTTGAGGATCAGTAAAGGTCGCGCAGTAGCTTGCCGTTCCGTCGACGGCCTTCGCCTTGGGGTGAGTGAGCTCTCCGTCAGGGGTGAGGGGATCATGGCCACGCCTTCGAAGAGACGTCGCGCGATCGTGCCTATCATCGACGATGTCCTATGTCGGGAAAGCTCGCAGGAAGCCTCTATCGCCGGCCTGGGCGTCGAGGGGCTCGTGGCGCGATGTCGTGGGTCGCTGCCGTGAAAGGGCGTTGAACGAGCCTGCCGTCGCGGGGCATGATGCCTTTCGAGAAAGCCGTTGCAGTAGAGGTTTTCGCGCTTGACAAGGCTCTGGTCAAGGTTCGGCGAATAGCCGCACTCCTACGCTGGCGTTGTGGTCGTGTGTGTGGTGAAGCTGAGGCGGCGGTCGGCGGAGCGAGACGAAGCACGATATCAGCCCCACCACGATGCATCCCGCCCTGCATCAAAGCTGAGGAGACGCATCAAGCATAGGATAGCGGAAGACCCATTGTGAACGAGCAGGCTAGATACCAGCATGCGACTAAGCACAGCTGGGAGTCGCGCCTTGCACAGCCAAAGAAGGCCTCCGTTCCAAACCCTACTGGCCTTCTGCGGAGCGGCCAGAGTAAGACTTCTACGATCCGGCCACGTCTAAACAACGCCCATTGGGATAGCATGTCTGCATCGAGCTCTCGTACAGTGCCAGATTGTATGCAACGCGCTCCTGAGTAGCTTGCACTGTAGACATCAGGGATCATCTCATACGATGTCAAGCACGAAGGTCAAGCATGGAGATGAAGCACCAAGTGTTCAAGACATGCGATTGACCGCTCTAATTGCCTACGGCTGCTACATGCTAGATACATGCTGGTCATTGTCTCAAGAGCCTCCTCCGTGGGCTCATAGTATCCCCTTGGCTCATCGTCCTGCCGCTGCTGCCCTACTCCCATGCTTGCTCAAGGCATCCTCGCCTTTCCCGCCGCCTCCGTCTACGTATGTCAGGAACCGCGTATCCCCCTGGCCTCCTTGCTGCTACCCTATCGCCTTGTCTTGTACCCATCGTGGCTTTCTTGTGCTGGCTTCGGTACGATGTAGGCCGTAGGTTGGGAAGTCGGGAAAAGGACGTTGTCCTAGTAGGTCGCCGTCGGAGGTTCGTAAGACTGCTGTCAGTGAAAGATATCCCGCACGGGACTGATCAGTATACGTTCTTGGGATGCTATGTCAACAATACCAATGACCTTCGGTGGTCTCTCGTCATACCCCGCCTACCCTCGCCGTCAATAGGAGTCTCAGAACCCTAGCAGGTTCCCGGCGCTAGTGGGTCACCCAAATGGTCAACAGTACTTCACGCAGACAATAGAGGTGCTGCACGCCCCGGAAAAGCTTGCAATTGCCTGAGCTGGTTGCTGCATGGCTATTGAACAACAGTATCCCCTTACTGGGTCTCGATAAAGGGTCGTCGTCGAGTACAGGTCACCGTCGCTCTCGTCTTGGCGCGGGCGCTGGGGCCTCAGGGCGCCGACTATATAAACAAGCGACTTTTGGGATCCCTCTTCTGCTCTTTGGCAACCACATCAATCTGCCCACGTCAAGAATTGTTTACAATTCTTCAAAGTCTCTTCCCTCCTCCCTCAACACCAACAACAACACCAACACCAAGACCTTTCGGCAACCTCCCACCATCCTACACCACCAAAGTCCGGAACACCACCGGCAAATACGTCACCATGTGGCGTTGCTTTGCACAAGTTGGGCCTGAGGCCGATGGAGAGGAGGTGTCTCCCCCCGCGAACGCCGGGTTCGCCCTCGAGGGACGGCGGATCCCGCCTTGGATCGAGCCACCGGCGCCGCCTCGCCCAGCAGGTGGCTTCCCTCCTCCTCCGCCGCCGCCTCCGCCACCGCCTCCCCCGCCCCCTCCACCCCCTCGGGTCTTCACCCAGTGGGAGTTGCACGGGATCCGGGGCATGGCGCTCCACAACTTCTTCGCCTCCCTCTCGCTGGCCGACCAGTACCGCTGGCGAGCCCTCCAACACAACTGAGGACGACATGGCGGCGGCGGACGACGACGACGATATGACTGGCGCAGTGTGGCCTCCTGGGGGTACTTTTGGGTTGGGTTTGGGGAGTTTGGGCTGGGGTTGTGGTCTCTTGGGTGTCTTGTCGGCACACACTGGCCGCGTATATAGTTGAATGAAGCTTCCCCGCTGCCTGCTCGTTTGCCGGTGGCGTCTTCCCGCTCACATTGTATTCTGCAAACCTCTTTTGTGATATGTGTATTTGACGTGATATATCTCTACTCAAAACGGCTATGTCCACTTTATTCCTTTCATTCAAGCACCCCCCTCCCTCTTAGCATACTCATCCTGCATCCTCTCTTCATACTCCTTCTCCTTGCTCTTAGCGTCTTCCTCCTCCGTCACGTCCTGAATCCGCTTCGCATCCGCATGTCTGTGATCCTCTAGCTGTCTTCCCGAAGAATCCGTCTCAAATCGCTCAACGCGCGGCGCTTCACCTGGAGCTTGATGTGTACGCTCGACACGGGTACCGCTGGGGTCTGTGTAGGTGTGTTCGGACTTTGAGGTTGTTTGGCCGTTGATAGTAGTGCTGGATGAGGAGGTGCTGAAGGATTGGAAGGTTGAGCTGGACATGGTGGGCGTTGGTGTGCTGGGTATGTTGTTTGGGTTGTATGGTTTGATGAGTTGATGAATTTGTGACGGGGCTTAGTTTGAAGTTGGTGGTGTAAGTGTTTGAGTTGTGAGGTTGTTGGGTTGTTAAACCTAATCATGAACCGAGGTCGTGTGTTACGCGTTGTGATCTCATGAGTGACGTCATAGGGTCCAGCAACTCGAAACGACAACCAACCACTTCACGACTCGACGCGACTGAGCTGTCGCGTGCGCCTTTCGCATCAAGGAATGTCGCCCACAATTCCGTCATCTTGGCTACCATAGTTATGTAGCTAAGCGTCTGAGCCACCGACTCTACAGGAAACCCAGGAACAACGCCGATGAGTATACAAGCGACGCCGGTACAGACCGCAATCGTGAAAGACAGTAGGGTCGAGAACGCAAGATACGGAGACAGAGGCGTGGCTGAGATTTAATGCTTGAATTTGCGATGGCCACGCAGAAGTCGTAACGCACTTTGCAGGTTGTGTGGAAAGATCTTAGGCTACTCAATTGATGCAACATTACCAACTCATATCAGATATCCACATACGAGACAAGCGCCTTTCGTCAATTTCCAGCCCCCAGCCCTTAGCGTTTGCCGTGGTATTTCGACCACTTCGACCGTCCTCCTAGTGATATTAGAAAATTGTAACATGCACCTCTCAAGAGAGCTCGAGGGGTCGCGGTACTCTACGAAACGGTACCAAAGGTTTTGTTGATGCTGGTTCGGGGTCGAATTTCACGAGAACGCCATTGATTCCATGCAATTCTTCTTCTTCTTTGTCAGTCTCTTCAAATCTGGGCGCACCAAATAGGTCGCAAGCTGCTTTCGAATTGAGCATGCGAACATTGAAGATGGTTGTGCGATGTGGCTCCCATCCGATAGATGGATAAGTGTCGAGTTTGAGCAGACGAGAGTGTAGGTGTCCGCCGCGGTGATCCGGTACTACTGTGTAATTCTATCAATGACATTTAGCGTGATCTTCGTCGTGAAGAGATGTTAAGACTTACAGAAAGATTCTCGCAATCAGCAAATAACAAAGTGTCTACGATTAAGTCAGCTTGTGTTACATCACATGATCGCTCTTCATACCGTCGACCTGTTCCTCTTGATTGGTAAGTCTAGCCGAGATAACAGTACAGTTTTCGAATTGAAGCTCGTACTTCCTCGTGAAGTCCCTGACAGTCATGCTGGGGAACGTCACCACAGCTTGGCAAAGTTCTTCACCCTCAACACCCACATCGATTACTGTTAGTACGTTAGTGTTCGTAGATGGCGTTACCTCGAAGCGTATGGTCTGGGCGTCTTGCTGTGTATAATTGGCCGCATACCGTGGACGGCGAAACTGTGTTGTTAACGCATTGATGTTGGATTTGTATCCATTGAGGAAGGCCTGATCGGGCACGATGACATAATCTTGCTGGCCTTGTACTTGCGAGGTTTGGCCTGTCACCACGTTGACATTGTCGACGTAGATACGGATCACGTACAGTCTGTCTGCGTCAAACTTGATCCACATGGCTTCACTCTCTGCAGTTGCCCCATGGTTAGCGCAGCGGGTAAAGTTGCTGATATATGACTCACGCTGCATATGTAGATAAAGCCCCCTACATTTCGCCTCATCAAACTGCTGCCGATTGCTATCTCTTTGCAGAAAATGCAGAGGAAATATACCGTCGTCAGGAAGCACATCGGCCAGATTTCGGTTGGGATCGATAGATGTCCGGTGGAATTCAATCTCCAGGTGATCGTCGACTCTAATGATGTTCCCACTACGTCGCTCACAGGAAAGCTGCGCCATGATCGCGGTGGAAGAAGAAGGGAGTAGCAGAGAGGATACCATTGAGTAGACATATGTTCGACATGGTTTGATAGCAAATAGAAAGGAACCGCCGCAAAGAAGACAGCGCTTGTAGCAACCACGCTTGATGTGAGCAGAAGATGGCAACCGCTGGACGTAGACGAAGGGTTCGTTTTACAGAGGGAGGATGTCAATGGTCTGCTCGACTTGACTCCCTGTGGCAGAGCATAACCGCGTCAGCAACAGACCTCAGTGGTATACATACACTCCATGGGACATGGGAACATAATGATGGCATCGGCGTCAAGATCGATATCCTTCGACGCGGCTTGTCGGAGGTGGCAGAGAAGTTTGGCGGGGGAACCAGCGTTCGTGCCTCATGATCGCCGGCTAATCGCGCGACACCCCTGCAAGGCTCCGCCACGCTACGCCCCTGACAGCGGCGGCCGCGACGAGCGCCAGGCACCTGCCCTCGATCATTCCACCACCAGCCCACCATGCTGCTGTCCGGTATCGCGCTGCTGGCCGGCCTCCTGTCTTCGGCCCATGCTGCAGACATTCCTGAAGTACTCGACTGCGACCTGGATGGAAGAGGCAAAGTGCCTGAAGGGTGCGAGGCGCCCATTGCACCGGTCGCAGCCGTGGTACCCGGATCGTCCTACATCACGAAGATAGAATGCAAGGACTGCCCTTATGAGGACCCTGAAGATCATGAGGTTATAACCAGTGATCATGTGCTTGTATGTATAAATGTCGAGCCTAAGTCCAGCATGTGCCTAAAGAGCGGTGCTAACCAGCCTGAGCGCTATAGCTTCTCAACGTAACCCTCACGCACGATAATCGCACAGTCCTCCTCAACGATCGCCCGCTATATCCCTTACCGACCATACCCACACCATCCACCTTCCTCGTTACACGATATCGCCAGAACCTCTCCCATGCGGAACTGCACTGGGGCCTAAACTCCGAAGACCCGTATTGTCGAGAAAGCTGGAGTGACAGAGGACGATGGTGCCACGAAGTACCTTTGACACAGGCCCCGCGCATGTATATCGATTATTTATACATCACGAACCCGAGCGATAATCAAGAAGGCGATGATGTGCATGCAGAGTACTGGAGCGTTGCGCTGGACGTGATTGGGAAGTCGCGGTACCCTGACGACCCTCTTTGGAAGTTCAACAACCCGGAGCAGAAGATGCTGTGGATGCGTATCAAGGGGACACCTCTGAAAAGAGGAGACAAAGGAGGACCAGCCAAGGTCGCCGATCCGTTCGGTCAATCTACCACGGACGACCAGATCTACGAGTACCAAATCGTCGACATGCGCCTAGTAGCTCGAGCCTACACCTTTCCTCTCAAGAAGTCTTTGACGATTTGGGGCACAATAGGCCACTTCCTTGGCAGCGACGTCTGGGAACTAGAGGGGAGTCGCTTCCTCTACCGCAAAGAAGAATGGGGATACTACGGCAAGAAAGGAACGCTTCGCGACATGTTCGGCGAATTTATTCACTGGGAATGGTGGGGCTTGTTCTGGGTTATCTTCAGCAGTGTTGTTGGCGGCTTGTTCACCATCTTTCTCTTATGGAAGATGTATTGGTGGATCGTTGCGCAGCGCGAGCTCATGAAGTGGGACGGCATGGGGGATGTCTGGGAGAACATGAGGAGGGATAGGGTGGCTGAAGAGGAGGGCGCACTGCTAAATGCTCACGGCGCGTACCGCGATGATCCGGATGAAGGCAGCTCCTCGAGACCACCAGCATATGAGGATGCATTGAAGCCGCTGCCGAGTAAACCGCTGCCTGAGAAACCTTTACCGGCGGTACCGTTGATCGATGCTTGAGCATTTCGATGTTTCGCTGCCATTTATTTGACATTTACTTACGGATATCCATCTATTCACCATTCACGGTCTTTGTCACTTCTCCCGTTCTTCCAAACTTATCTACATTCTCATTCTCAAACCTGGAGGGCCAATCTATCGTCTCGCAGTACTTCACAAAGGCGTTTCGATTCGCCGCACTGTGCATTTTAAAGTCAACCAAGATCAACAGTCAACGTTTACCAAGCAACGCAATACGTTGGGTCGTGCAGCATCGCGCTCTGGTGGCAGCTCGCATGAGTTCGCACCAACATTGGTAAAGAGCGCTCAGCCCAGTCACAACTTCTCATGCAATCGGTATGCGTCGAGCATCACAAACAATACTCAAACATCAATGATATCGCGATAGCCGAGATCGTAGCTTCAGAACTTGGGGTTTTGTGACACGAGTCAGAACCATGCCGTCATCCGCCGAAGACACGCCTTCGCAGCGAAAAATTGCGGGGGCTCAGAGCGGAGCGATAGATAGCGGCCGCTGGAGATACAAAAGCAGAGAGCATGTAATCCGTAGCGCTTACAGTTGAATCCTTCGACATCAAGAGAGCGATATAGAATCACGTGCAATCATGGTCAAGATCGCAGTCGCAGGCGGCACCGGAAGTATGCTTCCTCCCCTTCTACATATGCTTACCCCGCCTCTATCGAGACACCAGATGGCACTCCTCTATTGCTAGAAGTATGAGCATGCCGTACCTTACTAACGCTGTCCAAAGACGTCGCAACCAACTTGCTCAAAGCCACAATCGCCTCTGGCAAGCACGAAATCACCATCTTCACGCGATCTGCGCCAACTAAATCCCACCCATCCCCGAAAGTCACCTACAAGCAAGTCGACTACACCGACCTAAATGGCCTCACCACAGCTCTCCAGGGCTTCCACACCCTCCTCTCCTTCTTCGTCGTCCACCTCGATACCGACAACGTCGCCCAGAAGAACCTAATCCATGCCGCCATCGCAGCAGGCGTCTCCCGCTTCGCACCCAGCGAATGGGGTATCGCAAACTACGCCGGAGTCCCCAGCTACGACAACAAGGACTACATCCGGAAGTACCTCGAAGACCTAGACGCCAAGGGTGAACTTGGATCGATGCAGTACTGTCTCTTCCAACCGTCCATCTTCATGGACTATTTCGCCCATCCATACCCACTCGAACGCGATCTCTACACCTGGCCTTTCTTCCTCGACTTCGAAAACCGACGTGCCATGGTTCTAGATGATGGAAACCAACCCATCGTCATCACTGCCATCCAAGACGACTGCGAGATCCTCGCTCGCGCACTAGACGACACGCGCCCGTGGCCGAAGATCGGCGGTATCAGAGGATGCCGTACTTCCATCAACGAACTGCTTGCTCTAGGCAAAAAGATCCGAGGCGGAGACTGGCTCGTCGAGTATGTCAAGAGCGAGGATCTAGCAAAGGGAGAGTTGAAAGCGAGTTGGTTGCCGTTGATCAGCCATCCTACTGTTACGGATGAAGTGAGGGAGGGTTTTAGCAAGCAGTTTGTCATCATGTTCTTTGAGGCGATTAGGAGGGGGGCTTGGGATGTGAGTGATGAGTTTAACCAGCGGTTCCCGGAGTACAAGTTCATGAGTGCGGAGGAGTATTTAAGCAGGGCTTGGGAGGGGAAGCCTTAGATGGAGATTATTGGATATATGACGAGGTGAATCAAGATAAGCAGAAACGATAGCGGATGAAGGCATCTTCACATGAATATCTACAAGAAGAAAATAGCAAAGTATATACAATCACCCTCCACCTCACCTCACGAGCCCTCCCCATCTACAAAAAGTAACTCTTGATCTTGGGCAAGATTCCCGTCCAAGCAACTCCCGTCGTAGGCTCCATGTTATAGATGTAATCGGCCCACCACGGTCCCGCTGCCCACCAAATACCTCCCAGCCAGACATCGCTGTTCTCTCCCATATACTTTAGTCCATCTTGCAACGCAGAGATACACTGCGCATTATTGCCACCCGCAAACTCACCAATAACACCCTGCTTCTTGTTATCCTTGAGCCACTTGGTCGCAGCCTGGAGTCTCTCTTTGAAGATCGTGGCGCTAACACACGTGGCCGAAGTACCAGAGCCATCAGTATCAAGGTACTGATGCATTTGGTACACGAGTTTGTTCTCCGGGTCTTTCAGGTTAACCATGCTGGCGCCGTTACCAGAGCTAATCCACGTCCATGCGCCAGTCCAGCTGTTGCCCTCGGGGGTGATGTATTGTTTTGTGGCGCCTGCGGCGCGGACACCGTCAATGGCGGCTTGGTTCAGGTCGAAGACGAGTTGTTGGTCCATGTCGTGGTATTCGTTGTTTGTGTCGAAGACGACGAGGTCGTTGTCTTTGTATTCGGCGGCCACGTTGGTCCACCACGTTTTGAACGCAGAGGTGTCGGTGATGATGTTCCCAAGGAAGCGCCCGTAATTATGAGGTTGGATCATGGCATACGAGCCTTTGGAGGTTATGTGGTTTACTTGCTCGGTGAGGTTGCCGAGGTAGAGGGGGTCGAAGGCGCCGGTGAGGGAGTTGGGTGTTAGGCGCTCCATTACTGGGTAATGTTAGGTCGGGGTTTCGAGGAGTTGTGGGTTACGGAGGTATGACTTACGGAAGTTCAAACGGAACATGTTCATTCCCTCGTCCATGAACTTGTCGATGGTGTTGAGATCGTACCAGGTGTACTCTTTTCCGTAGACACCTGTGAAGTTCTTCTCGCCAAATTCGGCACCAGACTCGTTGATTCCGAACCACTTCATCTTGCGAGAGGTTTGGCGTTTCTCAGCAGGAGCCGCGAAAGCGGTGCTGGCCAGAGCGGCCGCCGCCAAAAGAGTCTTGAATAGCATGGTGTAGAGATGCGAAGAATACTTCCACAGTCCTATGTTTCACCTGCTGGGCAAACATTCCTTTTGTACCGCGAATAGTCGCATGCCAATGATTCAATGCCCCACAAATGGACGGGCTTTGCCTTCCGTTTCTTCCATGGCAATGAGTGGGCCTTCATCTGATGCCAATATGAAAGTGATGGATGTGGCATCATAGTTCTGAAGCTTTGAAGCCGCGGTGCCTGATAGATTGCTTGGCCATATTAAGGGAAGCTTCAATAACCGGGATCGTGGGTCATGCGCGGTGGCTTTGCGGGGACGCAGGGGTTACGATTCGTGGGGAGGTTACAACGGCCTGTCGGCAAAGAAAAACGCTAAGATGAAACCATCGCGCCAACTGTCGAAGTTCTGCAACATGGAGAATAAGTAATCAGGTGCCTATGTGACACAATAAGTTGCGCATGAAACTCCGCCAATGAATGTCGTCGAAGACCGGCGTTGGCCCTTGCATGCCGAGGAAGCTTCGTTGCATAGTCCTCGCATATTAAACCTCCTTGATCCTTACCGCATTCGTCTTAGCTTCCCATCTGCCGGCTGTCTACCCACATGTGAGTTGAATTGACAGACTCCGTGTTGAGAGAGGGAAGGCGTGGGCGTGCTAAGCATCATGGGGCAAACTCTTGATTGAACGCGATGCGTGACAGCAAATCCGCTCACTGCGATGGCTTTTGATCGTCGCATCGAACAGTGCGGAACGCGGTGCGCATCTCCGTTTTGCATGCTGCAATCGTAGTCATGAAGGGGTGTTTAACAATCGAGCATATAGACGAGGATGGCGCGGATCGTACCTAGAATTTTCTCTTGCAGGAGTAGCTCACAGATGAAACTCGCTGATAGCAGAACTGGGAATCTAATCATTTTTTTGCCCGGTCATACATCTGCCGAATCCCCATGCAGAAATGGCCATTCATAAAGCCAAGTACTCCAATTCGCTATGATAGGGAAAGAAACGCATAGGTTGCCTTTACCGTCTAATATTGCGCCGACCAGCGCTGGGGAAGACATTCCTCGAAGGCGCAGCATAATTGTTCCCAGCAACGCTACTGAAAACGTTACGGCTACTCCTGACGCCCGCTCGCTGCAGGTTTTCCCATTGAGGTTGAACCCGGGCAGGTGGACGGCTTGGAACAATGGAAGGCATGATAGAGGGCACCTGACCGATGCGGGAACGACTTGTGCGATATGCCGGCGGTACATCAACCGCTGCTTGGGAATAATTGGGCGTATCTCTGTTGTAAAATTCTCGGTTTTGGGAAGAGCCATAGGCACTGTCGCTGGTATACGGTGAGCGTCCCTCTTCCGGACGTATGATGAAGCCACGTGAATTAAGATGACGTCTTTGATGCTGATGTGAGTATGGCGTTGGTGCTAGCTCTACCAATCTGCGGCGGTGGTCCACCTCGATAGGCTCGTTCCTACAATCGACGGGTGAATCGAAGAATGAGAGGCCGTTTAGACTGCGAGCCTCAACCCAGCCGGCCCGAGGTTGGTTCGTCCTTGACCTTCGTGACCGATAATCGCCGGAATGATCGGAACTATCCTGAAGTTCAGCGCGGCCGGGCGATGGATGGACTCGGGCCTGGTTATGACCGGTTCGGAAATAGGGACTTACTACACTCTCGATCTGATGGCCGGCATTTTGTTGGCGCCTCGGTGCTGGGGTAATAGGGCCACGATCCGGCGTGCCGTGAGCTCTATTTGTGTATTCGTTAGTCTGGTGGTCGCTAGGAGGATATCGAGGCGCATCGACATAGGCTGAAGATCCGTGTGGCGACTGGTGCATGAACGGAGGTCCAAGATCCAAAGGCTTCCGGTAATCAACTGGTTCGGCGTTGTGCTCATGCCGATAAGCAGGTAGTACTTGCCTATTCCTGCTATTGTTACGATAATCCGTGCTCGTCTGCTCGCGAGGGTCTTTCAGACCTAGCTCCATCCCATTGTCGCGCGATAAGCCATCCATAAGACGAATGTATGAGGGCTCAGTAGGCAAATGAACCGGGCGATGGCCACTGCTTTGCTTGTCCATCTTGACTGGAGACGACGCTCGGAATGTGAAGTCTGACCGGTTGTCTTTGAGGCCTATACTAGCAAGTAGCTGCGATCCTCGAACGTCAGAGGCTTGATGGGGCTGTTCTACGGGCAGCGCTCCCGACATGTACGGTGTCTCGTCGCGGAAGTCATCGCGTCCTGGCTGACGACCGACTTCAACATCTTGCCAGTGTCCGTTATCATCCATTTGCACGTCTGCATCGTCCTCGAAGGACCCATCTGCTGCGGACCTGGAGCGGTCACTGGAGAACTTCTTTCGCAGGCTCGGAAACATCTTGCGCATGGATTGCATCCTGGACATAGGCTTTGGTGGAGGTGGCATGGCATCTCGGCTTGAAGGATGGCCGGGTTGGGCATTGGTGGGAAGGGGTGACTCGAGGCGTTGCCGCTTCATGGGTCGCGGAACAAAGGACCCGGAAGATGCTGTTCCCAATCGCCCAGTTGTATGAGCCGATCTACCGGCGGTATGGCTGGAGGCAGTTGTTCGTAATTTACCGTCCGATCGTCCGCTGCGCTCAGGCGAAGCTTCGTCGCTATCGAATGCGTGGGGGTCGATGCCTTTGAAGTTAGGTACAGGTTCTAGTGCCATCGCAAAGCCGAGTTGGGCAAGTCGCTTCTGCATCCTCTCGTTTTGACTGAAGCGGTTAGCAAACGCCTCGTAGCATGGCATATTCGGCCTACTCGACTAGCATAGGGACAAGCTTCAAGTAATGGCGAATTGCTGACTTGTTCGCCAGGAATGTTGCGAGGTCCTTTGGGTTGACATCGCGAAAATGCGCAACCTCTTCATCGAGACCCTGGAGTCGCTGAACCTCGGCTTTCATGGCTTGAAACTGATCCTTCTGCAGTCGTAGTCGGTCGTTCTCCTGTTGGAGTGTGACGACTTTCGCGTGTTCCTTGGAAGCAAGATCCTGCACACTAGCCAGCTTCTTCTCCATATCGGTCAAGGCTTCTTGAAGGGGCTTGCGGGTCGCATAAGTATTCTGGCAGTATCGAATAAGCGCAATATACTGGAACTGGTTATTGTTAGCTGGCGTCATGACCTGTGGGTGACATGACGTACGCGCAATGCCTCCATCTCTTTTCCGCTACCATCGAGGCGGATGGGAGGCGCGGTGAACCATGCGAGCGGAATGTTAGGATCGTATTCATCTTTCTTGAAGCCGCGTATCGAGAAGAGATCGCGCGGCTCACTGTCGCCTTTCTCTTTGATACAGACGGGACAGGGTGATTGGGGTCGCTGTCCGGCTGTATGGAAAGGCGGTCCTGTCGTGGCTGTCAGCAGCTGCCTAATGTGCGGTCGCGCTTCACTTACCGCCGCCCTCCAAATGACTGCTGCAGAAGACATGACAGCAACTGGCGAGGAACAGGCGCGTCACAAGGCGCTCTTTCGGGTTGATACCATCTGACAGGCCACGGACTGTCTCGTTGTGGCCTTCGTAGACATCGGCGAAGGAGGCGCAACACACCGAGCAGGCGTAGATGAAGTTGAGGGGATCAGCACCCAGCTCTGTTGGTCCCTTCTCCAATACGGCGCTCATGACTACGGTTGCGACGATGTGGAAAGAGGACAGGAGTGACGTGGGGGTGGGAGGTGGGTGCAGTCGAGATATGGAAGTGACGGCGAGGCAGTCGCTGTCAACAGCGCCAAGACATCAACACACGTCGTGCTTTCCCTTCCCGACGCGGTGACGGACGATAAGAAACAACAAAGGATGCGAGGTGAAGAATCGACACAAACGCACGGTGAGACACAAGCAGACATGAATCAGACATTCGGACACGTGCGCTCCCCCTACAACACTCCGCCGCGCTTATGACAAGGGTGTTGTAGAAGTTCACTGATGGCTACACGGCGAGCATGGAAGAAATGTCTCCATATATACAGAAAACGGATCATCTTTCTCTACCTACCCAGTTCATCTTGTACTCTAAGCAAACGTCCGGCATGGGTATCTGTATCGCATTAGTGTTTTTCCTGCAAGATCAGATAAAAAGACCTACGCTGTTCCATATGACTGCTCGTTCTCCAGCTCGTATCGCTTGTGTCCGCCAGCAAGGGTGTTGTGCAGCCCGCTTGGTAGCGGAGGCATACCACCAGGTCCCAGCACATCCTTTGCCAGTCCAGTGTTCTTCTCAAACGCGACCGCCAGTCCCTTGGCGCCTTCCTCTTTCGCCGCGACCAGCGACTTTGTGCCTGCCTCGCCAATCAGCTCCTGCTTCGGTGCTGCCGCGCTTCCAACTTCGAGCAGCGCGACCGCGTCGGACTGGGTGACTGTCGAGAGCCTGGGGTATCGTCGTCGCACGTCGCGCTTCCAGTATGGGTTCTCGGCGATATCAGCGGCAGGGAGAGTGACAGGGTCGTCGTAAGAGTTGGGGTCGAGACCGCCTGGGGGTGGGTTGCGGAATTGCGGGTTCATGGGGATACCCGTGGAGCGCTTGGGGTCGAGCGCGAAGAGCCTGTTAATCGCGGCATAGATTCCGGTAGGCTGGACGGTGTATTTCTACAGGTCTACAGTCAGTACCCGTGTTCGCAATGGTTAATGGCTGAAGAGGGGCGGCGAGGTAAAGGCATTCGAGATCGGTTCGGGCTGCGTACCGAAAAGACAGTAGTCTTCACATTCTTGGCGACAGACATCTTGAGGGATTGGCCTTCCAGACAGACTGCAAGGGTGTCAATGGGTCAATGGGCCGGTACCGTGCTGTTGCGCGTTTGGGTCGACTATCGTGACGCTTGGTGATGTTCGCGAAGCTCGATGGATGCCAAGACGGCACTATCCGCTTTGATACTCGCGCCTTTTCATTCGTCAGGCCCCGGGGTCTGTCGCGAACACCAAGACCTGCGACTACACTCGCAATCTTCCGCCTTCGCTCTGATCTCAATTATACACCAGACTGCAGTCATTGCCTCCAGCCGAACGCTCGTCCCATGAGGTACTGGTGCTTCACGGTCAACGTGGCAGGCGATGAGAGCGTTAGCGATACCTCTCGATTACTCGCCTCTGAATGCTGCGTCTATAATCTTTGCCGGATCTGAGAAAGCATACAGCTCGAAGCGTTGATAGTAGATGGCTTGCAGCTCCAGCTTGCATCACTGCCCAGGTGCTTTCTACCACCCCCTTAGCCGCAGTGAACTTATTGTGTGCCTGCTAGTTCAAGATGATATGAGCCCGCGTCTGTGCACGCGTTGTTGACTATGTACCTAGGTATGCACGATGCAAAATCGTTCCTACCCCACTGCCGTTGCAACCGTGATTGTTGCCAGGCTTACGCGCACGATATCCGCGCCCTTCCAATGTGAAAAAGGTGGGATGGCACGGGTATCCGCACTAGTCTCCTCGCTTGCTGTGATATCCGCTGCACGTGATTGCGACGCGGCGTTCTGCATCGATATCCGACTTTAGCCGTGACACGCCGCTACGTATACCCAAGACACCCGCTCGCCGATTCTGCGATGAGAAGGGCACGAGACTACTCCACAACGCTGTTAATCTTTGTCATCGCGATGAAGCTGGGATCAGGGAGGGTATTGCGGGAGCTGCGGATGGTGGTGGAGGGTGAATGAGTACTTATGTACCTTTATCTGCACAGGATCTCGTTGGTGAAACGATTTTGGTACTCTCCCGAGGTCCTTCGTGCACGCGAACTGTACAACTGCACACGTGTTTGTGGCAATGATCTTTGTTCGATACCAATAACACAACACACATTCAACTCGCCTTGAGCTGTCGCAAACATGGCAATTCTGTTCCTACTGGCCTCCATCTTCGGAGCGCTGGTTCTCTACGTACGTTGCTCCCCGTTCTCATGGCATTGAAAGCTAACACCATGCTCAGATCTTCGGAGTGATCTTTTATCGCCTGACTTTCCATCCTCTTGCATCATACCCAGGCCCTTTCCTCGCAAAGATCACAGATATCTATCTGGCGTACTACGCCTACAAGGGCTCTCGGCATCTCGCTTTCCACCGCGCGCACGAGCAATATGGACCGTACGTCCGTCTTGGACCAAATCTACTTTCTGTCAACACCGCCACTGGTCTAAAGACCATCTATGGATTCCGATCAAATGTTAAGAAGGCGTCGTTTTACGAAGCGTTCCCCAGCACACCCAAAGCGGTTAGCGTCCATAGCTCTATTGACAAGATGCAACATGCACGCAAGAGACGTGTCATGAGCCACGCCTTCAGCGACTCGGCTATCAAGAGTCTTGAGAAGTATATCCTAGCAAATGTACGTGTTGGCTGCGAACTGCTCGGACGCAAAAGCAACAATTGGTCTGCCGAGAAGAGCCTCGCCGATGAGAAGGATGGTGGCTGGAACGACGCTTGGAACGCTGCGCATTGGTGCGAGTGGCTCGTATTCGACATCATGGGTGATCTAGTATTCGGCAAGGCTTTTGGCATGTTGGAAAGCCCTACCAATCGTTTCGCAACTCAGCTGGTTGGCAACGCGGCACACCGACATCTCATCTGCGGAACGCACCTTACCATCCACAACTGGCACCTGGACAAGCTCTTCTTCCGCAAGATTGCAGGCCAGCGGGCGCAGTACATGCAGTACAGCAAGGGCCAGGCTATGGAGCGAACGAAGTTGGGCGTCGACGTTGATCGTAAAGATTTCTTCTACTACCTGCTCAACGCGAAGGACCCAGAAACCGGCAAGGGCTTCAGCATGGATGAGCTTTGGGGCGAATCAAACCTGCTGATCATCGCTGGTTCCGATACAACTTCCACGGCTATGGCTGGCGCCTTCTTCTATCTCGCACACAACCCCGCAGCGATGCAGAAAGTCTGCAAAGAGATCCGGGAAACATTCAATGGTGTTGAGGAAATCGTAACCGGACCCAAGCTCAGCGGCTGCTCGTTTCTACGCGCTTGCATCGACGAGACCATGCGCATGACACCCCCAGTCGCCGGTGCTCTTCCCCGAGAAGTCCTTGCCGGTGGTCTGGATATCGATGGTCGCCACATCCCTGCCGGATGCGACGTGGGCGTCCCAATCTACGCCATTCACCACAACGCCGACTACTTCCCTCAACCGTTCGACTACATTCCTGAGCGATGGCTATCTGATCCATCAGCGAACCCGCTTCATAGCAGTCTCCAGGCAGCGCAGTCGGCGTACAACCCCTTCAGCATCGGTCCTCGTGGATGCATTGGCAAGGGCCTCGCGTATGTTGAGCTGTCGGTAACGATTGCCAGGGTACTTTATCTGTATGATCTGAGACTGGCGCCGGGCACGACGTTGGGTGCTGGAAGCAAAGACTTGGAAGTCGGTAGGACAAGGGCGTCTGAATATCAGATCCAGGACGTCTTTGCGAGCAAGAAAGACGGGCCAGTCTTACAGTTTAGGGCTAGATGATCCCTAAGTAGCTTGATTAATGAACTGTCTTGTTACAAATCTCGGAGACGTGTGATAAGATCTTTTTCTGCTGTGCCAGTATATCAAGTGGACGAAAGCTTGGTCGAGCTGCAAAGGACTGACCGGCGCGGCGGTCGCGGGTTCGCTGCTTTCGTGACAGTGTTATCGATAAGCCAGGTCTTGGCAAGCCAAGGAACTTTCTCTGTTTAGCGCGATAATGGCTGGCGTCTTTTCGAGCAGACGCGATCATTCGCCATCACCTGGGCATCGATTGCGGATGCACATACCATCACCTTCGGACTAACACAATTGACTATGGCTGTACCCAGGATACTCTCTCGTGGGCGCTGTCTCTTTGCTCGGACAACGCCTTCCGTACGCGTTGCTCAGTCAGCTGTTCCGTTGATCAGAACATCAATTACGAAGCGAGAGTTCGCTGCCAGCCAGCTGAGGCGGGAAAATATCATCGAAACACCGTCGAGAGGACCAGAGATTGCACTCACTGATGCGCGCACTCCGACATCAAGCGCATCATCAGGGATTGCTTTACTGGGTATACCAAAGCGACTGACGAGAGGAGAGGTCGAGGATCTACTACGATCAAAAGGATGCACCGTGTACGTCTTATAACATTTCTTTGGAGATTTCGCAAACAGGGTTTCGAACTAATTTTCACCCAGCAAGAGATTGCAGATGCGTCTTGATCGCTACACTTTCCAGAACGACACCAGGTGTTTCGCGGAACTTGGAAGCGAAGCAGAGGCTGCCAAGGCCATTGCAGAGCTTAATGACGCAGAGCTACAGCGCAAGAAGCTTATCGTCAGGCCTCTCAAAGACGACTTCATTTGGGGCCCTGTGCAGGACAAGCGAGACCACAAGTACGCTACTCGCTACTTCTTTGACGAGGGCCCCGCCGCTGCACTCGAAGCTGTACACCCATTGCTCGAAGGTCGTCGCTTGATGGTTAGAGTTCAGACACCCGGTTGGACGTCCAATACCAGCATCAACAAACAGAAACAGAACGCGCTGCGGATACTTGACGAGCAATTCGCCAAACATGGTACCATCGAACGCATCAGTGACTTCGCGCCATTCTATGGTGATAAGAAAAAAGAACCGCGCATTCTTTGCTTCATCGATTTCGCAACCAAAGAGGGCGCAGACAAAGCGATCGAGAACATCCACGATACGGAAATCGAGGGTCGTTTGACGTGGCTGACGCGTTCTGAGACCAATCAATACAGGAGCCACCAAATTGGGAAGGTAGCCCCAGAGGCGCTCAAACAACTACAAGAACGTGGTGTGGCGCCTAAAGACGAAGAGCTTCACGAGGACAAGTTTGTCAATCCGCTACCGAAGAAGGAATAGTCAAAGCAACGATGGTGGGACGTGTGTGTTACATGAGCTGAGACTTTACTCGACTTACATCATAGTTTTTTGTCAGCACTGTGTTTTAACCGCAGGCATTTGTCGACCTTTGTACGTTAAAGAAAATTCCATCATTATACGAACACGGTGACTAAGAGGGGCGGGGCGCAGGTAGGCAGTGCGTACCAAATTAAAAAGTTCCGGCTGGCTTGCATCTTGTCTCACACCCACCACAAGTCTTCGATTCTTCCATAGTACCTAAAGTTATAGTACAAACGTTACACAAACCCCTTCGCTCACAACGTGCAGGTAGCAAAGAAGCTTTACGCAACACGCATGTATTTGGGCGGGCGCTTGCCCTTAAGTTACCAGCTTATATTTTCCAGCTCTTTAGCGTCACTCTCTTCCCAAGGAAACAATTGCTCTGAAGCCTTGATCAACCGCTCATGATCCTCCGATCGCGGTTCGATCGAACAACGGTATGGCACAGGGTGACTGATCGCTCCCGGCTCGAACTTCACCTCCGGCTCCACAACGCGACCATCTCCATCAACGAACTTGGTGATGTCAAACACCGCGAGAGTCTGGGCGATGGTAATGAAGAGCGCGTTATCCGCCACGTATCGGCCCGGGCAGATGCGGCGACCATATCCGAAGATGAAGTTTCTAGGGTCAGGCTCACTCTTATGAGTGGGTGTTTCGAGGAAACGCTCTGGTCTGAACACCATTGGGTCGGGGTAGACTTCAGGGTCGTGCGTGAAGTGCCAATTATTGGGTAGAAGGATGGAGCCTTTCGGAATGCGATAGCCGCGGCAGGTGTCTTCTTCCGTGCTGCAGTGTGGAAGGCACATTGGTGCGACGAGGTGCCAGCGGTGGGTCTCTTTCATGATTGCTTCGATGTAAGGAAGACTTTCGCGGTCTTTACTGACGGGTAGCCGGCCTCCGCCAATAACGCGATCTAGCTCTTCTTGGGCCTTCTTTTGAACTTCCGGGAAGACAGTCATGGCAAGGAAGAAAGTCATGATGGAGGACACAGTCTATTGATTGAGTCAGTAAAGTAACAGAGGCGCCGATATCTGCATACAAGCTTACCGTATCAGCACCGCCCAGGTAGAGCGCCAATGCAGTCCACTTATGAACAAACTCCATCTCAGCATCCGAACCGAGACCTTCAATGCATTGCGACAAGAAAGACGGCGAATGCCTCTTCTCTCTCATTTGCTTCTTCACGAACTCATACGGTTGATTCGTGCATTGGCTGAGCTGCGCCGCCATTCGTCTCGCCGTATCTTTGAACCCCGTACCTGGCAGCCATGCTGGCAAGTACCGCACTAGCCGACGTCAGAGGCCATATTAATCATCAAGAAGCGATACTCACAGAATGGGAAGATGTCTACCGACCACTTCCCAGGAACTGTAGCATCGGCGAACTGCTCCATAGTCTTGGCGGCCATATCAACGAAAGGGTCGTTGCCATTGGCGACAGCAGTGTAGCCGTAGGTGATCTTGAGAATGACACTGCCAGCTTCTTTTCGTATATGATCAAAGAGCTTGTCGGGCGACTCTAGAAGATTGAGCAGGAAGTGTGCGGCTTCCGTCTCTTGCGCTTTATCAAATACGGACACGGAAACATTCGTGCTCGCTATCTTGGTGATATTTTTGCGCTGAATTTTCCATTCTGCGGAATACGGGGTCATCGCAATTGCATGACGCCATCCTACCCTGTCCGCATGGTCAGCGAGCACTTCCCTCACCTTACTATGGAGCTCTCCACATACATGTCACCACTAAAGGTCTGGCTGGGTCTCGAAGAATGAATCGCTGAGCGATCGCGCAACAGCTCGAATGCGATCTCAGGGTCGTTAATGATGATGAAAGTCTGCCCTAGCACTGTGACGGAACTAAGAGGGCCATAGACATCCTTGTGTCGTAGCCAGTGGTGGCACTCAAGCATGCCGGATTTGGGCATATCGTTAACATTTCCAAGGATCGGAAGGCCCTTTGGGCCCGGGGGAAGAGGTCTCGCATTCTTTCTCCCCAGATGCCAACGGGTGGCGTAAAGTATGGCAAATGCAGCGAAAGCAATAGCGATCGTGGCTGATAGTACGATAGACATGGTGATTACAGTGATGAGGAAAGCCAGTTGCCGGGATTGCAACACGATCGAGATATATGTCCTGCCAAGCCTGATCCTTCGCCATATCAGTATCTTCCTGCGTGATGACGGTTCGCTTAGAACGGCTGCGCCGCATCAATGCAAATACAAAGTGCTCGGGAATATCTCCGCCAGTAGAATACAGCGTAGCAATTCCCGTAGGATTTGGGACGTGTCGAAAGGGTAAATCTGTCAAATTCTGGACGTCAATGTTATCGGTTGCGGCACAGACCTGTCAAGGAATGGCAAGCCCTGGAGTCTACCAGTGATTGTCTCCTATTGCGCGCGGATCATTCCAAGGCATGGTAATTTGACAGGGCGACTGAAACAACGTCCATGATCCATCGGATCCTGCGAGCTGTCAGACGCTCAAGAGAGTAATCCCCTTAACAGATCGTCGCTGACCTGAGGTATAGATCATGCGTCATGTTGGACATTAGCAGACATTGCGCCGCTACACATCTTTTCACTCTACCATCGTCGCGATGAGGATCTTCCGGTGCTTTACAGCACTCGCCGTCTTCGTGCTACCTATACTCGCGCAAGACGATTTCCTGCGAAAATTACCGACCTGTGCAGTCAGTCGATGACCGAACCTTTGTGGCACCGGCGGCTAAGAATCACAGGCAAAGTGTTTCCAAGCTCTTGTACCCTCGAGCAATTGCAAGCCAGACAACTTTGACTGTCTGTGTGCCGATACCACCTTCCAGACCGCATTCGCAAATTGCAATGCTGGGAACTGTACTGTTACCGCATCACTCAGTGCGACCAACGAAACCTACGCGGCTTGCGGCATACCGATCAGGGACGAGAGCGAGACAATGATCGCTGTCACGACATCTATCGGCGCTCTTGCTGTAACAATGGTTATCTTGCGACTGACAGATCGGTTCTTCTCAGCCAACGCAAAGCTTGGGCTGGACGACCTACTCATCGGGCTGGCTGGGGTAAGTCATGAGCGTTGAGCGTGCAGGGCGCTAGAGCTGACGAGGGGTAGTTGGCCTCGTTGTTTCAGAACGTCCCTGTCATTGTCGGTAAATCCCTCCCAACACTCCATCTATAGATGAAATGGTCGACTGATGGGCCTCCTAGCGGCTCGTCTCGGATTCGGAAGAGACATGTGGGGGATATCGCCAGCGGCGATAACAAATAGCTTCAAGGTAAGCCTCGCCTTTAGCGCCCGCTATGAAGCTAAATTCCGCTGCAGTGGTTGTACGTTAGCTATTTCATGTACCAAATCGCAGAAGCCTTCTGTCAACTGTCCATCCTGGCTTTTTACCTGCGGATCGCAACCTCGGCAAGACTAAGGACGTCTACGTACATCCTGATGGGGATCGTTACCTGCTTTGGCATTGGTAATACAGGAGCTATGATGTTCCAATGTCAGCCTATCTCATTCTTCTGGGACGGGTGGAAAGGCGAAACAAGTGGCCGATGCACCGTCGACGTTCGGCTATTTGGATTCATTCGCGGCGCCATTGAGATCATGCTCGACGTGGCAATCCTATCGTTGCCTTTGCCCATGCTAGCGAGACTACAAATGTCCTGGAAGAAGAAGGTCCAGATTATTTCTATGTTCGCTGTGGGCTTCATCATCTTCATCGTCAGTTGCCTTCGCTTATGGGCTCTCGTCCGATTTGATCAGAGCTCAAATCCGACTTGTGAGTACTGCTCCTCCTGTTGGCTGCACAATGGCTGACCGCGCAATCATAGACGACAACGTATCCGGTCTTTACTGGTGTGCAACCGAAGCCAACCTCTTTATCGTAGTCGCATGCATGCCGGCCATGCATGCAATATATCAGCATACGCTTTCAAGGATATGCAGCAAATCCGAAAGCTCCGGGAAGAGCAGCTACGTCTCTAGTGACGAACGTCATCGTATGCGAAGATCAGGACATCGACTGTCTCTGGGTGGTATTTCGAAGGCTATCGATATTCAAGTCAAACGCGAGGATCTCTCGGAGTCGGATGTCGAACTCGTAGGCCGGGCAAACTATCAATGATGCTTTGGGAGGTGGAAGGCCGCGCGTGGGGTTGCGAGCGACGCATCAGGTGTGTAGCGAAGACTGGCGACATCTCTGTTCTCGATGACATGTAGACAGCATGACTAATCGTCGCGAACTTCGTTCTGGCAATGCCAAAGCTTCCGCGCTGCACATGTCTGCTTAGTTGTGAGATGGTAGAAGCTGCATTATCTAGAGGTAGCAGCCAATGACGTCATTACCTACCTACGAATCACCTAGCCTGTTCGGGCAGACCATGAAGACTGAAGGGCAACACTTCTGTCCGTTTTCGTTCCTCTATTGTCTGGCGCCCACTTCGCGAACATAACAACTAAGCTTTGCTACAGTGACCACTGCATCATGGCGCTCAACCCCGAGTCGACTGGTCTGACGATTACAACAGGCGACCAGATGTAAGCTCGCATCTCCACCTTGAAGGCTAACGCGTACAATACTGTTCAAGGCACGGGGACATAATTGCTAACTGGAATAGTGCGCGGGTTGACGAACTCATATCGCCTTTTCTACGACTTCCTGCAGAACTTCGCAACCTCATCTATCTATTCACGTTTACAGGCTCTATGATACGTATGCATCCGCGGAAAGGCGAACAAAGCGCGACCAACCCTATCGGTCTCATTTGCTGCTGTCGGCAGCTCCGCCACGAAGCCAACTCACTCTTCTATTCTACAGCGACCTTCGAAATGGAACTGGCCATGCCTTATAGCCACGAAGCCGCTATCGTCGCCATTAGAGCTGAGCGGTGTGCGCGGATCACCTCGATTCAAACCTCTATGTTGTCGGTAGAATTCCAATATGTACACTGGGCTTACCCGGCGAAATGGTTCCAGGAAGAGGTTGAACCTCAAGGGAGGGCTAACGCAAACGCGTTCCCGGCTTTGAACACGGTTCACGTCAAAGGTTCGAGGCTACAATTGTCAGCCCTCAGTTCCGATACTAGGGCTCACCTTGTGCGCGCATTGCGCCTTGTATATGGAAAGCCCGCCATCGAGGTTGTATTTGAGGCAGGACTGGAGGGTGCCCTGAGAGCTGCCGATGATGGACAACCGTGAAGGCGAGCCGATTCTGGTCATTGTCAGTCGCTAGTGACTTACTCCGTTTTCACGACGTATGTATCGGGTCGATTGCAGGTCGTCAAGGCACGGGGGGTGAATGGAAAACCGTGTGCTCCTGGAAAGCTTGAGCTGAGGCACTGCCATTAAACCCCCACGCGCCCTTGATACCGCAGTTGCATCTAAACACCTACACTCTCTCATAATTCTTTTCAAGTGTCCAACTCCAACCACCAATATGTCCTCAACACTCACATCAGAGATGCAGGATTGGATTATGGCTCCCAGTAGAATACAAGCCATGTAAGCGGCCTTGCATGTTCGTTGATCAATCACTAATAGGCATAGTACAAAGAGAAATCAGCTTACCTCGGCTCTTCTTCGGCTTCCTGGTGAGCTGCGTAATAAAATCTGGGAATACAGCTGTCTAGGCAGAACGATCAAGTCGATTTCGTCCACATACGAAGGTGCGCCAATCTCTAACCGCGAGCCTGTTGGCCTCCTCTTCGCATGTAAGCAAATGCGCTGTGAAGCGACTCCACTCTTCTACCGCTTGTCCACCTTCGATATCGGAGACTTCAAGAGGTGGGAAGACCTAACGTCCATTCTGTCCACGCCGCAAAACCGGACGATTACCACGATTTGGCTCAAACCTGTGTGTCGCCTCGTTCCACATTCTCAACGCGCGCCCCAGCATGCCATTAAGCGTATCGGCCTCCGGAATGTCAAATCCAAATCGTGGCGCCTGTTTTGGGGCACTGCTTTACAGGCATACTTCCATGGACATGAACTGGATGTCATACCTCTAGGATGGATGAAGACTTCGAAAAGGTACCTTCGCCCAACCCAGAAAAATAAGATAGGTCGTGACTGTAATCGCTTGATGGATGGGCACATGATAGTCTGTAGTGATGCCGAACGTTAGGAGCGACAGCCCGATTCCTTGGATAAAAAAAGTCTATTGACTGCCACCGGAAGCTGAGTCGGGGGTCGCGTGATCGGAACTGTGCCCGTGTGGAGCACAGGCAATGACCAGGCAGAGCAGGAACTGGATAGATGGCGGCTTTAGCATGTGTGCCAGCGATTTAGATGGTCGGACAACGAGAAGGATGATTAGAATGCAACCTTGGAACGGTCTTTAGGATAATCTCCACCGGTGCAGTCGCGAACTAGGAGCATTATGATTGCTGACAGTGACGTAAGCTGAGATGGAATGCGGGGGGTGTTCGGCCGAAGCGGTTAGCCTCGGCATCGGGGATGATGGCCGCGCCGAAGGCATCTTCGTAACAACGCGAGTTGTGCCCTTACGCCTTGTTTTGACCCACTGTGATACTACCACTCGAAATGAGCGCGGATGGTCAGACGCCGAGAGTGGTACCTCCAAGTCGACGAAGAGACAAGCCCATCTTGAGTTGCACCCTTTGTCGACGACGCAAGTAAAGAATCAACTCACCTGACCGGAAGAATTGCATGCTAATTGTCTGGAGGTTGAAATGTGATCGACAACAGCCATGCAAAACATGTGTCGATCGCGGACTCTCGCTGTCGTGCGTCTATGTTCGCAACCCACCAGTGCAAAAGGAACCCAAAATCCCGAACAGCGTCCATGACAGGATTGATCAACTCGAGAAGCTCGTCACCAATCTCATCGGTGGAAACGCGGTTGATACAGCTAATCCCGCGCTATCTAGCCCATCAAAAGTGCGGCAACATCACAATGGAGGAAACAATGGTGACTTGCCTGGCACGCCGGATCGCGTAAATCTCAGCTGCGATGCAACAAGCTATACGAACAGTGGACATTGGACAAGCATACTTGATAGCGTACGTGAAACCTCTCACAGAGACTCTTACCTCTCTAATTCCAGCCCAGATATCGGAGCTGCGCGAACATCTCGACCAGGTGCCCGTATCGCCCGATCCAGATGATGAAGTGGTGAATGAAGTACCCGGTCCAGAGCTGCTGTTTGGACGTAATGCCCATGCGACTAGAGAAGAGCTCCTCGCTGCTCTTCCTCCACGGTCAGAAGCGGATCGACTCATTGATACATTCTTCATATCAATGGAATCACACCCGAGTATGTTCACTACCTCGATTGAAGAGCGCCCACTGATGTCTCCAGCCCTCATTCACAAGCCGACCTTTCTTAAACAGGTGAGACCATATGGTCATCTCCACCTCTGGTAGCTAATCGCCATACAGTACGATGAGCTATGGAGACAACCATTCGAAACTTCAACGATGTGGTTGGGTGTACTTTACGCTGCACTGGCTCTCGGCTTTCGCTTCCAAGCCGCGGTGAACACTCATCAGCTTGGCGAGACTGAACTGGCTCCTGATCTGGTGCAGATCAACTTCTATCGCGAGAAGGCTGCGCAATGTAAGCAGAAGCTGAGTACAAACTACATGTGACGCAATTACTGAGTCCGCACGTCGATATCTAGGTATGATTCTTGCAAACTATACCAAAACACCGCCATACACGATCGAAGCGTTCTTATTGTATTTTGGTACCGAATTCCTACGCTCAACCGACAGCCAGTTCAGCATCTACATGCTTGTTGGCATGCTTGTACGTCTTTGTTTCCGAATGGGATACCACAGGGACCCGTCGAGATTTCCGAACATCTCGCCTCACGAAGGTGAGCTGAGACGTCGTAAATGGCTCGTAGTCATGTCGCTAGATTTTACCACCTCTTCTCAAGCCGGACTGCCACGGACGATCATGCCGCAAATGTACGACACTCAAGAGCCCCGCAACTTGGGTGAGGACGACCTTCACGAAGACATGCTAGAGCTACCACCCTCAAGGCCCGAAACTGAGTTGACGCAACTACTTTATTCGATCGTTCTCACAAGGTTGCGAAGTGTGCAGGCCAGGATTGTGGATCTCGTCAATGCTACATCGCTGCCACCGTACGGAGAGATCACGGAGATGGACGCCACACTAAGAGATGTCTTCGAAAAGATACCACAATCGCCAGCATCAAACACCTTCGACGATCTTAGTACCGATTTATCACCAGACTTCATGCGCTACACGTATTTGAACGTAGCCTTCTTGAAGGCCGAGCTTATGTTGCATCGACCCTACTTCGTACTCGGCCGAACCGATAGCAGATATACATACTCCCGCAGGGTCTGCTTGAACGCTGCTATAGAGATGCTTCGCCTCCAGAGCAAGCTTGACGCTGAGGTCCAACCAGGAGGTCGACTAACTTCACCAGGGTGGCGTCTCTCTACCTTGAGCTGGTACATGTCTTCCATTATTGCGCAAGACTTCTTACTCGCGACTACCATCTTGGTAGTCGAGCTTGATGAGGAACTCATTGCTCCCATCCCACTGGGTTCTGAGCTTATGGAAAGCGGGGTGCAACTGGACCAAGCGTCCCCGACGCAAGAGGAAATCGTCGCGTCGTTGCGCTCCGCTTATCACATCTGGATCAGGGCTAGCAAGAGATCGCAGGAGGCACGGAAGGTTGCTACAGCCGTGAAGCTTGTTCTCTCTAAAGTTCACGGCAGTGGGGTACAGGCTACCGATTCGGCGCACGGTGAGCCGCATCTTATTCACTACCCGCTTACATCTACTAACGTCATCGAAAGCGGCTCACATAGGTGCCCAACTTGATTTGACTTCCCCATCCCAGATTTTCGACACCAACGATCTTGGATTCGCTGTTCCCGACTCGGATGCATTTGACATGGGCAATAGTGCTTTTGGTCACCCATTCGATTTTGGCTTCATGCCAATGGATCTGGACCAGTATACCTTACCTCTCGATTGGGTACGTTTAGCTCGGCTCATCAGGTGCTGTTGGACTAATCCATGATTAGGGCGATGCGTTTCCCAACCTCCAGCCGCATCCTCTTGGACAATATCCCCCAGGATCGTTCTTCTAGCAGTAGATAAACTGCGCGTTCGAGTATCTTACCAACTCTCAGTCACTCTCCGACAACCAAAAGGCTTTGGCAAATGTACTTGAGCGACGTGGTATCGCTCAAGCATTATGTGGAGAGGCCACCATCGTCGCTCCTAAAGTTCGGCGTTTCAGTCGCACTAGTGAAGCGCTCCCCGTTTCTGCGGAAGCTACCACCTCGCATTCGCGAACTTCACGACCGCTATCAGTCCGGCACGACACATACTCCCGATGCGTGGGCCCGGCCATGCGCAAGTTGTTTGGATGTCGACGAAACATCTCAGACCCCATCCATCTGAAGCTGGTTGTTGCTCAATGCCACGCTTTGGCCACGTCCTGCGACGCCGAAACAGGAACGCTGATCGCCAAATTCGCACAACCATCGCGATCTGGCGACTAGCAGGCTGTTTGAAACCACCGGTCTATCCCCGCGCAAGGCTACATGTGCCGTATCCGCGACGGTATATAGCAGGTCCATCATGCAACACTATGATCATGCGACAAGCCTACCACGTACATCCATGCTTCCCAGACATCGAGATTGAAGATTCTCGATAACCAGGAACAGTTGCGTCATGCTGCACACATATTGAAGCGCCTTACTTATCATCTCTCTGCGACAGTGCATATGTCTTCTGCTATGGACATCATATACCCGTCCTTATGTACTGACATCCGTCAGCACTGTCAGTCTCGCCGCTACCGCCTTTCAACCACACGGTGTGTCGATGAGCAAGATGGATCACATAGAGGAGACCTTCTACACGGGGAAAGAGATCGCAATCGAGCCCGATCTTGGAGACTTGCGGAAGTCTACCGACAAGGCCCTGCCGGCGCCGCCCAAGACACCGAAGAGGGTGTTGATGAAGTACCGGTTCTCTGCGATCCTTTCGATCGCATTCGCGGTCGCAAGCTTCGTCTTCACGCTGGTACTGGTACTGGCGGGGAGCGATGAACATATGTTTGGTGGACAGTACATCGTGGCAGTACGTATACCGACCTCGGTGAAATGAAGACAGATGTTGACGAACTGCAGCTGAATACAACTACGATCGCCCGAGAGAGCTCGCAGTTAGATGCAACATCGCAACGATCGGAAAGCGTGGACGGCGAGACACTAGCAGACGTCTACTATCTCTACCTCAGGACAGTTTGTTCGGGCTCTATTTCCGATGCTCAAGATGATGCTTCCGATACTATTGTCGTAGAACTATGCGAAAGCTATCGCGAAGCCAGCGACAGTAAGTAACACAACTACGAAGGTGTTTGAGGCTCGACTGACCATACTTCTGTAGGGCTAATAACACTGACAACGCCAACTAACGGGTCTCAAGACCCACTCTCCCCAATCATCCTAGTCTCGACACTCCTGAGGACTATGGCTACCGTGTTGGCCGGCGTACGATACACCGTCTTCGCTTCCTTACTCGTCTCGCTCGTCGGTGCTGGCTTCTCCGCCGTCTCCGCCATTCCAGCCATCATCTTTCCACACTCAAAACTTCTCGCCTACTTCAACATCTTTTGGCCGTTCCTTGCGAGCGCATTCGCCTTCGTCGCCGCCGTGTTGCTCACGGTGTTGATCTCTGGGGTTTTCTCGGTGGCTGGTGACATCATCGACGTTGCTGGTGGAAAGCTGGATCAAGGCACATCAGTACTTCTGATCGTATGGCTGGCATATGTACTAGTGTCGTTGTCGGTCGCTTATTGGGGCGTGATATGGCTCGTGGAAGTCAGGCGATCAGGCTTCACCAGGAGAAAGAGAAGTGATGAAGAGGTCGGGAACTGGAAGAATATTGGGAAAGAACTATGGAATGACGTAAAGGGAACGAAACGATTATGATACCCCGCTCATATGTCGTACGCGGCACATCGTAGCAAAAGCATTCAGGTTGACTGTGCGTTACATTCCTGAGTATCTCGTGCTATGGTGAACGTGCACACACCCGACTTGTGCAGGTGCTGATCGGTACTTGCTCGCATATTTTCCAGCATACCCAGTCAGATCAGAGTCATATGTTGAGAGTGTGCATCTTGGGGCGGGATCCAGTGCTCGTGCGGCGTGGAGAGTCACTTTCTGAGTTGTGTCAAAGCTCTGAGTTTCTTTGTGTCGAGTTGGCCCTCAACGGTACGCGCCAACGATTGGTTATCACGGATACTCGCTTCCGTCAGAGTCATATCGACTTCTGTGTGGTGGCACAACGAAGGCTGGTAAAACCATCAGGTGGTCATGAGTGCGCTCGCAGTGACTGACCTGCCATGACTGACTCTACCCACTGGGAGCCACGTAATCTTCCGCTATGCTACTCCTTTTGAGTACAGTCACTCATTTCTACACTATAAAAGGCCTGTTCCGGTATTTCATTACTTCTACACTAACAAGACAGTATTCTACGGTCTGACAATCAGTCCAGCGGCTACACATATCAACCGCCAACAAATTAGCACCCACTACAGCAGCAACTTCGGACTTGTCGCCTTCAGGTCTATTCACAACCAAAGATGTCCTCTGCGATGGGCCCACCGGCTAAACCGCCGCCCAAACTGACTCCTAAAGACCTTGAACACCACAATGAATATTATGATAGAATTGGGCGATACAAAACCACGGAAGAAATCGAAAGTGAAGGAAAATCCATCCAGTCTTACTGGGTTGAGATCAACGAAGGGAGGCCTTATGAATGGAAGCGCCCTCCAAGCAAAGTCCAATCACGCTTCACTGTTCTTAAAGAAGAGGGAAAAGAAAGGAAGTTTCCGGAATACGACGATTACTGGCACACAAAGCTGTTGGATGACCTCAACCAGGCTGGTGGTGTCATCAGAAACATCGTAGCAATGGATCTTGGTAGTCTTTGCTACAGCGAAGACCACCAATTTGAGATCGCCGCGCGGGCACATCTGTTCGCTTTCAACATTCTCAAGGCATTGTCCGACGCGGCGAACAAATCCAAGGAGTCCGGAAAAGGCGATCCACTAAGGGGGGCTGTTTTCGTCTGCGAGGATGTCCGCTACGGCAAATATGATCTCAACTTTCTCCACACGGACTACCTGAGCGATGGACGGGAGGGATGGCTCAGTGACAGGCGCATCAGACCCTACACCAGCAACGAGGGTATGGGTTGGTGGGGCACTGACGGAGGCAACGGCGACTACATCTTCATCACCCTCAACCCGATGAATCCTATTCGCCAATATCTTGCCAGGTTACTCTCCAAAACCGAGAATCTGACTGACAGTGAAAGAGCTGCAGAGAAAGGGACACTTATGGGGAAGCTTATCAAGCCTCGCGCAATCATTTGTCGAGATGCAAATAAGTCAGGCGAATACCAAGATCCGACCGATCCTCATGTCAAGGACTGGTTCAAAACGTACTACGACCAAGTACATAAGTTTGAGGATGAAAAGATATTTGGGGGAGACATCTGGCTCTACACCTTGAAATCTGAGATTAAGGGCAATGCCCCTTCGGCTTCGAGTGTACAAGGCTCAGCTTAGGTTCATATTGGGACTTCGGAAAGAAGTAATGATATATTGATGGTGATGGTATACTACAGTGTGGAACGGCCAATACATGGCTTCCAAGGTTGTATAACTAGATGCAGGCAGTCCATAGAATGACACCGTAGTAACATACTTGGTTCTCGAAATTTCTTGTTGAACCTCAAGGCGGCACGATACTTGAATGGAACGTAAATTCGATCAGGTGTGAAAGAATGCTTATGGCTGTCGCAATCATGGTGAAAGACTGTTAGAGAACTCTCATATACCATACATTTGACCCACTGTGTGTAGCGTACTATAGGTTTCGAAAATTTCGAAAGAAGACTTCTAAGCAGATGTCTCTTGTGCAAACGCTCTGTGGCTATGCTGAAGCACATTTCATGCGTGATAAACGTGGGATGTGATGAGATCATATGCACAATGGCATGCAGTCACTGCCTTTGAAAGACACTTTCGCAACAAGAGCCGATAGGTAGTGATGCATGTCAATTCGGACATTGGCTGTAAAAGATCCGAGCATCTGCTATGGCTACATTCCTCGCATGTTACGCCCAGAGGTTGCATCATTGTACGACGTTCTTCGAGTCGTTGCAAAGTGCGCAATCACCGCACTTGCACGGTTGCCTGCAAGCGACATTCCTGTTACCAGAGCTGAACAGATCGCTTTGAGTAATCGGGATACAGCACAAATCACCTTGTATGAGTCAAGGTATTATTGCACTCATGGATAGTGGCACCGGATGGTTCGTGGGCCATTTCAGCCGTCTTAGTATCTCGCGGAGGTGAGTTCTACGTTTCACTGAACAGTCATATTATCATTGATACAACTGTGCCACGAAACAATTCGATATTAGAGTCATAGACTGAGGAGTATAAAAGGCAGCTCTCGTACGTTTCTTCTTTTGCAACCACCAAATCCATACATACATTCACACGACACAAGCTCAACAAGCCACGAAGACCAGTCCATCATCATGCAGGCGCCACAGCAAGCCCAATCGTCAGCAACAACCAACCGTATTCCTGACGCGCAAAAGGCTATGATTAGGGCTACCATTACACAGGTTCCTGACAACGAAAACGGACCATGGAGAGATTTCGACAAAGTCGCCCACGTTGGACACACGGGTATAGGCAGGCACGCTACCACTCAAGAGCTCGCCGAAGAGAGTCCGCCTTGGATCGAAGAAACTCGTTCTGAATTCGCTCTATTTTGGTATGCGCCAGACATCAGACCATATTGGTACCATAACCTTGGCGCCCCGGTAGCATCCCTGATGTTGCCGAAGATCGGCTACACTGGTCTAAAGCGTCCCGACTCCACCATAGACCGACCCAAGCCAGAACGATTTGGATACGATGATGAGTTGGGAAACATATTGTATACACGAACAACCATTCGAAGAGTGCTAGTAATGGGCCTGGGCACAATGAACAGAGCTGTAATGGGAGAGGACGGGTCCGATGAGTTCGTTCAAGCCCTCAGAGCCCATCTTTTGGCGCGCGTGGTAATCTGCGCTCTGCTCCACAAAGCAAGATTGGCCAATTCGTAAGTCTGAACCATCGCTATGAATATAAACTAACGTAGTTTTCCAAGTCCTGACGCTCTTCCGTTGGAGATCATCTTCGAGGATCCATACTACACGGAATGGGATATCAAATTTTTACGAGAGGAATTCATCGTCAACCCTCCCGAACCTCACAGCCCACTCGTGAATGTCCGCGCGAGTAATAACGGAAGTGGATGGAACGGAATAAGGCAAGACGAGAATGCGTACGCGTTCATTACGTTGAATCTGACCACTCCGCTTCGACAAGTCCTCGCTGGACACACCTGGGGCGAGGAGACACCTCACGCTGGATCCGCAAACACCCCACGATCGAAGAAACCCAGTCTCATCATTTGCCGACCCCCAAACCAACAATTCAGCAAGGACCAGAGTGATACTCGTTTTATGGATTGGCTAGAGAAGTATTCTCCCGGGATGAAACTATTCGCGGGCAATATAGAGGGCGTGGGAAGTCAATGGGCTTTTTACTTGGAGTCGGACGACTGAAGACTGGTGAAAGTAGCCCGTTGTGGCGAGTGGTACAGTGAGGCTAGCAATCTATAGATGCAGATGAATTGAAGATGAAAATGCCCATCTGACATATCTTCTACACGTAAAATGGTGACCTTAGCATGGCCTAGATTGGTGTTCTAGAAGGCAGGCCCAACGTTCCTGCGTCTGCGCTAGCGGGGTGGCGAATCAGACGAGGTTATCAGCCAATCATGGCGTGAGACAGCCCCACCGCCTCCGCTAGCGCCAAGCTCAGGGTCAAGTACTCCACAAACTTCGAGAGCTGGACCCCTCTGCCCTTCACACACTCTGCAATTGTTCTTTACGACTGCCCAATATGCGGTCTTCAGTCTCTACCGCGACAGTGCCGTCCAAGGAGCCTGTTCCCCGAAGCTTCACTGTCAAAGGGGAGAAACAGCAGGAGCCGAAAGCCCCGAATGAACACGATCACTTTTTCTGGACATACACCGAAGAGCCCCATAGGACACGGCGAATGGCCATCATCAAGGCACATCCTGAGGTATGATTACTATGAAATCGTTGCCATTGAGCATCACCTAACCGAATACAGGTAACGAAGCTCTGTGGCCCCGAGCCTCTCACCAAATACGTCGTCCTACTCGTCGTCTCGATCCAAGTCCTCTGCGCATACCTCCTCCGCAATACGCCCGTCATATCATGGACTTTCTTCCTTACCGCATACGTAATCGGTGCCACGGCCAACCAGAACCTTTTCCTCGCCATTCACGAGATATCGCACAACTTGGCTTTCCGATCGCCTCAGGCAAACAGGATCTTTGCCGTGTTTGCGAACCTGCCAATTGGCATTCCATACAGCGCCTCCTTCAGGCCCTACCACCTGACACATCACAAGTCGCTGGGTGTCAATGGTCTCGACACGGATCTGCCCACTGCTTTTGAGGCAATCTTCCTCGATTCGGTCGCTGGCAAGGCCTTCTTCGCGACCTTCCAGATTCTCTTCTACGCCCTCCGACCCATGTTCGTCTACGCCCTGCCAATGACCAAGATTCACCTCTTCAATGTCGTTGTACAACTCGCTTTCGATTTCGCACTCGTCCGATTCGCAGGAGGCAGGGCATTGGGCTATCTGATCATGAGCAGCTTCCTCGCCGGATCTCTCCATCCGTGCGCGGGCCACTTCATCGCCGAACACTACGTTTTCGAGAAGCCAAAAAAGGACCCGTCGAACCCCGCCAACAAGATCCCACTTCCCGAGACCTACTCGTACTACGGACCTCTCAACTTCTTCACCTACAACGTCGGTCTGCACAACGAGCACCACGACTTCCCTGCGATCCCCTGGACGCGCCTCCACGCGTTGAATCGTATCGCGCACGACTTCTACAAAGACTTGCCGCAGCACAAGAGCTGGGTGTACGTCATCTGGCAGTTCATCTGGGACAAGGACATCAGTCTCTGGTGCAGGATCAAGAGAGAGGAGGGCGGCCGTAAGGTTGGCGCTGGCAGTGGATGGAACGAGGAAGAATTGGGCTCCAACGAGAAGAAGGGACCCATCCCTGGTGTCCTATAGATCATTTTTAGATGGTTTGCATATCTGGCGTTCTGAGCGGTCTGGTTCCATAAGAGCATAGAATCAAGAGTATTATTTTTTATCAACAAATCCGCTATTCAATGTAGTCCATCCTTGCAGTAGCAGCAACCTCTTCCATTACCTCACATGCTGACAGCATATAGCATGATCAACATACCTCCAACCCGGCATCGCACTTCTGCCATATAGCTCAAACATGCCCAACAGCAGCAAGCTGCCAAAACGTCTTCCCCTCCATCTTCACCTCCTGACAATAGAACTGCCTCGTCATACCCACAAATACCATCTCCCCAAATATCCTCACCAACTCTGCCGCCGGCGACCCCATCGGAAAAGGTCCCTTCGTCGGTGGCGTCGACCCATTCACATCTACAGCATCCACAGGATACTGCGGATAGAACATAAGGTGAGTCGCTCTCAACGTCTGATAGAACGGAACCAGGAAGCCCAAATCTATATCCCACGTCCACATCCATGACTGCTTTACCTGCAACGGTATAGTAGGAGTAGGCGCCGCACCGATCCCTGCAAGCGTGATCCGAAGATTTATACCGTCTTTCCTCTCGGCGAAGATGGAACTAACTGCTACACTCCGGTTGTCAGGTGTAGATTCAACGGTCAGCACGACGTCTCTGATGAAGACGGTGGCAGGGGAGATGGGTGTTCGGCGCAGGCGGAATTCTATCGCAATCCATTCTCTGGTTTCTTCCCCCAGGAATGGGAGCTTGGGAGTCAGGGTCCATTCGTACTTCTTTGATATGCCGATGCTGAAGGCCCATTTGTCGTTGTTGGAGAAGGTGAGGGTTGTGCGTTGGGACGTTTCTGTTACGGGGGCGTAGAAGTAGGGGGTTGGTGGGGGATGAGTGTCTGGGGTACCTGCCGTGAAGAAGTGGGTGTTTCGGGGTGGTGGAGGGGGAGGAGGAGGTGGTGTTTGCGTTGCCCTGCTTTGCGGAGGTTCTCTTGGGCCATCAAAGTAGTGGAACCTTGGAGGCTGGAACGGGTCGTGATGCCTCGGTGCGGATCTTGGAGGTGGCGGTCGTTGGAAGCCTGGTGCATCTGAGGCTGGGGCCGGAGGAGGTCTCGCTGGGGGAGGTGGCGCAGCTGGTGCATTGGATGGTCTCACTGCCCACGCTAGCGTTCTGTCGTGAGCCTTTCTTTTCGCCGGGTCAAGCAAGACTTCGTGCGCATTTGTCGCTAGTTTGAAAATCTGTGTTCGTTGCTCGATCTCTGCTGTTGACAAGTGCAGGGTCTTGTCGGGGTGGTTCGCAAGCGCCGCTCGCTTATATGCCTTTTTGATCACGGCGTCATCAGCTTGGATATCAATACCAAGGACCTCATAGTGGTTCGCGTTAGCCATGATCAAATGCAGAAAAAAATACAAAAGTCCAAGAGGTGGCGTTGGCGGTGGGGTGTTTGTTAGCAAATACAGTTGTCCTAGAACGACAGAGAACTAAGCGTGGCGATGGTGAAAGCGAGTATGTTGGATAAAGCGCACGCTGCGAAGAGATATCAAGCGGATGTCCCCATCTCATGATCACCAGTTCAGCATCCCAGTTCTGCTGTCCATTATCTGCTTTCGTCCTCTACTATAGTCGCCCAAGAGTGGTTGCATATCGGTATGTAAACACCTACTCTTTCACAGCTCGTCAATCCTCTCAACCCGTCTTTCTTTGTCCAACACCACCCTAACCATCCTACCCTTATCATCAAATAGTCCTTCGCGCAGGCGCTCTAGATATATCTCATAGCTCGGCATATACCCATCAATGAACGCGCGAACTTGCTCATCCGACATTCCCGACCCCTTGACCTCAATCATCTTGTGCTCTTGTTGCAGCCGCCACGTGTACACGTTCCTCAGATCATCCGTGTCGATGTGAACGAAGAAGTCAAAGTGGTGAGGTCCCATGAATGCATCACAGTAGCGCTTGAGGTTGTCGTTCACCTCAAACAAGTGGGGAAGCTGATGCTTTGCAGGGGTGTTGACTGTGAGCTTTCCGGCTTTTGCCAACGAGTGTCGTTCTGCGATAAAACTCTGGGCAACGGGCTGAAAGCCGACGCACCAGCCTTCGAAGACGACAACGTCGGGCTTCTGTGAGATTGTTGGCCACTCTGATTCTGGTGCCCGGTCGCCTTCGCCGTTGTACTTGCTCTTGTCGAAGCTGGGTATCTTGAGATCGCCTTTCCCAGTATACTCTTTCAAATTGCCGAAGAACTTCTGGGCTAGCTGTTCGTCATGTGTACCAGGCTGTCCGCGAGTACGGTAGAGCTTGTTGTTGGGATCACGATCCCGCTGGGCCACTAGCTCATCATGCGTCTTGTAGAAATCGTCCAGTGAAACTGTGATCGTATGGAGACTATGGTCATTTGACAGAATCTTGACCAGCTCCGATGCCCATGTCGATTTTCCTGAGCCTTGCAGGCCAGTGATACCAAGTATGATAGGTTTTGATGACTCCTGATGTTGCGACTTGATCTTGGGAAGTAGGACCTCAAACGCCCTGCGGATGTTGTCTGGTAGGCTAGACATGACGCAAACTTTCCGGTATGTGTAGTCCTGCAATCTTGAGGTACGACCAGTGTTGGCTCTCGTCTAGCCCTGGCTGTCATCCGAAGTATATATTAGCGGACATGTATAGTCCGGAGTGAAGTCATTCGTACCCGCCGCATCGATGTCGGCCCGAGCGCACCCCGCACTTTCCACGAGCTGTCAGAGTACCATCTGTCACCACCCCAAAGACAAGGCTGCAAACCGAGAATCTGAAGATGTAACCTCCCATGCAGAGCCATGCGCTTACGGTCGTACAAACCGTTATCGCCCCTGCCGTTATATTGCCTATTCCCTCGCTACCGGCAACAACCACCTAGCACGACACCGCCGTGTCAAATTTCCACAACACCCAAACCAATAAGCTACGCAGCGGCACAACACCAAGCAAATTACCGCTGCGGCCTCGCTACCACGATCTAATGCCAGGGCGAGCAGAAGACGAGTTACAGAGTTACTGCGTTAGGAAAGAAAAGAGGAAAAGTGTGGATTGTGGCATGCGATTTCACGGTTCCGACTGTGACAGTTCACCGCCTCTTACGCTCGTGAACCACTGCAGGTGACGGGGTCGAAATTGCGGTCGCGCAAGCGTCCCAGACATGGTTACGGAAAGTTGTGCGCTGTTCGTGTTTTTCTTGTGGTTCTGCGTGCTATTTTTGGTAGCTAAGAGAAAGGAAAGGGACGGTTCAAGTGCGCGAGTCATGCAAGTACCAACTCCTTTCCTCATATAACCGCGATGGCAGGTGCGGGATTCATACTCGTCAGTTTCTCGAGTCTTTCGGCTGTCATCTGGTATACCTCCGGCAATCCCGTCGCGCTCCAGGCTTCTCCCTTTATGAGCTTCACCAAGCCAGGCGCTGCTGTGAAAATTCGCCCCATCCCACTGTCCCGATGTTAGCCTGGCAGCTCTTCGTGGACTATTGAACTTACTGTCCATGATGGCCGGCACAGATATATTGACCAGACTTTCCGGGTAGCTCTCCGACGAACGGCACACCATCCGCGCTCAACCCGATGATGCCACTCCAACTATACTCAAAGCCTTCCCCGGGACCAGTAGGGGCGGCTTTCCAACCGTCGAACTCAGATTCTGCAAAGTTCCTGACGTGCTTTGTCACATTCTCCAGGTTCGCAGGTCCATCATTGATGCAGTTCTCTGGGTTCTTCTCAACCCATGCATCCAGTTCCTTTTGGCCTGGATTTGAGCCACCGAACATAATGTTGCCATCGGAAGACGAACGCGGGTTAATGCTGAATAATGCGCCATCCGGGAGCAGAACACCATAGGAGTTGCTGATAGCCTTTGACCCGCTGAAAGCTTGCGGTGGGACTACTCTGTTGCACATATGCGGCTTGGGCGTGATGATACCGCGAAGTGATGGCTCGAGGGCTGCGCTGTATGCATTCGTAGCATGCACGACTGTGTCACATGCGATGTCTCCTCGCTCCGTATGGACCATCCATCTCCGAGATCCTGTCCCGTCTGAGATTGAAGTCGCAGTAGTGCGAGTTTGTAGATTGGCGCCCTTGCTGATATTGTCGCGCATGATATGTGCAGTCAACTTCCACGGCTGGAGGGTCGATGCCTGCCATCCGTAGCATGCTTTCGCATTCTTGATCCGAGACTTTTGCGCCGCTTCGATAGGATCATGGATAACTTGGATATGGTCAACCTTTCCACCTGCTTCCACGTACCTCTCAAATATTTCTCTAGCTATCTTCGCAACTTCTTCGTCCAGGAGAACGTCCAGGGTCTCTCCAACCCAGAGATCGCATTCCACGTTGTTCTCTTTGACGTATGCTACCAACGCTTCCCACGTAGCTTGCTCGTTGTCCAAGATCTTGACCGCCTGCTCATGGCCGTACGCTTTGGCGTGTTTCCCGTAACCCCGCCACTGATCAGGTTTGCAGTGGCCAGCGTTGCGACCTGTTGCGCCAGAGCAAAACTCCCGCGCTTCGAGAATGACCACTGTCTTTCCGGGAAACGTGTCGAGATGATGCTTCGCGACAAGTGTCCCTGTGATACCAGATCCAATGATGATCGTATCGGCTTCTTGTGGTAGTTCACCAGTGGTGCGGTGGTCTAGAAGTGGATCGCATCGAACTTGCTGCAACCAGTACGAAAGTGATTGTCCACCTTGTTTTGGCAACCCCGTACGGCCGTGACTCTGCGGTCTCGATGCATACTCCTCCACGTTAAGGGCGGCTGATGTTTCTGGAAGCGTGACGCTGGGTGCACCACCCAATCTGGGGTCATCTGAGTCCACTTGCTTCATGTTGGAGTGGCAGGTGTGTGTGTGTACAAGATGAGGCTTTAGGAAGGCTGAACACGTTAACAAAAGTCATGCTTCAGGCCCTCCTTAATAGTATCACGGCGAATTCGTACATCTCCACACCACCCGCTTACTTACCCTTCGCTGTGTTCGACTGTTGTCGCTGCATGTGAATCAGGCGTTGAGTGTTGGGCGCGCAGCCCGGAGATAAGCTGTCAGTCGCACCTTGCCCCACATGCTCGTCACTTGCTGCAGCATCATCATTACCATCAGACCAGCCACCTCGTCAAACTCTCCAAATGCGTCCGCCCATCTTCGTCGTGTGATCGTTATTCACAGTCGAATCAGTCGCAGTCTCTGCTAGCAAATGTCGACACATAGCGACTCAAGAAGTAGCTGCACACGAAGCCAATGTCATCACACGAGTCACCGCATCATACCCCTGACTAGTCTATATCTCCTGCCTTCAGCAGGCAGGCGCCTTGTCTCTCTGATGCTAACTAGAAACTACTTCGTAAAGATGCCAGATACGTGCTTGAGCAAGGAAATCGAGCCAGGCGTTGATGCCGACCGTTATGATTTTGAAGTTCCTTCAGCCAGGATCAACAACTTCCGCCCGGGTACATAACTTTTGCTAGCGCAAAAAGTGACCAGGACAAATAACTTTTTGATTACACTCCATCCCCTGGACACGGTGACCCGGCAAAAAATAAACACGCGTCCCCTATAGTCGCTCCGAGACAGCTCTCGCTTCTCATGTTATTATCTCAACGTATCTCCGCGCAACGCGCGTGATCATCTGCGACATCACGACGCGTCACAACTGTATATTCGGAAATCACGATACAACCTCCATTTACGTTCACATCCTGTGGAATCGCGAGCAGCAATGGAAGCGCCACGTAAAAGACAACGCGCCAATACGAACGGCGACTCAGCTGTTCCACAAACAAATCCAGCATCATCCGTCTTAGCTCGACCCGGAACACCCGAACCAGACATCAAGGACTGTATCGACATTTTACACGCCGCGGATAACGGACAGCTCTTCAAGGAATTATTGTTCCAATGTTCTTTTGCTTCGCCTGTCCTTGCCTCGATGGTGCGCCACTTTTACAATCAGCACGTCCAGCTTGAAGAAGAGCGGAGCGTGGAGAGCGCCGACGAGACCGGACCAGGCGACAGAGCATGCCTTGAGCATGGCGTCGATGCAGTTGTACAGGACGGCAGCGAGCAGGGTATCCGCTCTACTGTCATCGACTTCCAGTATTACGCAGACCACGTGTGGCACGCGATCAACAAGCGCTACAGAAAATACGGTAGCGACAAGCAATGGGATGCTTCCTTCGTTGTCACGGACGAGATAGAGGACATTGTCAAAGTCATCCGAGACAAATCCACTCAAGCACGAGCTCAATTCGAAACGCAGAGATCGGCGCTTGAAACGCTGCGCAATATCGGAGTGGTGATATGTAAAGGCCCAGACGAGATTGGTCACCGAGTCCGTCTTAGGTTCCAAATACCAACTACACTGGTTGAAGCCATGAAGGCCATCATTGACAAGATGACCGATGACGAGCGCAAAACTCTGCGCGAAATGCACGACGCAGAAGCCACCTTTGTGAAGAAGATGAGGAGGTTTCAGCGTCTTGCAGGTGGCAATTGTATCTTCGAGGGCATTGCAGGAGTTTTCAAACACCTTTATGGGGAGGAAGCTGAAATGCTAGAAAGTTTGGAGGAGCCAGACTCGGACGAAGGGTCAAGAGGGTGGACAGGATCGAGCGATGAGCCTGGAGTGCTGCGTCCTTTTTACAGGCCGCCAGTCAACTACCGAGGATGGTGAAGAGTGAACAAAATACACCAGCTATTGCTGTCTCCTGAAAGGCATTGCAGGGTGTGTATGTACTATAGCTCCAAGCAGCTCGTGTTGGAGATGGTCAATTGGTCGACGAAGTATGGCAGGGAGCACATACCACCAAATACTCAAGAGGTGGAAGAGTACTTGCACTATTTGAACTCCTAGCAAGTTTATACTATACCATTAAAGGTATACATCACAGCGGATGTCTTAGTCTCGGAAGATGGATGTTTGTCCTAGCGATGCCGGTCGATCCAATCACCCGGGATATGGCCGACGCGTACTAGCGTAACCGGTTTGGGAGAGCCCGACGCGTCACACTCGCGACCTCCTGAACGACCGCTCACGCGTTATTTATCGTTTGAACCACTGCCACATCAGTTGAACAGCATCTTTTTTACAACAAACAAAGCAATGGAAAGTTCGCGGAAACGTCAACGCGCTAATTCCAATGGCGATGCAGGACCTTCGCAGACGGCTGCACAAAGCGGTGTTCCTCAACCGCTTCATCAGTCCATTCCTCAACCCCATCATCAATTCATCCCTCAATCCCTTCATCAATTCATTCCTCAGCCCCCTGAGATCCCAATATATAGCCTTTTTGGATGTATCGAGACCCTAGATACTATGGATGACGGCAAAACGATTAGAGAGATTTTGTATGGTGCAGCCCTGAGGGACTCAACCACCGCTTGGGAGTTGCGCAAGCTCTACCACGAGCACGTCCAGCGTGAGCAGTCAAAAGTTATCGACTTCGATCCAGACTCTAAGAGCGTGTGGTCGGCTATCAACAGGCGTTACAGCGGGATGAGTGGTTCAAGGCAGTACGATATGGCTTTCGAAGTGCTAGAATCTGTAACCAGCACCATCAGAAGCATCGGTGATGAGGCGAGTGCTCAGCACACCTCCTTTGGTACCAAACGATCCGCTCTTGAGACGCTGCGCAAAATAGGCAAGACGATTTGCTTGAGTGGCGATGTCATCGGCCACGAAGTTCGTAAACAGTTTGGCGCTGAAACGGTATTGGAGGATGCGATGAATGCTGTAGTTGCCAAGATGAGCGAGGAAGAATGTGAGAAGATGTGTGCCATACACGATGGACGGTCGACTTTCTTGCAAAAGATGGAGGAGCTTCATCAGCTTGCCGAAGATTATTGCATCTTCGCTGATCTTGGGGGTGTGCTCGATGCGCTTGCCGGCGAGGTTAACGAGGAAGAAGATGAGAACGAGAATGAGGAAGAGGAGGGCGAGGAGGACGATGAGGACGATGAGGACGATGAGGACGATGAGGACGATGAGGACGATGAAGAACATGAGCACGAAAGCCCTGCCTCAGATGTCCCTAGGCACAACATATATGGCAGAGGCCTTGAGTTCGACAATTCGGAAGAAGAGATGGAGTGGATGGAGTGTTACGACTCTTGCGGTGCACCCAAAAACGACGCGAAAAGCCGATGGGTTTTGGCTAAATACGAGAGGAAAAGGGCACGGAGAGGATGATCTATCTTTGTTCCTCCGGTTTGGGTGCTGCTTCCTGTTTTCTGTTCTACTTCTTGTAACTCCCACGCGGACCTCTCGTCGAGAGCTTGCCCTTATTCCTAGTCTCATTATCTTAAGTCGTGTACGCCGCCAGCATCTGCGCAGACACCAGCTGGGCGCCGTTTTCTTTAAGAACTTTGTAAATACAAACAGCACGGACTTTTCCGGATGGAACAGGGATCACGATCCTGTATAGATGCTCTGCTTATTAAGATGACGTTCTCGTTTCCGTGGTGGAACTTGCCGGATCGCGTAACCTCGCGACGCTGTAGCGACAACACGTTGACTCTTCCTCGCATTTGCGCGAAACGCGGGTTACACCACATTCATAATTTATCTGGTGAACAAAATGACGGAGCCATCACTCAAGCGACAGCGCGCTGAGAGCGACGTGAATCCACCTGTAAAAGCCGAATCATCTACGACACCGAACCCGAATATACCGGACTCCAACCTTTGGAAAGCATTAAAAAGTCTCGACAAATCACCATCGAATAATACTTTCAGCCAGCACATGCTCGTCAAATTAGCTGTCCGCGACCCTTCGATCGCAGCCCAAATCCGACAAGAGTACCACCAGCAAAAAGTCGAGAAGGCAGAACGAAAGCAGCGCAAAGACTTTTCGTACTGTGTCAACATGCTAAAAGGCGTCATATTAGACGAGGAAGCATGCTCAACGCACCTACCAAGAGATCCCGGACGGATTGCAAGATGCTTCGTCACAAAGATGCGCGAGATCCAGACTCAAACACACCTCTATTCGTCTTTTGAAACAAAGAGGTCGGCATTGGATACGCTCAGACGAATGGGATTTACGCTGCTCAATCACACAAACGAAGAAATGCAAGAACTATTTCCGGGGGCGATCACTACTGCCGAATCTGACGAGTACTGTCTCGAAATAATTCAGATCGTCGAATCCATGTCTGCGCAGGAACGCAAGGACCTGGCTTTAATGCCAGTAGACGGTGCGACGGTGGCGACTACAGGACTGGTGGGACGAGGGGGAAATCGGTACGCGGACACGATGCTGGAGTTATACGAGCGTCTTAACGAGACAGAGTTTCTTTCTGCCTACCATTTGAGTCTCTTCAATGATTCATTGTTTGAATCTGATGAGAGTGATGACGGAAGTGAGGGTGAGGACAGTTCCGAGGATGAGTAACCTTATTGGGAGGACCTCACTGAGTAGGAGCATGGAGCATGGAGCACACCTAGAGCGGCTGCATGCGCGGAATTTAGAATATGGAGAAAGAAAGAGGGGCCAGCTAGCCAACGACGAAGGCGAAGCTATTAGTAGTGTTTTATGGACCGGAACATGCACAAAAGCGCACTGTGAGATACCACGAACCCATCCTGAACGTTCAAAACCAGCATTTTCCGTTTTCGTCATGTCCCAATATACACACATCCCTACAGCTCGCACCTTGCATCTCACTCAAACTCCACTCGCCATGAAGCCCTCACTCTCGCAGCTTGTTCTTCCAAAGATACTCTAGGCCAGGCTGGATCCTCCGCCTCCTTATCCGCACGCTCTTCATCAGCAAGAAATTGTTCATCATTCATCAGTTCCGAAAGATCGGGGTCCAGAGATATCCTCACATGCTCCACAACGCGACCTAAACCCGTGAAGAACCCAGCAGCGTTCAGCTTCTCGCCCAGCTGATCCATCTTCTGGAGCAGCGTAAGTTTTCCCCACATGGTTCTACACATCTCCCTCCGCTCTGCTCGGTTCATGGTGAAGAAGATCCTTCTGATAGCTTTTCGGAATCCGCTTTTGTTGCAGGCAAGATAACTCAGTGCGTATTCCTTCAAGGTGTCGTCCTTAATGTTTAACAAGAAGAGGTAGTAAGCGCAATTATCGCAGCTACAAATAAGATAAAAAGTATAAATAAAGTAAGTATAAGTTAAGTAGCTAAAATATAGTAAATATTTTAAATTAATTTAAGTTATATATTAAAGCGTAGTAGCTAAAGAGCTAAAAAGAAAAAAGCTAAAAAAAAGTATAGTTATAAGAGTATAGTTATAAAAATATAGTAGTAAAAAGTATACTTTAAAAAAACTTTATTTAGTATAAAAAAATATATTTTTAAATATTTTATTTAAAGTAAAAAACTAGTAAGTAAGCTAAAGTATATAGCTAATTTCTATAAAACTATCTAAGAAGGCTAGTAAGTATTATAAAAGTATATATATATATATATATAAGCGCTAATTAAGTATAAAAAAAACTAGTAAAAAAAAACTTATATATAAGCTTTTATAAGTAGTAAATTTTATAAATCTAAATATTAAAACTATTAAAAAGTAAAAAAAAGTAAAAGTAGTAAGTTATAAAAAAAAAAAAAAAAAACTTATTAAATATATAAGTTCTAAAGTTATTTAAGTAGTTTTTTAAAAATATTAAAGTATAAAATATATAAGTATAAAGAGTAAGTAGTAAGTAATAAGTAAAAGCTAATAGTAAGTAAAAGTAATATATAATAATAGCTTTATAAGTAAGTAGCTAAAGTAGCTAAAGAAGCTAGTAAAAAAAGTACTAAGTATTTTTAATTTAAAAAGTAGTAGTATAGCTTTAAATAAGAATAAAATAACTAGTAAATAAAGAATCTAAATAAACACTATTAAAGTATAAAATAGTCTAGTATTATACTTAAGTATTTAAGCGCCTATAAAGCGCGTAGTATATAGATATTAGAAAGTATAAAGATATATTACTATAAGAATGTAAGATAATTAGTATAAGTAAAAAAGTATATAGACGTTAGTTTAGTAGAAAAGAGTTCTATTATAAAGAGATTCTATTATCTAAAGTATTATATAAAAGTCTAATACTAAAAAGTATAAGTAAAAGATAAGATAGTAAATAATAAGATAATTCTAAAGAGCTCTTATTAAAAGATACTTTCTCTCTAGGTAATTCTTAGGTTATTAAAGATCTAATTTATATAAAAATACCTTATATACTAGTATAAATCTTCTCTTTCTAGTAGTATAGTTCTATTATACTATCTAGAATATATTACTTACTTATAGTATAAAGAAAAGATAAAAAAAAAATATAGAAAAGAAAGTATAAAGTAAAATAAATAATTAAGTAGAGATATTAGTAATACACTACTATAGTATAGTTAGTAGCTAGATTTTAGATAAAACAAGAAGCTTACCTAAAATCTAAGTACTAGTAATATTACTAGTATATCTAGTCTACTTTATATTTTATCTACTATAATATAGCTTAAATAGACTAGTAGCAGAAGCTAATAGAGCTAGTATTAGTATCTTAAACTAAGAAGAAAGTAGTAAAACTAGTAGTAGTAATATTATTAGAGAGTGTAAGAAGCTAAAAAGTAATAATAGAGTAGATACTAAACTACTAGTGTAAGCCTAAGAAGTTTTAAATAAAAAAAAAAAAGTAAGTATAATATTAAGGTTAGCAGCGTTATAGAAGTAGTAATAAATATCTAGTTCTATATTAATCTTATTAATAAGATATCTAATAGTATTTTTTATACTATAATTATAATTCTAAATATACTACTATCTTTTATAAGAAGAAGGTATACTCTTATTAGTAAAGAAAGAAACGTTTAGATATTTACTATTAGCGCTTTTAGTAAAGGTAGTTTTTTTAAGCTTTTTAACTACTAGCTATAGTATCTTAATTTCTTTAATAATATACTTACGCTCTTTCTAAATATACTCTAGAATACTATTCTTATTTTTACTAAGAAGTTTATAGATCTTCTTATATATAAAAAAGTTATTTTAGAAGACTTATATAAGAATAGCCTTCTAGATCTAGAAGAAGAAGTTAATATATATATCTACTAGAAATATCTACTTAATACTACTATACTTATTATAATATCTAGATAGTATTATAAGAGATACTATAAGATTATAATAAGCCTTTAAGATCTTATTATACGTTTCTATAGCTAGAATCTCTATAATACTCTAGCGTACTATAATATACTATAGAAGAATTATTTAATAAATCTTAGTTACTAGTTCTATAAAGCTATAGAGCGTTATAGAGTAAGTAATATAAATGTCTTCTTCTTTATAAATAGACTTCTTCTACTTTACACCTAGCGCTATTACTTATACTTCTTATATCTAATTAATATTATTATACTATTCTTTAATAAAGCTAGTAGAATTCTTTTTAGTAGTCTTATACTATTATAAGTATAGCTTTATATATTAATAGAAGCTCTCTAAGACCTCTATATAGTTCTAAAAGTTCTTATTATTAATTAAGACTAATTCTTAGATTATATCTATATCTTAACCTTAAGCGTAGGTAAATAATAAATTAAGATTAATATAGTAAAAGAACGTTTTATTACCTAGTATAGTGTACTTAGTATAGTAAAAGTAGAAAACTATAGTATATTCTTTATAAAGTACTAAGTAGAGTATCTAGTAATAAAAGTTAGTATAGATAGCTTATTAAATAAGAGAATAGTATATAATATAAAGCTAGCTAAGGTTCTTATTACTATTAATACGTTAGAGATAGTAATAGTATATCTTAAAAGATTCTTTAATAATCTTCTTAAGTTTCTTATTATTAAAGAATAGCTACTTAAAGTTCTCTATAGTAATATTACTCTTCTACTTAAAGTCTTTTACTAGCTTACTTTAACCTATCTTTTTACTAACCTTCTTCTAGAAAAAAATTAGATATAAATTATAAGCTATTTAAAAATAAAAGTAATAGCTAAGAAGATTAGAGTCTTATTTACTAAGCTTATACTACTTAATAAAAAGAATAGATATAATTAGATAGGTTTAGAGTTTATACTACTTATCTTAGAAAAGATATAGAAGAAGAAGAATATTATTTATAGCTTTTATATTTATAGCTTACTTAAAGAGACCTATATAGGTAGCTATTACTTATATATAAGTTTAATAAATATAAGTGCTATTAATTAATAAGCTATTAGAGTAGTAACTAATATAGACTTCTTAATACTACACTTAGATAACTTTAATACGTTTATAGTTATTAAGTTTAGTATATTTAGAGTAGCTATTAAGAATTAGTTAAAGAAAATTAGAAGTTCTATCTAGATATTTATAGTTCTTAGCTATAGTTAAAGCCTTAAGCTTATTAGAATTCTAGTCTTTATCTTCTAAATTATCTTTATTAAGTATAGTATTTATCTTCTTAGATAAAGATTAGTAAGCTAAAGTAGATTTTAGAGCGCTAGCGCTAGATAGTAGTAGTAGTAGTAGAAGACTAGTTTATATACTATAAAGCCTTAATTTCTATAACTTAGCTACTACTACTCTTTTCTTAACTACTTTAAAACTAGTCTAGCGCTCTTAGTATACTTACTTCTCTAGATTTATAAAAGAAGTAACTAATCTAGCTCTACCTAGTTATCTTACTCTAATCTTCTTTAGCTCTACTTTAATATAATTACTATCTTTATTAATTACTCTTAACTTATATAGAAATAATCTAAGTTCTATTATAATAGAGACAGCTAATTAATAAGTAGAGTAAAGCTTTATCTAGTATCTAGCTATAGTATTAGTAATTATTATATTATTACTACTATAAAAAGTATATATAATCTAGTAGTTCTTATTAAGATACCTATTAGCTATATATAGAAAGATATATTACTAAAACTTATATTAACTATTATAAGTACTATCTTTCTTATACTTATAAGTAAAAGAAACTATAATATTTCTAGTAGTAAGGCTAAGTATACCTAGCGTTATACTATACTTTTTATAGTTCTTTTTTAATACTTTAATAGAATACTTTAAAAGAGATAGTATCTTAGAAAGTAGATTCTTCTTAGTAAACTAAATAGTTACCTTAATAAAATTTCTTAAGATAGTCTAGTCTTATATAATAATATTAGTTTTAGTACTTTTATATAGAGTGTAGATATAAATAGCTACTACTTAAACTAAGAAAAGAGCTACGTTACTAATATCTAGACGTCTAAGATAGAACTATATATTAGATATAGTCTAGTAGTTATATAAAACCTTACTTAAAAAGTAAAAGACATAGCTTATAAAACTAGGCTTTAATATATTAACGCTCTTAGTAGTAGTAGTTAGCTCTATAATATACTTATTCTTAGTATTCTTAGCTTAGCTTAAGACTTAATACTAGCTATTAAATACTTTAATACTACTATACTTATCTATAAGCTCTAGTAGTGCCTTAACTATATTAGATACTTTAAGAATAAAGTTAGTAATCTAGTTAAATAGAAAAGTTGCGTTAGTTATAAACGTATTAAGAATAACTTTCTATTACTTAGAAAACTACTATTTAAAACTAGTAATAAACTCTATTACTTTACTATTAATATTTAGATTCTAGAGATTCTAGTTCTAAGCTAAAGTAAGAACTTAGTTCTTAGCTTTAGTATATAGAGCTTAGATAATTATAAGAGTATCTTTTTTTAGATATAAACTAGATAAAGTAGTAAAGAAAGAGCTAGTGTTACTTCTAGAGACTTAACTATAGATATCTAAAGTAGTAAAATTCTTAGTTAGACTAGATATATAAAGCTTAAAAAGTAAACCTTTTTAAGAAGAAGTCTTTTATAAAAAAGAGCCTTAGCTATAAAAGAAAGTTAACTTTCTAGTATCTATAGCTTTACTTTTACTCTTATTCTTATTACTAGCTATTTTCTACTAAGCCTTTAGTAGCGTAGGTATCTTTCTTTAGTAATCTAAAACTAGCTTTTATAAAAAAACTCTTACTAGACTAGCTTAGAGTATAGAACTAATAGTACTAAGTTTATATATATATATATATAGTTACGCTTATATATTAAAAGAATATATATACTACTACCTACTATAATTAAAGGTGTTTAGAAAATATACCTATATTATAATTATATACTATATTACTTAGCTGCGTTATACGTGCGTTTAAGTATAAGTACTTTATTAAAGTAATAGTTATACTTATATACTTATTTATAGAATTAGTTATAAGTATAGTAGACTAAGCGTATACTTTTATATATAGAGTTAATAGTAACTAGAAGTTATAGAGAAGGTTTAGGTAGTCTATAGGCTTATTATACTTCTTTACACTAAGTATAGTAGTTATAGTTATAGTTATAGTTATAATTACTAAGGTAGAAAATAAGAAAGATTAAGTTAATAAAAAGAGAAAGAAGATACAGCCTACTCTTAAGAGACAACTATAGTATATAAAAGTAGAGAGAAAAGATTAAGAAAGTTAGAGAAGAAAGAAAAAAGTAATAGCTAAGAAAAAGTATATATATATATATAATTAAGAGATCTCTATCTATTATAGTATTATAATATTATAATATTAATAAGTAAAGTTAGAAAGTAAAATTATAGTAAAGGTAAGGTAATTAATTACGTAATTAGCTATTATACTTAGTAGTGTTCTTACGCGTATAGTAGTATTAGTAAATAGATAGCGTTATATTATTATATT